>CM076680.1:57597760-58197760 GCA_038501925.1 Xenopus petersii | reverse complement strand
GGGGGGGGTGTCACAGTCTGTTCTAAATTCATATATTAGTTGATACATTTAAAATTTTTGGCCCTGCTGAGCTGAATCCCTGAGTTTCTTAAAGGACCAGTAGCATCAATTTTTTTAAAAAAATTTGTTATAACTTACCAAAACTCTGCTTGCGCTCCTCTTCAGAAAAGGTGATCCAGCGATCCATTGTTCGGCGCTCGATTTCTCCTCCCTGCCTTTCTTAAAAAGTTTAGTTTGTCTTTGTATTTTTTTTTTTTCGTTCTATACCAACGAATTAAAAAAAAATGATGTTACTTTCCTTTAAAGACAGCTGTTATAATTGATACAATAGTTGCTAATATTCCACAGATGCTGCTGAGAGATGTACCAACAAATGTAGCAAAATTGTAACAGTTCAGAATCTGTACCTGAATTACTGAGCTGCCAGACTGGAACACCAGAGACACGAACATTCAACTTTAAACTTCAATTTTGGAAAAACAGTCAAAAACATAACAACTAAACTGTGAAAAAAAGTTATAGCAGAAGAGGCATTTTACCATTTTCTGGTGGTAAGTGTGGACTATAGGAATGCAATAAAAGTAATAGTAAATATAAGTGTCTGATGAGATGATTTGTGAATAAAGACCTGCTTTGGATTTTGGAAACATTTTGCCATATACAAGGTTTATCTGACAGTGGTCCTGTTTGAGAAAGAAGTTACTATTTTCTACTTAAGCAGTTTCAAGAATTTATACCCCCTTTGTCCAAGACCCCTTATCTCCATAAATAAAATTGTATAGTTTTCATACAAAATTAATATGAAATTATCACCCTAACCAACCTTCACTCTGCAAATTTTAAAGTACATATGTGTTATTTCTAATTGCAGTTTTGTAGCTTTTGTCGAACTGCAACTTCCTGATCCAAATTTAGCTGTTGTGGGTTCCTGGTACTGTGACAGATGCAGTTTGGAGAGAAAATCAGCAATTTTTCCATGATTGTTGCTGCATACTGTTTCACAGTAGTGTAATTCATGCTGCCACCAACCTGTGATATTTTTTGTAAGGCATTCTTCTGAAGCTGCTCAGCCTCATCCAGCAAATAAGAAAACATTTAGAACCAATTGAAAAAGAATGCTTTGATGATTTTTAGGTTTCCATATACAGTAAATTCGTACTCTTCCCTTGCCCATCCCAAGCACTTGCAGTTGCAGGCAGATAGATTAAAGTGGAGGCTTTTTCATATCTGGAGCCCTAATGAGAGTTGCTTAGATGAACTCTGCTTGCTGGTCATAAAATGATTTTACATTTGTAGGAAGCAGGATGTATAAAGCCCAGGAGTTTGATCTTGTTTCAGAGATCAAACAGAGCAGCATTGTGAAGGGTGTGGAGTTGATGTGACTGGTTAGGATGCTCAATAGGATTACCCTGGTTACGCAGCTGGACCGGAATAAGGCAAGGCTGGATATGAGCTCATTATATTTTACAACCATCCAAACGGTTGTGCCTTTCTTAGGGACAGTGTGCTTGGGAACAGAGGGCTCTCCTACAAGTGAACGTGCTCTCTGTGGACTTTTATTTCCATGACTGCATATTCTCATAGCTATGCCCAGCAGCATTTCATATATATGCAAGTCCTAGTGATAATTAAGAACCTATTTATAAGGGGCTGGAAAAAAAATCTGCCCTTGCTCCTGAGCTGGTTTGGGCCCTACTAAATTATATAGTAACAACAGGATTCCCTTCTTTGAAAATAAAGTCTCAACTTGAATAACATTGAGAATTGTTAGGTAAAAAAGACAAGTATTTCTGGAATTCAATTCTTCAACAAGCCCCTACCTCAGAGGTGTTTCACACAGTTAGGGGCACATTTACTTAGCTCAAGTGAAGGAATAGAATAAAAAATACTTCGAATTTCTAAGTATTTTTTTGGCTACTTCGACTATCGAATTGGCTGCTTCGACTACAACTTGGACTTCAAATCGAACGATTCGAACTAAAAATCGTTCGACTATTCAACCATTCAATAGTCAAAGTACTGTCTCTTTAAAAAAAACTTCGACCACCTACTTCGCCACCTAAAACCTACCGAGCATCAATGTTAGCCTATGGGGAAGGTCCCTGTAGGCTTTCCTAGCTGTTTTTGATCGAAGGAAAATCGTTCGATCGATGGATTAAAATCCTTAGAATCGTTCGATTCAAAGGATTTTTCCTACGATCGTTCGAATGAACGAATAGTGGTAAATCCTTTGACTTCGATATTCAAAGTCGAAGGATTTTACTTCAACGGTTGAATATTGAGCTTATTTTCTGCTCTGTGACCCCAAAATGGAGTAATAACTGTATTAATGAAGTTTACTTTACTGTGTATATGTAAGGGGCATGAGGTTACCTGTGCGCTGGCACCGGCGCCATCTTTGATTCTAGGGCGCATGCGGCGCACCTGTGCGTCTCTTAAAGGCGCAGGCACGCTGGCGGATTTGCGCCAGCACGTTTTTGACTCTATTTGAATCTATATAAGGCCCATTCTGTCTCCCAGCCAGTGCCCGTGATAGGACTTGTTTCCTGATGCTTCTGAGCCTTAGTGCATCTGTTCCTGTTATTCTGTATCTTGATTATACGTGTTTGACCCTGCCTGTATCCTGACTACTCTGAACTCTGTATCCTGACCCTCGCCTGCCTACGACAACTCTTCTTGTTTAACCCCTTGATTGACAACCCGGTTTGACCCTTGCCTGCCTGACGATTCTGATATCCGCCTGCCTCGACCCAGCCTGTCTGACCATCCTTCTGCCTAATCCTTTTGTACCATGACCTTCTGCCCAAAAAAGACTTTGCTAACAGCCGTGCCCCTTCGTCAGCCAGAACATCTCGCCTTGCACCCCTCGTTAAGTCCAGGTGGCACCCAAGTAAGCTGAGGGCTCCTCCCGAAGCCCAACGGTGGTCACACTACTGGTGAAGCCGAGCCGAGACCAGGGTGCTTGGCATTTGTTCTGGTATCGGGTGCCGGTCGTGACAGTATAGGTCATTGTTACAAGGTTTCATGTGCAGAGAACTGACAGATCAGGTATGTATTCACCCTATAAGTATGTACGATACACAATAAACTACCTAGTGCTGTCTAAAGTTCATGTCAACAAGATTCTCCAGGGCACTAGAGCTTCTTAAAAAGTCATCTTTATTTCAAACAACTAGTCAGTTAAGCTGTAGTGCCCTGGAGAATTGTGTTGCTGTTTACAGATTTGTGAGGTCTGGTTTTCTTATTTCTGGAGAGCACAGAGGATGTTAAAGTCAATGGGTATGAGTGCAGGTTAAAACTATAGCTTAAAGTTAATGTCATACTTGGTTGACAGAAATTTCAAGCCAAAATCATTCCTGTGGGTGCAATTGGTTGCTTTTAATGCCGAATCACAGTCGGCACTGGCAGTATTGGGTGGTAATGGAGTTTGTTTAAAAATGAAAGGAAATCACCACATGTGGTATAAATTGCAGCCTGTTATACCTCTTTGTCATGCTACTCACCTGTTTGGCATGACTGAAACAGAGTGGTGTTTGTTGGCTTATAAACGATGGGTAAGATTATATATGTATATTAACTTGACTGATAGCATAAAACATATATAAAACAAACATACAAGTGCAAAGTTTTCTATAAAAAGCAAGTTAAAGTGAATAAGGTTGTGTATATTTGTTTCCTGCCAAAATTCCTCACTTATTATGCCAACGTTTCCATGACCTAATACCCAAAAGAGCTCATTTACAAAGCACATGCAAGGTGCACAATTTTTTTGATGCTCAAGACAATCATTTAAAGTGAAATCATGCTTATGGTACCAGAAATAGCATCCATCCTCATTCACACAGATTTTGAGAATTTCCGAATTTTCTGTGAAAGTGTATGCTTGTGTTCTTTGGACCCACCTCCCTGCACACACACAGGGCACACATCATGTAATGCTTGCGTACACAACCAAGAACAAACTAGAGTGAACAGTGAACACCTCTTGAAGGCGTGTGTTAATTCCAGGTCTCTCTTCCATCTGTGTGCCCTATACTTTGCACCTTGCAATTTAGTCAGTAAATTTAGTGCAAGTTAGAGCAAAGTGTCTTGTTACAAGTACCTTTGTGAATAGCATGTGGATGGATGCACGGTTATGCTTTGTACTGAAACTTGCTTTAGTAAATAAATGAAGAAGTAAGAGAGCTGGTTTCCCAATAGATTGCACAACACCCTTCTTAATACATGCTATTATCTATGGTCACAATGGGCTGATTCTCATCTTGTGGATAAACGCAGGCCTAGGATCAGGTCATATGCTTCAATCAGAGCTCCACCGTCGCTAGACAAAATCTTAAATATAACTGGTTGACAATTTTACAACAGGCCAGTCTATTTGCATTCAGGCCAACTTTACCATGCAACATCTATGCAGCCTCATATCTTATAAATCCTATAATTGTAGTTGAAGAAAAAAACCAAGACAGCAAAAAAAGAATAAATCTAAATCTTAACCTAGCTGACCCCCTGTCTGCACTCCCCACAAAAAGATGTAGTGTGTGCCCAGAATACTGCCTAAAGTTATTTTATAAGCAGTTAAACCCCAAGGCAGTGGTTCCCCAGACTGGCTGGGGAAAACTAGAAGGAAGTCCCAATTACTATTTGCAGAGATTGCCATTTAAATCTATTTTGAAGGTCAGTACAGGTGAGGTTTGGGGTGAAGAAATATAAAAGACTTTGTTGCTGAAACTCACTTTTTAAAAATTGTGGCAACAAATCTACTCTAGTGCCATTGCTCTTAATTGCCTTTACAGCAACTTCTTGTTTAACCAGTATCCTATTCTAATAAATGTACTTTGGCAGTGATACAGGTTTAAAGTGTTGGCAAGTATAAGAAATTATGTCTGGTGGAACTTCCATCAAGGTTCTATGAATACTTGGTGGAGAAGAAGTTAATTTCTTAGTAACAAAGAATTGAAATGGCTAAATCTGATTTTGTTCTTCAAGTTTAATGGAGACGGTGTATTGTTTGCGGTAACAGTAATAAGCCCAGGACTAAAGAGCTCACATCCCCACAAAGAAATTGGAAAACAGTGATAAGTGCTGATAACTCATTAACATTAACATTCCAAGTCTGTTCTGGGGATCTGTTTGCCAAGTATGGATATAAAGAATGAGGACCCTAGAGTTAAAAGGGGCAGGACTATGGCACATTAAGAGTTTTCATCACTGCCACTGCTCATATCGACTCAAATGCAGGTGATGTACCTTGATCACTTGCTACAGCTGAAAATGGGAAGCGCCACAAGAATCTCTAACCGTGTATCCAAAAAGTGGTACCATTGCTCTTAAGGGCGCACAGGGGTAGCGGAATATTGCGAAGTTGCGCTAGCGTTGATTCGCTAAGTGAAGCGAAGTTACGCTAGCAAAGGCTAATTTGCATACGGCGCCAAATTCAAATTTCAATGGAGGAATACGTATCAGCACTACAAATGGCTAGAAAACCTTCAAAACATCAAATAAAAATTTTATTTTGCCCTACACATGTGCCCACTGTCTAGGTAAGTTGCCATGAGTCAGGAAATGTAGGGAGGGAGGAGGGGAGCCCCAAATAAATTTTCAATCTTTTTCAGCCTATCACCCATCATGTAGAAAACACGCCAGCGTTTTTTGGGACTTAGAGAAATTTTTGACTTTTTTTGAAGAAATCCCTATCTACTCTATTGCGCTTCGCCTGGTCTGAGGTGGCGAAGGAAGTCTAGCGTAAAAGGTAGCGTTCAGTACACTGCGCGCGTAAGTGAATTTGCGTAGTTACGTCGCTAGCGAAACTTCGCCAGGCGTAAGGGTGCGAAGTAACATTAGCGAAACTACGCCAGTGTTCGTTAGTGAATTTGCGCAGTAATGAAAATGCCAAACGCTAGCGAATTAACGCTAGCGTTCGGCGCTTTGGCGCTTAGTGAATTTGCCCCCTAGAGTCCAACAGTTAAACCCTACCATATGTGTAAAGGTCAGTGTTGGAAATCAATATACCTCAGACACTTTCATCTGTCATAAAAAAATAAGGAATTAACAATATATCATAATCAAAACTAGCTAGAGATTTATGTGGCCTGGATATTAGGTTTTAGCTTTGGGCTTAAAGGAACAGTGACATCATAAAATAAAAGTGTTTTAAAGTAATAAAAATATAATGAAGCATTGCCCTGCACTGGCAAAATTGCTGTGTTTTCTTCAGAAACACTACTATTGTTTATATAAATAAGCTGCTGTGTAGCAATGGGGGCAGCCATTCAAAGGAGAAAAGGCTCAAATTACACAGCAGATAACAGATTAGCTCTGCAGAACATAATGTTATCTGTTATCCACTATTTATCCTGTGCCATATAGCCTTTTTTCAAATTCTGTATTGCTACACAGCAGCTTGTTTATATGAACAATAGCAGTGTTTCTAAAGCAAACAGATCAGTTGTACCAGTTCAGCACAACAGTACGTTATATTTTCATTATTTTAAAACACTTTCATTATTGGTGTTACTGTTCCTTTAAGCATATTAAATCAATTATGTATATTATTCCCGCAGAGATACTGTGTTTTATATAACCAAGAGGCTTGCAATACATGGTTTTGTTGACCAATGACAAAGGAGTCTAATGGAGTCCTCTGTTCTATAATTCCATAATCCTAAATCACATCGCATCATTTGTAAGTGACTTGCTGACCAAAGCTATATATTAACAACAGCTAAAGGGCCTCAAGTTGACCGCCAGTGCTCTCAACAGAGAATGAAAGGGCTCTCTTCTTCAGGCCATATGCATTACAATACACTGACAGGTCATGCCCATGGCACACAACTGTCTCTGTTCCACAGAACGCAATGTTTCAACATTTTATCTCCCTGGATGATGTCTGAAACATCTTTGTATTTGTAATAGGTCGTAAATCTGTTCAGTTTTGTAGTCAACAAATACACAATACATTTTTAGATCAGAAGTCCAGCTCCGCTGCGTGGGCCTTATCAAAACATACCCTATCTCTCTCTCTCATGCTCTCTCATTCCTGTTAAAACTGAGCATGATCCACCCTTTATATATTTGCCCCAATTATGATTTGATTGATGTTAGGGACTTTTGCTGTACCACGTGTCCAAAGCAAAGAGGAAAAGCTATGAAGACCATCTTTCTTTAGTTAATAGAAATGCAAATAATTGGCAGAAATATGGCCAAATTATCAATTTAGATTTTAATGAATTATAATGAGAATGTCAAAATGCTTCACATAAAATGTTATCTAAATATTCAACAAATATAAAAAATACCATGCCCCAAATGCGTGAAAAGTCTTCTGGATACAGAAATTGTCTTATTAAAGAAATTTTAGCCTGGAAGTTTCTTATGATTTGTCATTAACTCAAGATTGACAAACTTTTCAGAAGTTAAATACAAAACTGTACAGACTGTTCTAATAGACGCCTATCAACTTGATGAACTTTATTTTCCAGCCTCCAAAGTATATTATATTTTCTTCTGACAGCCCCTATAGCCTAATGTATCCAGCCATTGCTCAAAATATTGGTTGCTTGCTGATTGGACAGATTAATGACTTCATCATTCTTTCCTTTTGGGATAAACAACTTGACTGTAATTAGGGTTAGCCTCCCAGGGGAATAGCATTAGAGATATCCATGAGCAGTAGTTAGTGATAGACTAAGATTATCATGCTAGTTTTAATTTCTCTCATATTTAACTGCATCCCTGTATATGGGTTGATATTACAATACTAACATATTTGGTAATTTAAACAAAAAAGTGCTGCTGCTATCTTTTACAGTGCACTCCACAGTGGAATTGCGACCGTCAAATAGTAAAAATAGAGGAGACAGGACTTTTTGAAGAAATGGTTTGTCCAATACAATTAATACAAAGAAAGGAAAGATCAGTTCTGTGACCACTCGCTATATGGGGATGGGACTGATAGCCAGAGTTGGAGCCTATGAAACAAAACTAAACAAAACATTTGGAAATGTATTCATTAAACATTTTAGGCAAAAATTGGTAAAAAAACAAACAAAAAAAACAAGTTTATGTAATTGTGGAGGGTCGTATATCAGTTATTCAGGCAGGAACCTGCTCTCTATTGCCTCTCTCTTTATAAACAATACTTAAACTGTAATGTATCTTCAGATAATTTGTAATATAGTTTTGTTTTCATCCCATATCTTCTTTTATTTATTATAAATGTATCGTTAAAATGTCAGAGCTTCATCAGCCAACTCACATGTAAGCAATCGCTGAAATGTCTCATTTGCAGCATATACTTCTGAAATTATACATTGATTTTTGAGAAGGAATGAAAAGCAAGGAGAACGTTTTTTTTTCATGTTGGAAGTAATATGTCAGCTTTGCTGTGTAGCCTTAATCCTGCATGTGCTGCCCATTTCCTGACGCTTGAGATGAAAGGATACCTCCTTCTATATCATGCTATGGTAATTGCTTGAGGGCTGCCTGAAGGCCTCAACTGTTTGAAGTTTCAGAGCTCTGTAGGAAGGGGACCTGCACTTTTGTTCCCCGACCACCCTGATTCCCTCCACTGACAAAGTCTATTCCAGTCATCTCTATGCCTATTCTAATGAGCCAAAAATGACCAGACTTTTATTGGCACCACAAATACCTTCATTGGTCTTTAAAACAATGTACATGGCTGTAGTAAAAATATACCAACCCTGCAGCAACATATGCAAGCAGCTCACACATTTCTCAGATATTCTGTAACAACATAGCATAAACCAGCGCTCAAAACATTAGCTCTGGCAGAACCTTAGTACATACAAATATACAAATTATAGTTTATTTTAAATGACTTATGTACAGTATACTAAATTATAAAGGGATATTTTACCTACCATTTATAGATTCTGAAAACAGTATTTTTCTGGTTTTAATACTACGTAAAACCAGATTGCCGCTATATTTGACAAATGCTTAGTTCAAAAGTGTTTATTCTGAGATTTCCATATCAGTTGTACTTGCACTGCCATGATACACTCACATATGCTGGTAAATAAAGTTCCCTGTGATATATAACCCATGGAAACATCTTTTTAATATAGAAGTGCATATTGGCAGCAATACAATAAGAATCCTTTCATTCTGTCCTGAACGACAATTTTCAATGTGAATTTCAAAGCCCTTTAGATTCTCACACCACATCTCTTCAGTTATTACTATAAACTGTAATTTATATAGCGCCGACACATTTACACTACACTTTACAGAGATTATACATCATTCACATTAGTCCCTGTCCAGCAGAGCTTACAATCGAAGGTCCTTATGACATTTAAATGCTTGGGTTACATTTAATAAGAAACAGTTTCCCTGTCTGCATGTTTTTTGACTGTGGGAAGAAACAGTAAAACCTTATTCAGACACAGGGAGAATTTACCAACTTCTTGCAATTATACATTTATGTATACTTCACTAGGCCTTTTTATGACCCCAACTTCTTCTTCTGTCTGCCTCACTAAAACCTTTCACTTTTGCAGCTTGTTACCTTATGAATTTCATCCCTCTGTTCCTCAATACAGAGTTCATATCCTTCCTCTTGGAGTACTAGCACAGGTTTTAATTCAGTCTTTGCACAATATTAGTCTGTACTTCCAGTATTGAATGGCAGCACTTGTTACTCCAATTGCATCTGTAAGTTATCAGCCCACTTAGACTGTAAGTTCTATGGGACAGGGACCATATTTCCTCTTGTCCCTCTAACAAATTTATGTTACTGTAGGTTACATCAGCATTAATGAATGGACAGATACATGCCTTTTGCTTCCACGTTTATTCATATTGCAATTAAAACCTAAATGTACAGCTATAAAAGGGCAAGAACATTTATATATATTTTTTTAATGTATTAAAAATTCTGAATAGGGATGCACCGAATCCACTTTTTTGGATTTGGCCGAACCCCCGAATCCTTCACGAAGGATTCGGCCAAATACCGAACCGAATCCGAACCGAAGGGGTGGGAAGGGGAAAACATTTTGTACTTCCTTGTTTTCTGACAAAAAGTTATGCAATTCCCCTCCCTGCCCCTAATTTGCATATGCAAATTAGGATTCGGATTCGGTTCGGCCGGGCAGAAGGATTCGGCCGAATCCGAATCCTGCTGAAAAAGGCCGAATCCCGAACCGAATCCTGGATTCGGTGCATCCCTAATTCTGAATTTCGTTACATTATCTCCATGGCCCCAGCACTGCAGTTTAGAGGGTCAGTTTTTGCTCTCTCTTTTTGTACCAGCCAAAAGACAACTACTATTAAAGTACCTGGTAGGGAAGAAGCCAATTGGTTTTCAGTGATCTCTGCCATCAGCAAATGAAATAAATTTAAGGTAACGGTACATGTGTATGTGCAATACACAGTGCTACGCAATATGTTGGCGCTATATAAAAGCATGTTAATAATAATAATATATTTTGTTATTTAGAGACTCAAAAATTAGAACTTATACACCTCGAGTTACACAAACATATGAATACAGCATTCCTATTTGTATAAAAGAAGTGACGGGTTTGGTTTTGAGAATTTACTTGCCACATTTCCCAGAAATGGCATTTGGAGGTGCAGCTGAAAGCTAAAGAACATAGAAACATTTGTTTCTCCCCCCTGGGAAGTGGCATGTTTGCAGCCACAGTGGACAATATAAAATTCCTCTGTGTGTTGTTTCATTATCTTAGAGGATATTGTCTGCCAATTCCCAACATTCATAGGCAGTGAATCATACAGAGGTCCCAGGGTTCTGAGCACCCTGTACATCACTAGGAATTCTCGGCTAACGTATTAAGGGTGATCATACTGAATGCGCAATGACATCATGCGAATACTAATTCATGCCTTTTATACAAGAGTGGCTAATGAAGCATTACAAGCTGTTTCTTTCTAAGCCATATGAGTATGAAGTGTCTTCTGGTTTTAGAATGTGTATAACCGCATAAATAGGCTGCATTTAATTCCACAATATATGCTGCAATCCCTACAAATGTGTGTTACAGAAGGTGAAGTAAAAATATAGCATCATATATCATAATAAATCATAATTTAAGGGCTTTTAAAGACAAAAGTTGCCTTCTTTTATTCATTTAATCCATGCACTTTTCACCTTATTGTCAACTTCAAAACAAACCTTTGAAAGTGAAGCCTTCCTATTAGAACTCATTGAGGTCTGTTCTTATCCCATTCATTAGGTCTGAAATGATCCTCATTCAGCTTGCCAATAAACTAAGTAAAGCACAACCATCTCTCATTAACATTATAAGAAATGCGTTAATAGACCTGGGGAGACCGTACCTAGCAAGAGCATCAACTCCCATCTCTTTACAAATAGTGTAGAGACATTCTGATTAAAGGCCTCTTCATTAACATCCCTATGCAGCCAGTCATTACTTAAGTGGAATAGATTTTTATTACAACAGTTTCTAAGAATAATATTGTCTTTTTGTTCTTCTTAACTGCTTTCATACTAGCCTTTAATTGCTGACTGTTACGCAGTTAATACATATTTACAACCATGTACTGACTCTGAAAGGCCCCTTAGGTTTTATTTGGCCTTTTTTATTTAAATTGCTATCAAATCATTAACATGGCAATCATTGGACTAGCTCCTTCTATTTAACTTGTCTGACATTCTGGATGAACAGATGGCTTTGTGGACTGCATATCCTTGATAATGCCAAGCTCTTGTAAAAGTCATAAATAAGCTTTGCACTTGATCATTCATTTAGAAGGAACGTAGAGATTGTGATGTAACATTGTAACATGGAGAGGAAATGACATGCTGTACAAGTAGAAGTGCAAGAGTGTAACAACAACTTTGTGTGAGAACTCATTGGGATTTAAATGATAAAGATTTTGTTTACGATGTTTTAGCCCTGAAAATGTTATACTGTGGGTCTTCTGATATAATGCACACTGCACAGTATTAAAGGAACAGTAACACCAAAAAACTAAAGTGTTTTAAAATAATGAATATATCATGTACTGTTGCCCTGCACTGGTAAAACGGATCTGTTTGCTTCAGAAACACTACTATAGTTCATATAAAGAAGCTGCTGGGAAGCAATGGTGGAAATTGAAAACCGGCTATATGGCACAGGATAACTAATGGATAACAGATAACACCATTAGACAGAGCTTATTTGCTATTTGATGTGTAACCTGAGCCTTTTCTCCTTTGAATGGCTGCCCCCATTGCTACACAGCAGCTTATTTATATAAACAATAGTGGTGTTTCTTAAGCAAACACAGCAGTTTTACCAGTGCAGGGCAACACTGCATTATATTTTCATTACTTTAAAACACTTTTATTTTTTGACGTTACTGTTCCTTTAAAAACAGATTTTAACATAGACATAGGGCAATTTTCCTGTAAACTTTCCATAGGAAATCTGCTAAACTAAAAATGTATTTAATTAAAGGGCACTTATCACCTAATGGAGCCTGCATTTAGATGAGGGAATAGTATTTCACTCAAAATAGCCCTCTGTTGAGCATTCTGAACAATGTAACAGACCCAGTTCAGCAGCGGACACTTGCAAATGCAGCTTGTGGCTTCCTACACTTGTCACCTAAAGGGCACCAGTCACCTAAAAATTGTTTCCCCCCACCAGAGGTGTGCACACTCCACATGGGGGAAACAGTTGCATTTTTCAAAGAAAAGTACCCTTTCAAGAGCTTCAGCCCCACACAGGGTGGTAAATCTGATTGTGGGCAGCCATGTTGGGGCACATGCATGCAAGTACATACTGAGTGAGTGTCTCAACTCATTGTGTGCATTCGTGGGGCATAGGATCAGTGGACGCAGCAATCGATCTACACGTCACACTCATGTACAAGAACAAGCTAGGACATTCTGCACATGCAAGTGTCCTAACATGTCCATCCCCACCTAAAACATCCTCCTGGTGTGGGTGCCAGAGCTCTCAATAGGGGCTTTTATTTAAAAAATATTATTGTTTTCCCCATCCAGAGTGTGAGCTGTGTTAACCCACACCTCCTTTGGGGGAAGCAATTTTTAGATAATAGGTGCCCTTTAAGAGACTGGCTGCACTTGTAAGTATCCAGAGCTCAACCTGGCCAGTATTTTCCCAGATATCATATCCAATCACTGGGAACTTACAAATAATACAGTGTGCATTATCAGGCACCAATGATTGTTTCAGATGACCATCATATGGGCTATAGATTGCAGGCATGGCAATATGCATGCAATTTATTAAAGTGAATATGGAAATTTCTGCTTCCTTACCTATCCTCAAAGTATTGATTTCCATGTTGCTTGATCCGAAGAGGTGTAAGCTATAAGGAACTCTTTAGATTACCTTTCAACATTATGCAATGTCTGGACCAGTACATTTGGTTAGATGTGGAATTTATTAGCTGCCAATTAAATAAAAGAACTGCAAATCTCACTCACTTACATTGCAAGTTTGTCCAGCTAGAGATCTAATTAAACTAACCAACATGGGTATGGAACTGAATGGTGCCATTGACACAGTATGCTGGCATTCCCATATTTTCCAAACTTGGATAAAGAAAGAATACCTAATGGATACAAAATTCTTATCAGAACAATGTTGATTGACTGGTTCCTGCACATTGAATGCGATGGATAGAAGGTGATGCGGCTGCTCCCTAAATACCTATCAAGGTACCAATTAGCAATGGGATAGGAGCAGCACACACACGTTGCATAAAAAAAGTGTTTTACCCAGTTTATTCTGGCCACAAAGAGTTAAAAGACAGTCAAATGTCAGGCAGGGGTTAAATCTCCCTTTGTCAAATTCCTCTTCAATATAACATTTTTATCATCGTTATTTACAATTTATATTCACTTGTTGAAAAGAATAATGGCATATACCTAAACATGATTTAAATGCAAGAGAAGATAATGTAGGTAATATTCTTGTGAATGAGCTTAATGAATACCACTGCAAAGTCACTGTAGGATGTCACGTGACCCATTGTTTATATGTTTGCAATGCAAATTGGCAGCACTCAATTTGATTTTCTAGACATGCAAATATTTTTAATTGCCTGTCTTATATGCAGCAGGAACCCCCTTCTACCCAGGGCACAGTCAGCAGTTCATTTATATTTCACAGCTAAAATCAATTACTATAGATATATTGTCTATCCCTGGTACACCATTCTTCATCTATAGGAAATACTGATCTACGGAATCTAAGGTTTGTTAAGTCTCAGCCTACATGCCCTCTGCAAATAAATCAAATGTGTCTATGGTTTTCATAAACTGTACCCATTAAAGTGGCGTTTCATCTTTAAGTTAACTTTGTGTATGTTAAGGAATACATGTTTAATTTAGAAATAGAATCTACCTTCTTTTTATTTCTTTCAATTGGCTTAAAAACATCTTTTGGAACATTTCTGGCCTTGGTTGATCTATGAATCCCTTATTCAGCAGGAGTGATAGATAGATATAATTTCTCATATGTACAATTACATTTTTGTGAACATAAGAAGACTGAACATACACCACAGTTTTAATGGATAGATTTTCCCTTTAATTGGCTTTTTGTGTCTGCTGAAGGAGATGTGCCTCAGGATTTAGTCATTTTAATTCAAATTGCAGTTGTCGGTCTATTTAAATGTATATTGCCTGCATCTGGGCAGCCACCTCTCTGCTTGGCTGGTATTATGTTAAATGACATGATTCCTCTTCCCAGGAAAAGTATTCTGGATTTATAGACCTGTTGTTGTGCATTCTGTTTATAATGGAAACGCAGTTAAGTGTAAAAGTGTTTCTTATTGTTATTGCATATGTTTTGGCTTTGGTGGGGACATTCTGTGCACACCATTATAAAAGAATACAGTACATGGCAGCTTCCACTGAAAAGCAATTTTTCAAGGACTATTCTGTTCACAAAACAAGCTATGACCTTATATTTTACTGTCTAGATTCTATAAAATAAATAGGCCATAGACCCAAATTTGTAAACTCAGTATAGCTGCCATGAAGCAATAGTTTTTTTTGGAAATTAGATGCTGGGAACAAAGTATCATCATTAAAGTGATGTTCTTTGAGTTATTGAGTTAGAAATTCTAGCCACTGAATTGTGCAATTTTACTGTAATTGCATTGTTTTTTAGCAGGTACAACTATTACTTATTGTACAATATGTAGCATGGTATTTAACAAAAAATGGTAAAATTGTATCTGTCAGACCAACGGCTCTCAAGGATGCTGGGAGTTATTAACAGCTGGATCTCTGTGAGCTTAACAGCCTCACTGTAGAACTAAGACATAAATATGCAGCTGCTTTGGATGTTTTGCATGTCCAGTGTGTGCCAAGCTGTTCTACAAAGCAAGATATATCACATCATTCCTACCCTTACACCTTATGCTCCTTGATGTGGTGGGACACAAACAGGTGCATGAGGTTCAAATTCTATCTCCAGCACTGGCCCCTCTCTCTGCAATATACTAGGATCAAAGAAACTAGCCACGAGCAAAACCAGCTATTCCATATCACAGAAACACCATTTACCAGGGGTTCAAAGGAGAGAAAAGGAAAGCTGAAATTATAGGTTCATCTTCTCAGTGCAGATGTTTCAAAGGAAATATCTATAGAGCAGGATTATATGTATTCTTTCTTTCTTTCTTTCTTTCTTTCTTTCTTTCTTTCTTTCTTTCTTTCTTTCTTTCTTTCTTTCTTTCTTTCTTTCTTTCTTTCTTTCGGAACATTGCTTTAAGGGTCCCCAGTATACTGGGGTGCAGCACAGCTATATCCTGTTTACTGCCATGGACACTTTGCTTGAGGAGTTCTATTCACTGGGGAAATTGCCATTCATACTTACCAAAGGGAGGATTTAATAACCAATGTGCTGAAGAGGGACACTAAATATTTAACCTATTTCCTGAAAATGACATCAAATAGGAATTTCACTTCCAGTTTCCAGTGTATTTCATTAAATATCCTGTACATGCTCACTAACCACCAGTTTCTTTTCTGTGTTGCAGTTTGGCAGGTTCAATTAGCTAAATAATAATAATAAGCTAAAAAAAAAATCATATAAATTCATAGACCATAAGTTGTACAGTACAAAATCCGTGACAGAAATGTGCCTGTTCACTAAAAACATTCCTTAGTCAATAATACAGTGTGTAACCTCTAACTGCTGAGCACGGAACAGCCTGTCACTCATCTCTTTGTTCTTTCATCATTACTGTGGTTTGCTCTCTAAGTGTTATAAATAGGTGCTCAATCACATTTCATGCCGTGAGATGAGGTGCCCTGCCCAGGCAAGCAAAGGAAGGCAAGGATTATAACTTATAGGAAATTCTGCTAATCTGTAATATGTGCAGTTACACCTTTTGCTCTCTGGGACAGCATCATTGGACATTTAAAGGGAAACTCATGCTTCACGTTATTTGTAATAGCAGCATATATCTCGGTTGCTTTCTGGTACCCTTAACAAACGAAAAACTATATATATATATATATATATATATATATATATATATATATATATATATATATATATATATATATATATATATACAGTCTATAGTGGTGCACTCACGATATAGTGAACCGCCTGGGTGCTGGTTATAACATAGCATAACAATCCAAAAATACAAACCGCACTCCTAGGTATTGTAATGGTGAAAAAAAGTGAAAAGTTTATTTCAACGTCCTGAAGATGGCCCGAGTCAGTGGGTCGAAACGTTGAAATAAACTTTTCACTTTTTATACACCATTACAAGACCTAGGAGTGCGGTTTGTATTTTTGGATTATTTTTGGATTGTTTTATATATATATATATATATATATATATATATATATATATATATATATATATTAAAACAGTGCACTAACAGGGCATTCATTTAGAAGCTCTGATAGATAATGTATAGATGGGCTGATTCACCTTTGCTGCTGTGAAGATGTATTGAAATGCCCATTGAATATGCAAAACACTGCATTAGTGAATTGTATATTTTATTGTTACTTTCTTTTTAAACATTTTAATGATTCTTACCATATAAATAGAAGGTAAAACACTAAGAGTCACTGCTTTATTGTAAGACAAGGACCAGTCTTTGCTGCCACTGTTATACAGGAGTACAGAATAGTGTATGGAGGAGTTGTATTCTCAATGTGACGAACTCCCAATACAAACAAACAGTATCTTAATGTTATTTGGAGAGGTGACCTAATTTAGTTAAAGAACAAGCTGATAAATAGACCCAACTATATAACCAGTGAAAGATTAGTCCTAAAACCTAATTCTCCATGGTATTACATTAAAATAGTGAATTATTCCAACAAAAGTCCTAACATCAGAATTCGTTTGTGGAACGTACAGCTGTGTCAATTTGTACATGACAATACCAGGCTCCTCTTTGTGCTCAGGTGGGTAATGGCAAATACACACAAGTGTAAGCACTTTCACAAACTTGGTTTCAGAGCAGCCTGACACATAACAATGCAAGGACTGGGGAAATAACAAAAGAGATTGCATATATGAACAGTATTTCCCTGTTAGCACTGAGGCACAGATAATAAGGTTTACACCATGGAAACAGGAGGTGGATGGGATGCAAGATTTTGTATTCTTTCCAGCTGGTGTCACTTTAATGTAATCAGGGGCATTACCCACATACAGGCAACAGTAAGCCAACTAAACCTATTTGTGCTTGAGATGAGAGAAATGATTGGCATTTCCAGAAATTCTAAGTCTAGAAATTCTAACCAGCATATGGAACAATTTCTGTATATGCAGCTAAAATAAAGCGAGCTCTTGTTTTGGGAAATATTCATAAGACTATGTCACAGAATGTAAGGTTTGACTATTAGTCACAATAGAAGTAGGGGATCTATTGGAACCAGGGAGTTTTCTGGATAAGGGTCTTTTTCATAATTTGGCATGCCATACCTTGTCTACTAAAAACATTTTAACATTTAAAATAAACATTAACAAAAAATACAAGTTACTGTTTATTATGACAGAGAAAAAGCAAATTAAGTAAAAAAAAAAAAAGTATTTGTTGTTTCCTTATCCTGGCCCCTGGGTCACAATCATTTGAGGATAGGGTGAAACCCAGAGGGGCAAATTTACTCAAGGACGAAGTGACTAACGCTGGCGAAAATTCGCCAACGTGACATCATTTTGGAACTTTGCTGATTTACTAACGGTCGCTGGCATAATTTCACTAGCGAAGGAAATAGGCTCTAGCAGTACATCGCTCCCTAACACCAGGCGAATTCGCGCTCTGGCAAATGGATGTAACTACGCAAATTCACTAAGATGCGGATTTTACAGAACGTTACCTGTTGCGCCAGACTTGCCTTCGCCAGCTCAGACCAGACGAAGTGTAATAGAGTAGATAGGAGTTCCTCGAAAAATAGTTGAACATTTTTCTAAGTCCCAAAAAACAGTAGCGTCTTTTCCTTTTTTCAGGGTGATAGGCTGCAAAAGTGCGTACTTTTTTTGGGGTACCCGGCTTCCCCCCTATATTTCCTTACATATGGCACATAAACTATACACTGGGCACATGTGTAGGGCGATATAACAACTCTATTTTCTTTTATTAAGGTTTCCCGGGCCTTGTGTAGTCTAATGTATTTGCTGCAACATATACGTCTATTGAACTTTAACTTAGCCAACACTAACACAAATTCGCTTTGCTTGGCGCAATAACGCTAGCACAACTTTGCCAGCATTCGGCGCCCTGGACAAAACTTCGGATTTTAGTGAATTAGCGTTGTCCTGGCAAATCTATGCCTGGGAAAGTGTTGCGCTGTGAGCGAAGCCGTCGCTGGCGAATTTTCGGAGATTAGTAAATTTGCCCCAGAGGCTGGAAAGGACAAAAACCAAGGTATTGGAGAAGACTGTAACTCTGTTTTTTTGAATTGTAACAATTAATTTATCATTCTGGAATGGTACATGTATGAGAACTGATCACTATTGATTTCATAGTTCATTTTTATTCCTAAATGTACCCCTTAATTTTGTATGTAAATTTAAATAGGAGAGTAAGATTATGTGAAACTCTCTTGCCTGCAAAAAAAAAAAGTAGTACAGGTATAGAATCCGTTATCCGGAAACCTGTTATCCAGAAAGCTCTGAATTACCGAAAGGCCTTCTCCCATAGACTCCATTTATCCAAATAATGCGAATTTGTAAAATATATTTCCTTTTTCTGTGTAATAATAAAACAGTACCTTGTACTTTATCCCAATTTATTGGAAGCAAAACCAGCCTATTGGTTATATATTTAGAAGGTTATTTACTAAAGCTCGAATTTATCTGGTTGGGCTTTTTGGGGCAAAAACTCAAATTTTTGATCGATCTGATTAATTCAGGTTATTTTAATAATAAATATATAATAAATAAGGTCAAATTGAGCATGGGAGTTTGGTCCAGGTTTTTTTAAAAAAAAATATGAGACAATTCGGATTTTAGTAAATAACCCTCTTAATGTTTACACGATTTTCTAGTAGACTTAAGGTATGCAAATTCCAATTATGGAAAGATCAGTTATAAGGAAAGCACCAGCCAGGCCCTGAGCATTCTGACTAACAGGCCCCATACCTGTATATATGTATAAGTTTATTTATAAAGCACTCCATGAATATGCAGCACTGTAGTTCAAAGGCAGCTCACTTGATATCGTTTTTGTCAGGAGCTTTAGCCAACCAGCCAACCTGATTCTGACAATTTTAGTATGAGAGCAATGTAAGTAAAGTATTGGAAACAAGTGGTCTATCTAATACGTTGCATATGGGATTGAGAGAAAATGGGAAAGCCTTTATTCAGTGAGCATATATAAAAGACACCTAGCAAGGTTTGCAAGTGGAAATTTTCCTTAGGTGGAAACTGCACGTGGTGGTTTAACAGAGCTGCAGTCTTGCCAAGTGGGGCTTTCATCTCTGAATGCTGCCCAGTGAGACTGTAGGTCATCGACTTAATAAATCTTTGTCATAAAATGTGTAACCCCTGACATGCTGCTGGATGGCCTTGCCAGCTCAAACACCTTTTAAAACTTAATGACATCATGTCTGTGGGTATATTGTTATAAAATGCTCAGTCAAAGAGAATTTCTCTTATGTAGCTGAATTTATCATTACCATTACTCCATACCAATATAATCAGAACTGGAAAAAAGTGTCTCATGCTCAGTGTTGGGCAGGCCGGCACTAAGCGCAGTAAATATACATACTCAATGTTTTCTCCATGCTCGTCTACAAGAATCCCCAGCTGTGGCTGTACAGCAACTTCTAATTCCATCATCCTTCAACTGTCTCCAGCTGGCAGAGGATGCTGGGATTTGTAGCTTAGAAAAGCTGCCGAACAGTATGGAAATTTCTACAGTCCAGGATTCTGTAACAAATTGTAGCTAAATATTATATATGTTTTTGGAAAATACACATATAACATCTGAGCAGTCAACTTTCAATTTTACACATACATACATAGAACAACAATCTGACGCATCATTTACAACATGGCGCATCTTGCAAAGTGTAGATTTAAGATATTTTTCCTGTTTTGCACAAAGCTGCATTTTTCCTGTTTTGCACGTGCGAGTGCAGGGCTGTACAATAATTGGGTGTATGGACTATACGGATTTGCATACAGAAACAATTGATAACTGATACAAGGGGTAAAGAGGGCCCTGCCCACACAAGTCACATAGTAGCTTATTTTGAAAAAGACACATGGCCATCGAGTTCAAGGTTTTATGTCTAAATGAAACCTGCCTAGGGTGATAGCAAGAGAGAATATAATATATAAGGGCTACTCACCCACAGAAATAGTAATTTGTATCATTAGTAGGGTGCTTAATATGTTCTCATTTCACCTAAAACTCTTGGGGGTTATTACTTAACCTCGATTTTTACTGGTCGAGGTTTTTTGGGCACAACGGAAAAAAAGATGTCCCTTTTACAATTTAAAGATATTGTTATCTGTCCTGGGATTTATCCGATAATCCGATGGATTTCGGGCAATAACCTGAAAAAATCGAGTGATTCAAGCGCCAAATCCAAAAAATTTGTATGATTTCAGTTTTCACTCGATTTTATCAAGTGTATTCCTGAACTGACTTTTTCAAGTTATTTTATTGATAAACAAGATAAAATCATGGATGGGAATTTGGTTGAGCTTGGTTTAATAAAAAAGTGAGATAAATTCAAGTTTTAGTAAATGACCCCTTGGATTTCACCTAAAGCTGTTGGTAAAAATTCAGAGAAGGAGAAGCTTGACGGTTGCTCCAAGAATCTAAGTGGGCCAGTCTCTATACTATATAAACAGATATTATGAAAATAGTCCCCTAATTTTTTAGTATCATTTTATTTTGACAATTGCCTTATAGTGCAAGTTACATTTAAACACGATATCACTGTACCTTCCACTGCAAAATGAACAAAAAATAATTGGCATATTCTGAAATCTTTTAATATGGAGCCACATAGTGCTCTAGAAATGGTGTTTAAATGGAACACTTAACTGCAGATTCTATGTTGCTAGCATTCTGTTAACTGCCTTGCTGACAATATAGAACCTACATTTTTGGCAGGGAATGGGTTAAAGAAGAAAGCAGACACATAGGGGCAAATTCACTAACATTCGTAGTTTCGCCAGGCGCAACTTCGCCGCGCTTCGCCACACTTCGCCAGGCGTAGTTTTGCCAGCGCTCCGCAAATTCACTAAAATCCGAAGTTGCGCACAGGGGTAGCGTAAGATTGCGAAGTTGCGCTCTTGGGGGTTATTACTTAACCTCGATTTTTACTGGTCGAGGCGTTGATTCGCTAAGTGAAGCAAAGTTACGCTAGCGAAGGCTAATTTGCATACGGCGCCAAATTCAAATTTCAATGGAGGAATACGTATCAGCACTACAAATGGCTAGAAAACCTTCAAAACATCAAATAAAAATTTTATTTTGCCCTACACATGTGCCCACTGTCTAGGTAAGTTGCCATGAGTCAGGAAATGTAGGGGGGAAGGAGGGGAGCCCCAAAAATTTTTTCAATCTTTTTCAGCCTATCACCCATAATGTAGAAAACACGCCAGCGTTTTTTGGGACTTAGAACATTTTTTGACTTTTTTTGAAGCAATCCCTATCTACTCTATTGCGCTTCGGCAGGTCTGAGGTGGCGAAGGAAGTCTAGCGTAAAAGGTAGCGTTCAGTACACTGTGCGCGTTAGTGAATTTGCGTAGTTACGTCGCTAGCGAAACTTCGCCAGGCGTAAGGGTGCGAAGTAACATTAGCGAAACTACGCCAGCGTTCGTTAGTGAATTTGCGCAGTAACGATAAATGCCAAATGCTAGCGAATTAACGCAAGTGTTCGGTGCTTAGTGAATTTGCGCCATAGAGTATTGGCATGATTTTTTTAAACCTGCTTATGTGTTTTTATTTGTATGAGAGTATGCTGCCATACTAAACTAAAAAAAATGATTGCTATACCATATTCAAACTGATGCCAGGGATGTGAACACTCAATTTAATGTTTAAAAGTTTTTCTTGAATTTAATAAGTGCTGGAGAAACAATTTTCTATGGCTATTCCAACCCTTATTTTACTGATTAAGAAAAGTCATAATAAAGTCATAATTTTTTTTTCTATACAACCGAAATCTAAAATCATTTAAAAGGTTTGAGAGCTGAGTTGTAGTGCATCGAACGGTCCTAGAAATGTGGCACAGTTACTGTATATATAGCTCGTAAAGTGAAAATAAACAGGTCTGATCATTAAGGAATAGGGATGGCGCGAACTGTTCGCCGGCGAACTTGTTCGCGCGAACATCGGGTGTTCGCGCTCGCCGGAAGTTCGCGAACGTCGCGCGACGTTCGCCATTTTGGGTTCGCCATTGTTGGCGCTTTTTTTTGCCCTCTCACCCCAGACCAGCAGGTACATGGCAGCCAATCAGGAAGCTCTCCCCTGGACCACTCCCCTTCCCTATAAAAACCGAAGCCCTGCAGCGTTTTTTCACTCTGCCTGTGTGTGCTGAAGAGATAGTGTAGGGAGAGAGCTGCTGCCTGTTAGTGATTTCAGGGACAGTTGAAAGTTTGCTGGCTAGTAATCGTGTTGATACTGCTCTGTTATTGGAGGGACAGAAGTCTGCAGGGGTTTGAGGGACATTTAAGCTTAGGTAGCTTTGCTGGCTAGTAATCTACCTTCTACTGCAGTGCTCTGTATGTAGCTGCAGTGGGCAGCTGTCCTGCTTCTGATCTCATCTGCTGACTGCTGCAATAACAGTAGTCCTTGTAAGGACTGCTTTTATTTATTTTTTTGTTCCAATACAGAGCAGTATCAAGCAGATTACTAGCCAGCAAACTTACTATCATCTGTCCCTGAAATCACTAACAGCTCTCCCCCTACACTATCTCTTCCAAGCACACACAGGCAGATTTTTCAGATACATTTTTGCCCTTGATCCCCCTCTGGCATGCCACTGTCCAGGTCGTTGCACCCTTTAAACAACTTTAAAATCATTTTTCTGGACAGAAATGTCTTTTTTAGATGTTAAAGTTCGCCTTCCCATTGAAGTCTATGGGGTTCGCGAACCGTTCGCGAACCGCTCGCATTTTTGCGCAAGTTCGCGAATATGTTCGCGAACTTTTTTTCCGACGTTCGCTACATCCCTATTAAGGAAGAGTGCCTTTTGATACATTAAAGTTCATCAAGCAGAATTGGAAGACAATTTATTTTCTTCCTGCTGCAACTTGCAACCTGTGTTTAATGGTTCAACATTCCAACAAAAGCTCAATTACTAGAGACAAATCCATCTGCCTGATTTCAATTATGTACAAGGCTAAGACTCTGGATGTTGATAGAGATTAGGACCCCACAGACTGCAGCGTTCCTACTCCCCAGGAACATTCTAATGATGGGATTAAGCTCAGCAGGCTTTGCTTGGGGACATTGTCACCTCCTGTCTAGTCACAGTTACTTCCATGATCTACTTCCTGCTCTGGATTTCCTTCTTTTTAATTTGAGGCTGATCCCCTAATAAACCCATATATTTAATATTAAACTCCACACCCACCAGTTGTGTCCACAAATGTCAGTAACTCAGTATATGTCACATGTTCTAAAGTTATGATATGCCATATAAGAGAAAAGAGTGGGCAATGCCATTGCTCCTTTATAAATAAACAGATTTTTAATAAAGTGAAGGGAAATGTTTCTACTTTGGAATATGGAAACTACAAATGTCATTAAAGAAAACAGTCTAACATAAGATATGCATATTTTCTCTTCCCCCCCACAGAATTTCCTAGTAATATCTTATCAGGAATTTATGAATACGACAAACACATCACCCACTGTATTCTAGAGTTTGGATGTACACAGGGCAGCCATCAGGGGGGGACAGGGGGGAGAGTTGTAGGGGGCCCCTACATTTACTTGATTAGCCAGGCCCCCCATCTTTCTGAGAGCTGCTGACTTCGGGAAGGCATGGACGTTTAAGGGGCCCTGGTCACCAATTTTCTTATGGGGGGCCCTGGCCACAAATGTTTTTTTATGGGGGGCCCTGACAACCAATAGCTTTTTATTTTTTATTAACATGTGGGAACCCTAGCCACCAATATTTTTTTTGTTTTTTTACTGTGTGGTGGGGGGCGGATCTGTGGGGTGGGGAGGGCGGACCTGTAGGTGGGGCTTGTGGTGGGCGCAGCCCAGGGGGCCCAGGAAATGTTGTCGTCTGGGGCCCAGTGATTTCTGATGGCAGTCCTGGGTACATATCTGTATGTATCTGTGCAGTTGCAGAATTCAGATATAAGATACTGAATTAACTAAAAATATCATACAAGTTTAAACAAAAATTACAAACAACCTGTAAAAATGTCTTTATATATGATGCTTAGTGATACCATTAGTTATTGCTTAGGGATGTTGCATTTCCATAATAATATATATATAATGGCTTTAAATGTGGCAATATCAGACATTACCTTGGAATTCCAGTTGACTTTTAGGTGACCTCTGATATATTTTACATTATTTCCTATGTAGAATGCTTAATAGCTTATTAAAGGCAGAATCTGTTTATGGCATATTGGTTTCTAAATGCACCTGCAAATATGTATGTGTCTCATATTATTTCGGCTATTACTGACTTTGGTTAAAAGAAGAAAGAAATAAAATTCAGCATCTATCATGTATATCCCTGAGAGTTGAATTTTGCTTCAGGGAAGTAGAATGGAATCCCATATTTCTCAAACAAGTGCAACTGCTCTGAATAATACAGACCTTCTGCCTTTTAAACACACGGTTAACAAATAAGGAGCAATCCCAATAAGGCTGTACCATATACATCCAAAAGGGCCTTTTATAGAGAGATGGGTTGGGTCAATGAAGCTTACTATTAGGGCTCTTACTCACTGGCGTTCTGACCTGTGCTCCCCTGCGTTCCGTTTTTCTGCGTTCAGCCGCAGGGGAGCGCAGGAATAGACGTATGTCATTATTTCAAATGGGGCTGTACTCACTCAGGCGCGTGTAGGCGCAGAACGCAGGAAAAATGTAGCATGTTGCGTCTCAACCTGCGTTCGGCACCTACACGCGCCTGAGTGAGTACAGCCCCATTTAAAATAATGACATGCGTCTATTCCTGCACTCCCCTGCGGCTGAACGCCAAAAAACGGAACTCAGGGGAGCGCAGGTCAGAACGCCAGTGAGTAAGAGCCCTAAACAGCTAGGGCCTCTCCATGTTTCTTCTTTTCATTCTTTCCCCCAAAACAGGTGTATTGTGTCTCTTCATAAACTGATTAGTAAAGTGTTTTGTTAACAGCAGCAGCAGAATATCATATATTTGTTGCCTTCCTTTGTGTGGCTTAGCCAATTCTTCCTTCAAAGTTGGATCAGATCAGTGTCTTCAATTATGGATTATCTGTAATATCTGGTTTAAAGCAAATTGGATACTTTTAGTTCAGGTATGGGAGCTGCTATCCAGAATGTTCGGGACCTGGGGTTTTCTGGATAATGGATCTTTCTGTAATTTGGATCTTCATACCTTAAGTCTACTAGAAAATAATTTAAACATTAAATAAACCCTATAAGCTGGTTTTACTTCCAATAAGGATTAATTATATTTTCGTTTGGATCAAGTACAAGCTACTGTTTTATTGTTACAGAGAAAACGGAAATCATTTTTAAAAATTTGGATTATTTGATTATACTGGAGTCTATGGGAGACAGTCTTTCTGTAAATCAGAGCTTTCTGGATAATGGGTTTCCAGATAACGGATCCCATCACTGATTTATCTTTAGAAATTGCATTATTTATTTACTGCTTTTGAGAAGCAAATCATTTTACTGACTACTAAGTCACAATTTCATTGGCCTTCTATTCTCAAAACCAAATTTTCATGCTATATATTAGAATATACCTTATGTCCTGTACTAATTAGAGGGGTGTGTGATATAGGAAAAAAGAAGACTAAAAGAATACTATGTCCATGCTTGAATCAGTGTGTACACATTGCTACTGTCCAGAAACTTGCCTCTACATGAAGATATTCAACACCAGGTGAAAAAAACGTTTCTTGACCCTGTTGAGGGTCACTTGTGCTCTAAGATGACTTTGACTTCCACTTGCATTGTTTTCCATTTAAAAATCCCCCCTGCACCTTTAATGCAGTTGGCTTTGCACTCAATAACAGACTACACTGTGGCATGCACCTGGCTCAGGTATGAATAACCAGTAGAATGTAACTTTTCTTGTAGGTATCACCTTGATCTTAAGTATTTGATCAATATTTACTGTAGGTAAAAATAACCTACTTATAATGCCAGTTATCATCACAAAGCGTCATAGTCAAAATTATTACAGCACTCAAATTGACATTATTTTGTGGTCTAGGTTATAATATTCATAGAGGTTAGTCGTTCTGCACTGCAAAATTAAGAATTAATAGAATAAACATTCAAAGAGTATTCAAATTAAGAAAGCATTAGAACTGTAGCTAATGTATTAGCTTATACAGCTATATTTGGGGATTAGCTTTTTGATAGGATGAATGATGAATTTAACATTGTGTTCATTGCAGATAACTTTAAAACCAGACTTATGGCTGTACTTTTATATCCAGGTATGTAAAAATCTGGCCTTTTGTTTTATTTACTAAGGGGCAGATTTATCAAGGGTCGAAGCGAATTTGAGGCAATGTTCGAAGTAAAAAAATTCGAAATTCAAAGTAATTTTTTGGATACTTTGACCATTGTATACTATACTACGACTTCGAATTTACTTAGACTTCGATGCAAAGTAAAAATGGTTTGACTATTCGACCATTCGATAATAAAAGTACTGTCTCTTTAAAAAAACTTCGACTTCAATACTTCGCCAACTTAAAGGGCACCAATCATCACTAAAATCATTTACTAAGTAAATACACTATGTGAAAGTTCAAGAAATCCGATTTTTAAAACAGTTAGAATTGTTTGTATAATGTAAATCATCAGCTCACTATACCTTCTGCAAGATCTCCCCTATCTCCACTGCAGTTCTAGCTGAGGCAGGCATCTTGGATTTCACTGCTCCTCCTACCTATATCTTCCCAGCCAACTGCAGCTCTGAAATCTCGCACATGCTCATTTGAAATTCCTTGTTGCTTATCAACCCTTCTAAGCTATTTTCAAATCACCCAAACCTCTGTGTTAGCTGCTGTTCAGTAGTGCTGCCACCTGCTGGAAGTTAGTGTGTGCCCTTCATTTACATAATAATCACCAGCAGGGGACAAGATTGGGAAATCTCCTGATACTTCTAGTGGAGGAGTTTACTAAAACAAGGCATTCTGGGTAGAATACTCAAGGCAGTGCTACAATCTGAGCATGCTCCTGAAATTTGCATATTATAGTCTCCGTTATAGTCTCAGTATGGACTCCCTCAGGGAAAGAACCCATTTGACAAAGTAAGGGATTTTTGTTAAAACCTGCAGTTTTTTCAAAAAACTATATATGTAGTTTGATTAAACTTGTTTATGTTGTACTGGTCAGATTGGTAATATGTGTTTGATTTTGGCTGTAATAGGTGCCCTTTAAACCTGCCGAAGTGCTATGTTAGCCTATGGGGACCTTCCAGAGCATATTTCTACGTTTTTTGTATTCGGAGGAAAATCATACGATCGTACGATAAAATTGTATGAATCGTACTATCAAAGTATGATCATACAATCGTACTACAATCGGAATACGATCATATGATGCAAAAAATCCTACCAAATCGACTTTGACTTTCGTAGTATTCAATTCGATGGTTGAATTTCGAAATATTCCCAACTTCGAAATTCGACCCTTGATAAATCTGCCCCTTAATGTTTCTTTTCCTGTGGCAGTAAGCAGAGTGAAGATTCTTGCAGGAATGCTTAAGACCCAGAGAGAATGAAAACCATGTTACATTTCGCTTGAGTTCAATAATTGGGTCTTGGAAACAAGTAGAAAATCCCTTTTCTTTGCAGCTGTTGCTCGGGAGAGAGCTTTACCTTTTAGATCAGGTCAGGAAAAAAAAAAAGATTGATTTGCTTATTTAGAATGGTATAATACAGGATTAGTGAAATTCCTTTCCGTTATTCTTCAGACTTACTTTATAACTCTCGGAACAAAGTCTGAAGTCAACTAGGAGCACTCTTAGAACCCCAAACAAAACCAAATCCAGACTGAAGTCAAACAGCAATACTTGACATTGTACTGCACTTCATTTGCAGACGTTTCCCAAAGAGACACAATGAAATTCAGTGCAACTATGCAACTGCAACAGATTAGAGGGCAACCAGTAACTCATTGTCTGGGGGTATAAAGCCAAGAATTCATCTTTTATTTGTGAAACCTTTGAACACTAAGAGAATGAAAAAATGAGACAGGTACTGCAACAGACTGAAAAGCAAGTTCATTGAAGACTGAAAACCTAGAGGTTGAATGAATGTCAAAAAGAACATTTAAAAATTCTAATTATTGTTTAAAATGTCCTAGAGATGAAGACTGGAGTTATGGCTTATGGCTCTTGGCTAATGGAAATGCTGTCTTCATTTACTGGAGCTTAACATACCAGAGGGAAAATGTAAAACTGAAAAATGTGTCTCACTACAACATGGGAGGCATCACCCATTGTGGAAGGAGTTCATCCTGTGCCCTAGTTACTAGCAAATATACATTGTTCATAAGCAGGCTTAATATTGTAGTTTTAAAGGTATCTGCCACTTTAAATGAAATTACCTAAAGGAAACTGCAAGTTGGTGGTTTATAAGGCTGTTATGAAAAGAGGAACTGAGCTGGAAAACCCACACGACCCTGACGAAATTCACCGATGTCTGCCTGTTTTTCATTTATATTTCCTTATAAAAGCAAGTATGAGGGCATAGCTTGCTGCATGGCCAATTCCTGCTCCAGCTTCACATACAGGAGTGTGGCCAAACTTTCTGCAAATCTTTATTATTGGAAATTATATCAATAATACCTTAATAACTATAACTGGTATAATATGCATATCAGGTAATATTGGGTAAGTTTAAGCAAGCATTATATGTTAATGTTAATGATGCCACAATCCACCTTAACTCACCAATGTCTCCACTGTGGAAAGGCCACCTAGGCCCAGGCCTAGGGCAGCAGGATTTTAGGGGGGGGGCATGCTGCCCAACCACACCCACATTGGTTCAAAACCCAGGGGATGCGCTGGATAATTTTTTAAATTTCCCATGCGCCAATCACCATTGCTCCAGTCCAGATGATGAAAATTTGCACGAATAAAGGGGAGGGGACAGGGGCGACGAACGGCAGTGGGCCTAGGGGCGCCCACTGTGTAAATCCAGCCCTGCATAGCAGAGAATGATCATTCAAATGCTTATGAAATCCTCACTACACTTAACCTTGAATTCCTCACTGGACCTTCCTCAGTTTGGAACACAAACTGCTTATTTCAAAAGAAAGCTTGGGGGAGGTTACAGTTAATTACTTTTTATCCAAACGTTTATGATGGTAAATTCCTACATGGGTCCCTGTTACCCAGCTGACAAAACGTTCATTCCATTTGCCATTTAATGAATTAGGTCAGTACAGCAAATTAGCTGTGTCTACCTGTGTTTATGTCTGCCATGTTTATGGTAGCACTGCACTAACCTAGCTCTTCTAGATTTACCAACAAACCAATTTTTTTTTTACTTTTGTTACATTTTTTATTTTAGATAAAATATGATTAAAACTACCAGACTTTTAGGCAGAGGTTTGACACAATATTATAGATCATTTGTGAATGGTGTTGCTGTCAGCAGGAGAGTTATGGGAACATTGGGGATGCATTGAATCTAGGATTTGGCCTTTATCAGCATGGATTCAGCTAAACGCAAATGCCTTACTGAAAAAAATCTGAATCCTTAAAATTATGATTTTTTTTAAATTTTTCCCCCCTTGCATATGCTACTTAGGTTTTTGATTTTGATTCAGTTCAGGATTCAGCCAAATCATTTATGAAATAGTGGATACAGTGCATCCCTGTTGTATATGCAGGGCCACGGTTATCATTTATGTTGTCCTAGAGTGATTTGCTTTGTTGCCCTGTTCCTGCAGCCAGTGGGGCTCATTTATCAACACTGGGCAAATTTACCCATGGGCTGTTACCCATAGCAACCAATCAGTGATCAGCTTTTTAAAGCCAGCTGCAAGAAGAACAATGAATGTAGCAATCTGATTGGTTGCTTTAGGTAACAGCCCATGGGCAAATTTGCCCAGTGTTGATAAATGAGCCCCAGTGTGTAGAATCATCCCATCCTTATTATAAAATATGTTTAGAGACTATTAAATTATATTTTTTCTTCGGGAATGGCATTTCATTTCTGTTTATCTATGTAGAACTAAAATACTATCTACCTGCAATGTAACCCAATTTAAATTTTAATGGCTGTCCACGTGGCTACACCTCAGCTTACTTACATAAACTGCATAATTATTTCACCAGAGCAGGCTAATAGTACATTATATATTTAAATGCATGCAATGGCCTTTAATTTTTTGCCCTTTACTGATGTCGCAGCGGAGCCCATCCCAGGTTGCAGTGCAATGTGCAAGAGCAGATGAGTAATATAGAACAAAGCAGAGTGAGGGCGCACAGCAGCTTTACATGACAAGCTCAGGCTTCACAGATAATTAAAGGGCATCCAAGTAATCCATCACTGGAACACACGCACCAGCTCACCTATCTTGGCGTTTCGTCAAAGGGATTCTTCAAAGAAACTTCTTTAAAGTCAAACATTTACAAATGATCATTTCAAGGCACTGTGGAAAAAAAGGGTCATTGTTTCATGTGAAACAGGAAACCCACTCGAAGCTGTATTTTTTTTATACATATCGGCAAATGAAGAGTTAAAATAGGTGTTTAATAGGAACATCTGCTCTGAGTTCTAGCTATCTAGATGACTGGATACTCCCCAAAGGGTACCAAGATATGGGAGCTAATTGTGCTAGAGGGGTTAATTAGCAGAGTTGGTATTAAAACATCACAGGCTTCTTAGGGACATAGATTGATTGGGGTCACTGGGTTATGCCCAGAACTAACCTATCAGTTCTTATCTTTGAACTACAGTGTCCAATTGATTTTCTGTGGCCCATTACCCACAGCACACTACAGCAGATTATGCGTAGGTTTGCTTAGAAAGTCTTTTTTTTAATTTAGATTATTTTTGACAAAACTTTGTGACTAAAATGCAATGAAAATGGAACAGAATGGGGAAAATTCAAAAGCCTAAAATTGTATATCTTCTTTGAAATGGTAATTGTAGAAGAAAATGATTAATGCAACAGATCAATGTTCTACCCATTCAATTTGTCTTTCGACCAGCGGGCAGTCACAACCTGCACACACACACACACACGTGCCTGTGATTTAATACATATTAAAATGCCATTAGCAGTCTGCTCATTGGACAGAAATCATTACTAACTTAACAGCTACTATAGAGAGGCACACGGGGCAGAGACTGTACGTGATTTAAAAGGCATAAAATACATGTGTGTATGGGGATTATTTATCAAAGTCTGATCTCAACATATCTCACCATTTTCTGATACAAACGTCGATCAAATCCGTTTGGGTTTTTTACGCTTATTTATTATTACATTTTCCCGAAAATTTGCTTTGCGGGAAAAAAATCTGATTTTCAAGATTTTTTCGGATTTTCCACCTGAAACCCCTGATTTTGTATGCTTTTTCTTGAAACTCCGAAATCTTCGGGGTATTGCACGAAACTCAGCACTCATCAAAAAATCATTGGGAATTCTCCCATTGCCTTATATGCAACCTCAACAGTTCTGAGATGCCGGATTTTCATCTTCGGGGTATAATACATTCCGAAAAATTGGTGATTTTTTAAAAGTCCGATTTTATACTAAAATAACATGATTTTTTTGGATTTTTGCATTCGGAGTTTAGTAAATAACCCCCTAATTGTATACTTATTGAACTTCCTGCATATTTGCACTTGATGGTAGTGCATCAATCCTGTTCTGAATTGTGCACCATTTGAAGGTAGCAACAAGCTGGATCCACTGCAGCAGGTCCCACAGTGGTGTGCATCAAAAGAGATAGCGTACTTGTACCTGTGAAATCTCACACAAGGGCAAGAGCATAGCTCTAAAAGAGTGTTTATCTTTGCAATTATGCAAATTGTGAAGCTATTTTGAATCTGTGCTGGTGCTGTACCAAACTTTACAGAGAACACTCCTTGTATAACTTCACCAAAATTTACCATTTTTTAAACCAGATCCATCTGAGGTGGCTCCTGCAATGCTGCCCCCCTCGTCTCCCAGTGTGTCGGAGGCACAACTTTTCTTTCTTCGCAATAAGTGTATTCCATAACATAGACTGTCCTGCACATTTACTGAAGATGCAAAGGGGACAACCGGAGATCCGCGGGCCTAGGGCAACGCATGGACCTAAATACAGCCCTGCCTTCACTCTTTAGAACCTCAGTGAACATATCCCTATTGATAATCTTGTGGAGACATTGATGTACTAAAATACATGGCTGCACATGTGCATACAGGCATATCACACTGTAAGGCTCATTTATTAAATAGGTACAAGATGCAGATGTTAAAGATATTCTGACACCACAAATTAAACTTTCTTTTACATCTATCATAATATTGTCTTTGCATGCTATTTATAATTGTGCCATAAAGGTATTTGCCCCATGCATTTACATTAAATATCTGGTCCCCCATGTTTCTGTATGAGGTGGCTGCCATATCTGTTGTTTTCACTAGACAAGACGAATTTTTAGAGGAAGAATTATTATACCCTGATGCCAGTAAAAAAGCCAGAATCTGGCAATTCCTGTCAAAGTCAATGGTAGAGGCACCTATCTCAATTGACATCTTAAGGTGGCCATACACGGGCCGATAAAAGCTGCCGACAGACCGTGTCGGCAGCTTATTGGCCCGTGTATGGGGGCTCCCGACGGGCTTCCCCGATCGAGATCTGGCCGAAAGTCGGCCAGATCTCGATCGGATGGGGTTAAAAATCCCGTCGGATCGCGGCCGCATCTGTTCGTTGATGCGGTCCCGCGATCCGACCGCCCGTTTGTGAGAGCTAGGATCCGATCGTTGGGCCCTAGGGCCCACAATCGGATCTGCCCGATATTGCCCACCTTCAAGGTGGGCATATCGGAGGGAGATCCCCTCGTTTGGCGACATCGCCAAACGAGCGGATCTATCCGTGTATGGCCACCTTAAGTGACCTGCACTGGCTTTAGCCCGAAAGGTTTTTCGGGCACAAACCCAAAAAATTTGAATAAGAGAAGCCTGAAAAATCCGAGCGATTGGGGGAAAAGCCTCAAAAATTCCATCTATTCTGGTTTTCGCTTGGATTTATAGAGTTTTTCCGTGCTCTGATTAAATCAAGCTCTTTTATTAATAAATAAGGTAAAATGGGGCATGGGAGTTTGGTCGTGTTTTTTTTTTAATGAAATACGCGAGATAAATTCAGATTTTAGTAAATAACCCCCTAATGTACAATAATATTTTGAAGAGTAGTCTTTAGTGTCAGTAAGCTCAAATCTTTTGTTCTTCTGAATCAAGAGCAAAGATTTCCACCTGATATTGAATGGAGCACATGCCTTTACATGGACTTTCCTACCAGCACAATAGTGATGTGCAGGCCAGCCCAAAACCCACGGGAGCTGCGAGTTTACCCGTGGGTCGGGAAGGTCTGGGCCGGCTACCACAAAAAATCTTTGGGTCTCAGGCGACCTCACACTCCCGGCTTCAGTTCCCTGAATTTATTGACTGACACTTGCCCCACCCCTTTTGTGACATTGGGCGCAGGCACAGATCTATAAATAGAGGGCATGGAGTGGGTCGGGTTCAGGTTGGTAGGGGGCGGGTTAGGGTCGGTGCTACAGCACACCAATATACAGATGCTTTTACAAGTGCAAGATGTATTGAATGTTAATAGCACCCAATAAAGCAGAAGCATTTGGACATACACCTTAATAATATTTTAAGGATGCCAGTAGTACATCATATGCTCATCTACCTCTATGGGGCAAATTTACTAAAGGGCGAAGTGACTAACGCTGGCAAAAATTCACCAGCGTGACGTCATTTCAGAACTTTGCAGATTTACGAACAGTCGCCGGCATAACTTTGCTAGAGAAGGAGGTAGACTCTAGTGGTACTTCGCACCCTAACGCCTGGCGAATTTGCGCTCTGGGGAATGGACATAACTACGCAAATTCACTAAGATGCAGATTTTACTGAACGTTACTTCTTGAGCCAGACTTGCCTTCGCCACCTCAAACCAGACGAAGTGTAATAGAGTAGATAGGACCCTAAAAAAACATAGTTGAACATTTTTCTAAGTCCCAAAAAATGCTAGCGTCTTTTCCTTTTTTCAGGGTGATAGGCTGCAAAAGAGCGTAAATTTTTTTTTGGGTAACCGGCTTCCCCCCTACATTTTCTTACATATGACACATAAACTATACACTGGGCTCATGTATAGGGCAGTATAACAACTTTATTTTATTTTATTAAGGTTTCCAGGACTTGTGTAGTCTAATGTATTTGCTGCAATATATATGTCCATTGAACTTTAACTTTCCGCCATATGCAAATTAGGCAATGTTAGCGCAACTGTGCTTTGCTTGGCGCAGTAACGCTAGCCAACTTCGCTAGCGTTCGGCACCCTGGATGCAACTTCGGATTTTAGTAAATTAGCGTTGTCCTGGGGAATCTACGCCTGGCGAAGTGTTGTGCTGTGAGTGAAGCCGTCGCTGGTGAATTTTCGGAGGTTAGTGAATTTGCCCCTTCTTTGGGTATTCAGTTAACTTAACATTGTTTTTGTTTGTTTTAATTTACTCAACCAAGTACTAGCACAATATTCTCCATCTGTTCATGGTTTTTGAACTAAATTTTTTTTTTAATATAAACCAAGAAACGTCTGCTTCCATGGTTGTTTTGTGAGGGCTTCCCACTAGAGACAGGGTTATTCTTAAGAGTAATCTTCTGCCCTTCCCTCCAGACAAGAGGATCATCAATCATGTTAATCTAATTGACAAAAATAAATTGACTGTATATGCAACAAAATTCAGTCAAAGAAATTAAGGACTACGCAAATCCAAAGAAGAAATACAGCAAAAGGTCACCATTATAGGGAGGCTAGAATTCCTGGTCAGATAATCCTTTAGAAGTTGGTACCACAGATGGTCTGGTCTCATAATTTAAGAAAGAAGAGCACAGCAGATTTTCTGTTTTTCCCCTCATTTACACACTGTTTTCTGCTGGTAATGTCCATAAATGACTACAGCAGAGTGTCAGTGAACTCTCCCCACCCAGAAGTAAAGAAGATAGGCCTTTGCTCTGAAGGTGCTTCCATCATGTTGAAAACTGTGTCCAATCTCTTTATACAGAGCAGCAGGTAGCTGTGAAAGACAGGGTCACTCTGCTGACCAGCTCAAGACCCCATTGTGCCCATGTGACTGCAGGTGAAAGGTCATAGCCCAGTCAAGTCTCTGACCCTTAACTTTTTGTTAGGATTGTCACAAGGTAAATTAATCAGATTTATTGCATTATGCTGTATCATTCTTCTTTGAAAACCCTTCTTCAAGAATGGGGGCTTTGTCTGCTTCCAAGCTTGGCTTGGCTCAAACAGCACAAGACATTATGACTTTTCAACTGAAAGTTAACACTTGCTATCATTTCTCTGCAGACAGACAATATGAAATCTTTTCTGCCTAAGAATGTAAAAATGCTAATATTGTGTGGGGATATTTTTGTTTAAACTGAATTTTTAAATAAACTCTAGTTCTTATACAAATTGGCCTTATGGGTTCTGTTAGGTTGTAAGGTTTCCAACTTGCTTGTATTTTACAGGCTCAGGTAGTTAAAATGATATTTGCCAATGTTATGAACAGGGAATGGATATGAGAGAAACAGGCAGGCTGGCATGTTTTTCCAAAATTGGTGACAACCCTAGTTAGTGGAACCAGCATGGTGCTGTGCTGAAGTGAACTCCCAGCATGACTCTCAGAAGATGTTAGAGAGGTTACAGGTAGTCTTTATCCAGCTTCCCAGGAAAGCCTCAACTTCCTGCTGCTAGAAATTTGTCTGCAAATTACCTACCATTGACATTTCCCCAGGAGATGGGAAGAAACCTTGCAAAGACAACCAGTTACCTGGCAGTGATCTTTGGATCTTTATTCTAAGAGTTTTTTTGTAAGCTTTCTCTGTTTGCACTGAAAAGTAAAGTGGAACATCCATGTCATGAAAGTCATTTTTATGTAGAAATGTAAGTGATGAAGTATTCTCCACCTCATTTAAAAGATAAGAGCTAAGCAGTAAATTAGCTCAAGTTATCATGTTTTTCCCCACAGGGCAACATCCCCAGAATTAAAGCATAATTGCATTCACTGCGAACATCTCAAAAGCTTGATGCACCCTTAAACTGGCCATACACATAAAATAGGTTTGTACAATTTTTTGATACATGTATGTTGCACAAATGCTTCCATCTGCATCATTTGTGCCTTCCTTGGTTCCTAGTTAGAGGACTGAGGATACACCAAGTATTCTGTAAATTATTCTGTAAAACAGCCATGAAGCTCCCCCGTTAGCTACAACCTTATGAATGATTTTCATTGGAGGCAATTGCTTGCTATGCTGTGAGACACTTTTTTGTCCTTCAGAAAAATGTCAAGGCACAGATGTTTGCTGGTGGCCATTGCTCTACAACAAATAGATGAGTAATGACTACACAGCAATACATGAGGAAGCACCTTTGACTATGAACATTTTGACTATATCAGTGGTGAGACCACCAGGGCTTTTGTACCTCTCCCCACCCAAACCAATTAAATGCCACTGTCTTTAGTAATATTAATTTGTCACTGTAGAAAGTGACTTTAGATAAACTATAGCAATTTAGCCAACCATAGAAACCTTTCTGGATCTAGTGTGATCTAATGATTCATATAATAATCACTAAGCCATCATCAGGCATAATTAATCCATTGCACTCATTTTTCAGTTAAGACTGTAAAGCAAATTGTATCTGTTTTCTGCTGCTAATGTGACAAAAACTTAAATTATTTAATGGCCTCAGATTAATTTCAACTGAATTGTAACTCATCCATATGTCTTAATACGTTAGTTAATGGCAATGGCAAGTTAGTTAGTGGCAAATTACCACGATATATGCAATCAAGATATAATGGAATCTAGCAAAAGCCTGAGGGGCAAATTCATTAAAGGGCGAATTTTCCGCCTCGCCACACTTCGCCAGGCACACATTTGTTACTACTATGCTTATTCACTAAAATGCAAAGTTTTGTCTCAGCAGCCATACTTCTGCTGCGTGAGAATTTCACGGCGAATATTCACTAGCGTTCACTTCTTCACTAGCACTGTTGCGCTTAGGTTAATTTGAATAGGGCAGGCACCTAAAACTTGTGTGGACGTCTTTATTAGTAATGGTGGAGCAAATGCTTGAAGTGTCTACTTTTTCAAACACATGTTTAATGAGCCATAATGAAGATAGAAGAGATCCTCTAATGCCCTAGACATGAGCCCACCCTTAAACAAATGTGGCATGCCCCTCAAATTAGTTTAAAAAAACATTCACACATGAATCTTTAATAGTTTTGAAGGCAATCCTGCTTTAAAAAAAAAGTCGCCAGCATTTTTTTACAATTTTAATGCATTTCCAGCATACAGGATATGATGTCACTGACATAAGATTGAGGAAGATGTATCTTCATTTTAGCATGCCTGCCGATAGGGTGCGAATGAATGCTAGCGATGGTTTAGTTCGCTAGCAAATTGTCCTCTACACCTGTTCGTAAATTGGCAATGTCCCTGCGGATAGGATTTCTGGCAAATTGTCGCTAGCGTCAGCCATTTCGCACTTTACCTGCCCCTGAGAATCTCAAATTCTGTGGTAGAACCGTCTAATCTGTGGCATAATCTGCCCAAAGTGTTTAATAATTAATGAGTTAACTGTTTGTTATATTAGGAACTGACATTTATGATGGTTTTCATTGCATTCATTAGGAATCAATCTCCAATATTTGGCTACTCAGTACTGGCATTATTAACAAAGAATCGGAATCAGAATCCCCCTTGACAAAGGCTATAGTGCTGAAACGTTGGGGCATTCTCATCACTGGCAAGTGTATCCATCGCTTATGGTTGTCTCTTTTTGCCTTGAACTTACAATTAGGTGGTATGTATATATTTATCATTAATGCTTTGTATAAACTGTTATTGATAAGATACCAGTTTATTTGATGTACATTTTATTGCTATAATTTACATAAAAGAGATTTTTTTCTATACCACTTTTTGTCTGTATATTCTTTTGTGTGCATACCCAATATATGCTGTTTAGAGTTTTGGGTCACTGAATGTGCAGGTACCCTTGGGTTATTTACACCTCATTTATATATACTACTGTATATAAAAAACATTTTTGCGATTTTTTTTCTCTGCTGCTGTGTTTGGAGTGTCCTCTACTGATCTGTGTTTTTCTAAGGCAATATTTTGCAATGGTTCAAAGTTTATTCAGCCTTTATGGAGCCCTTACCCTTGATACACATTTTCCTCCTCTGTAGTGTACAGTTCTATACAACAAACTACCAGTGGTAGTTTTCAGCCATCTCTAATTTCATTAGTCAACTGTTTTCATAGTAAAACTATTGAGTAGTGTATCTTATTTATTGTCATTCATTATATAACATACGTAGTATTATTATATTTCATAACCACATGTTCTTTCCATGGTCATTCTAGTTTTAGTTCATGTTTTCACTCTGTATTAACATGACCATGGGATGACACTTACATTCTATTCAGCCTTTTAATTCAGACCTAATTTCCCAGAAGTGAATCTTCCATTCCGGCTCCCACAATCTGTTGGGATTTGACATCCTTTCTCCCATTTTGAACATTCATACAAATCTTCTCCCCTACATACCTCAATTATTCCCAGTATGGTATGGTAACTCATCCGTTGGATAATGAATGGCACCCTAAGCGCCTCTATTCTTGGCACCATTTTCCCATGTCAAGAATAGGAACATGATTACAGATTTGTGATTCAGGGACATTTTGCTAGATAATTGCACAGAGAAGCTGCTGCTTTCAGTTCTATTCATCTTGATGGGCCATAAGATTGATTGATGTGACTGGGAATACTAAGTTCATGTACAACTCACAAGGTCATTAGTTCATCTTTTTGCCCTGACATATCCGTAAGTGGGCTTGTTCCCCCTGCATCCTAAGGCCATGTAACCCCAAAGTGAACCAACATACTTTATTAGAACCAGGCTAGTATATTCAGAGCAACCTCCATTCAAATAACTTCAGATCCTGGAAGTCTTGCAGTGATGCTAGAATGAATGGCAGCTCTCTCATTTAACTTTCTAGATAATCCTAAAACAGGGCATTCACCATCATGCAAAGGGTTTCTGGCATGTAGAGTTCTTTTTTACTTCCTCACTTTTGTTTCCTGATTGCTATTAGCTTGTATTTATATAATAAACCAAATGATCATGAAAATGCATGGATCTATTGAATCATTAGGATAAGCTTACCGCTTTTCAAGTTGGGCCCGGGTGCTCATGCCCCAGACCTTCAGCATAGGGGAGTAATTCACAACAAAAACAGCATTAGGCAGGCACCAATCCAGAACGTCCAAGAGCCAAAAAATTGAATATAAAATATGATACTTTATTTTACACTACATCTAAAACGATGATGCCGCAATAATAATGCTGTTTTTGTTCTGTATTTGTATAACACTAATATATACCACAGTGATTGACATAGAGATCATGCTTCATTTACATCAGTCTTCTAACCAGTGATCTTACAATCTAAGGTTGCTGTCACAAACACAATTATAATTAATTTTATCAGAAACCAATAAACCTGCTTGTATTTTACATGCATGGGAGGGAATCGGGGTGCCTGGATTTATGGAATAGCATTTGCTCTAAAATGAATGGGTAAATTGGCAAAATATAAATTGCAATTATAAACCTGTATAAGGGATGACAACCTGACAATAACCTGGATTTTGTAAAGAATCAGTTCATCTAGCTAAGGATTCTGGGAGTTATAGTAACCAACAGTGGGTGAACTGAGAGTTTTTACATTGTAGATCTAGGGATACTATAATAGTTGCATTAATTAATTTAAAGGATGTAATTGTAGAAATGCAAGGGAATATAAAGTATTTGCTATGCTGCATTATAATTCTCACAGCCAATTAAACACTTCACCATAGTGGCTTAATTGAAGTCAGCATCCCCACCTTGGGCTGATCAGGGCTTGTCTGTAATGATGGCAGCAGCCTGTGTTAATTAGATTCAGAACCCCACCACAGATCAGTTGTGAACAAACAGCACAAAGCTGCTATTATTTATGAAACCCTTGATGGGCAGAAAATAATGTTGATGTGAGTCACTGTCTTGCCATTCACTCTGTGTTGTCTGTTTCTGGCATTGTTACTGGAAGCCACAACACATCAAAAAAACACGAAGGAATGGGAAGGATGCTCCCTCCTTAAACAGAGCATCATCCTGAAAGGAAAACTGCTTTCACAGCAATGGCATCCTTTTCATGTGGCTAATCGACCTAATTAACGGGCCCATAGCAGAAATCCAATGTAGTATGTTAAAGGGTGGATTCAGAAGAGCACATGTGCAAGATGTTTGCGACAGCAGATGCCAAAACATTGCAACAAACACTCTACATCAGGATGAGGTAAAGGAAAGTACATGCAACTGTGCCGTCACCCTCAGTAAGCGCTACAACAAACACTGAACAAGTAGCTAAAAAATGACTGACATATTTGTAGGTAGTTAAGTTTAAAGCCTATGTCCTGTGGGCTTGTTCTCCTCGTTTTTCTGCTTATGGAGAAGCGCCTGTACAGCCTGTTATTTCATTAAACTCATTTGAGCTGTGGGAGCTTCCAATATACGTTAATGATACCATACCTGTTGTTATCAAGCAGCTATTCCCATTAAAGATGATTAAACAGCATCCGTTAGATTTAGCAATGTCCAAGCTGTACATGAAACAGCCAATGCCAATGTAACCAATTACAGTGACCAACATATATGTAAAACTTGCAGAGCAGAATTTGGCATACTGCCCAAACAGTTATGGATTTTCTTTATGTCTGTCTTTGCAGGTTTTATTCAAGTTTATCAATACTGGGCAAGTTTGTACCAAGAGCTAGCCTGCATAGGCTGGTTGGATAATTAGGTAGTAGAAAGGTACAGTTAGAAAGTACCACTTGAAAAACTTTTTTTTAAAAGAAAGAAGAAAGTACCACTTGAAGAAATGGATTTGGCCTTTAAGTAAGACATCACTACTGGGGTACAAACTGGGGTACAAACCAGCCCAATAAATTCCATCCAGGATGTGGCATCCTTGCAACAGAATCTTGACAAACTGGCAATCTGGGCAGCTAAGTGGCAAATGAGATTCAATGTTGATAAATGTAAAGTCATGCACCTGGGATGCACCTGGGATGTAAAAATATCCAAGCCACTTATAGCTGTACTAGGCAAATCCATTATGGAAAAGAACCTTGGATTCCTTGTAAATGATAAACTTGTCTGTAACAAGCAATGCCAGTCAGCAGCATCAAGGGCAAATAAGGTCTTGAGCTGTATTAAAAGGGGCATAGAGTCAAGGGAGGAGGGGGTCATTCTTCCACTGTATAGAGCACTTGTAAGGCCCCATCTAGAATATGCCGTACAGTTTTGGTCTCCATCACTCAAACAGGACATTATTGTATTAGAGAGGGTACAGAGAAGGGCAACTAAGCTGGTAAAAGGTATTGAAAATCTTAGCTATGAGGAAAGACTGGCCAAATTGGGGATGTTCACGCTGGAGAAGAGGCGCTTAAGGGGTGATATGATGACTATGTATAAATATATAAGGGGATCATATAATAATCTCTCTAATGCTTTATTTACCAGTAGGTCTTTCCAGCTGACACAAGGTCACCCATTCCGATTAGAAGAAAAGAGGTTCCGCCTAAATATTCGGAAGGGGTTTTTTACAGTGAGAGCTGTGAAGATGTGGAATTCTCTCCCTGAATCAGTTGTACAGGCTGATACATTAGATAGCTTTAAGAAGGGGTTGGGTAGCTTTTTAGCAAGTGAGGGAATACAGGGTTATGGGAAATAGCTCATAGTCCAAGTTGATCCAGGGACTAGTCCGATTGCCATTTTGGAGTCAGGAAGGAATTTTTTCCCCTCTGAGGCAAATTGGAGAGGCTTCAGATGTTTTTTTTTGCCTTCCTCTGGATCATCTGGTAGTTTAAAAAAAATAAAAAGGTTGAACTTGATGGACGTGTGTCTTTTTTCAAACTAACTTACTAACTTACTAACTAACAAAATCACTTGCTTGGCTCTACATATGATAATATGAGAACCCTGCTCTGCACTTCTGAGCCCCAATAGGGACCAGCCCTGTTCTTGGAGTCTGATCACCAACTTGTTCTTGTTTATTCCTCGTTGATGATTTGCCATACTGTTGATACCACACTGTTACCAGAGCAACAAGTAATATCACATCCATAGGCTCCAGTGAAAATGTGGCCTGCAGTAGGCAACAACCATCAAAATGATAGAATTCTTCGTAATCTAATTTTCCTCACTATTACTAATGTTACAAAAAAACTTATGGATAGCAAATACTAAAATTTTGGGGAAAACATACATATTTTAAAATAATTATTTATGACTTCTTGATGCAGTCATTGCCTCCAAACCCGTATCCAAATAGCATGTGCTGACATCCCATGGTACAAACTCCTCTATATATTTGAGCATCTGAGGATAAATTGTTTTTGTTTTTGTTCTACCAATTTCGTTCCTAAATACTTTAGGAGATGGAATTATGCTTTTCTAGCACAGAAGGGCAATTATAGGGCAATATGAACAGTAACTTTTCAACATCTGCTTTTTTTCTGCTTGTTGCCAGAGATCTCTTTTATTTGTGATTCTTTTGGCACAGTAAATCCACAAAAGGTGAAGTCATTTTGGAATTCTGCATCAAGTTCCTGCTCCAGGAAAGCTTTCCATATACTGCATACAGCTACACCTTGGCCTCTTTCCTACTGAGAGAATTATAACCATGACACAGCTGGGAGAAGCAGCAGGTCTGGCTCATTGCCTTGGCAGCTAAATAAGAACCTTATCTAAATCAGACATGGAGTTTACCTCCTGGCTCAGACCATGTCTGTCATCGCATATTCAGACACTTAGAATATATAAGATGCCTTGGCTTCTGATGGAAAAATAATGGGGCTTTATAATCACTGGAAAAGCAAGCCTGCATCTGTAATAGCAGAAAATGCCCACAGGGTAGGGACAATAAAATAAAATGTCTTAAAATATGGAGCCTTCTCCTGTTGACAGCAATGTTTGTTTAACAGTCTTATGTGGGGCTTCCCATTCACAGCTTTGTGTTGGGTCCCTGTGCAAATGGTAAATAGAAATTCCTTCTGCAGTGAAAAGATGCTGACAGATGTATCACAGATATACAGCAAGCATGAAATACTGTCAGGAGCCCAAGATTCTAAAACGCCGACATACTTTGTCTGCTTTGTACAATGCAGAAGAAAGATATAGGTCACCTCACAATGGTTTAATGCTTTAGCAAGTGATTTTTCTGAATCAATTTGCAGTTGGTCTTCAGTTATAAGCAGTGGCATAACTTGAAATGGCTGGGCCCACAGCAAATTAATTTTAAGGCCCCCAACATATCCAAAATATGTTGAATTGCTTTTGATTTGGGCCTCATGGGGCCCCATATACCCCCCTGCAGCCACAGGGTCTGCTTCCTTACTTACACCCCTGTTATAAGAGATACAGAAGAATGCCTTGACTGCCAACAGTCCAAAAATGAATCCAGTGCAAGATATTGAAACCCTTCTTGGGTGGTCAAAGGGCTCATGTTTGATTTCAATGTATAAAATTGTGTCATCTAAAATACTGCCCACAGCAGGCACCTGTTTAAACAAGTCCCTCTTCCTCTATAATTCATATGTCTAGCAAGTTTCAACATCAGCTTGTTGGAAGAGAAAGGGGAAAAGAATTTCAACTCATTGAACAATTCTTTCTTGTTCTTCACTTTATTTGTAAATTACCTTTCTCTAATCACAATTCTTCCTTTGCTTTGTTAGTGAGATAACCCTTCATTCCCCAAAAAAAACATATATTGACTTTGCTTTACAAATAGGACTTGGACATTCTTCTACAGTACAATATTGATTAGGGTTCCCATGGAGAACACTGTGAAAGGATGCTATGTATGTACATTTAAGCCCACAAAATATCACTAATAGGGGCAAGGGGTTATTGCCAGGATAATACAGCCATGCATATAATGCATACAATAAAAAAACTGAGATAAAAAAAAAATCAAAGATAAAATTGGGGGATCACAGCGAAGGATACATCTTAAACTATCATTAAGGGGCACATTTATTAAGGTTCGAGTTGTGTTTTCCACAAGGTTTTTTTTCAAGGTTATTTTGGAGTGAAACATTTTTTGGGGGGGGTAAAAACAAACAGATTTTTCAAGTTTTTTTTAAAGAAAAACGAGAATTTTTTTTTTACCCTGACCCTGGAAATAGATCGATTCCGAAAATACACCATCTAAAACATATCAAAGTCATGTAGGAATCAATGGCCCATTTGAAGAAGTTAGTAGCCTTCATGATGTTCAAGCTTTTTTCAGAGGGTTTTGCCCAAAAACTCGATAAATTCAAGTTTTCGAGTTGTTAATCCCGAACACGCTGATTCAAACTTTTTCCATTGAGTTTTTTCTTAATTTAGAAACCATTCAAGTTGTGAGTTCCTTTGAGGTATAAAATTTACCTTTGATAAATAACCCCCTATATGTCTACTGGGCAGTGTGCATTGGTACCACTCCATGAGAAATAACGATAGTGAATAAAGCCCAAGAGGGGTATATTTATCAAAGAGTGAAGTTAGACATCGCCACAGTCCACTAGAGTGAAATTCCGCCACTCTCCATTCATTTCTATGGGATTTTTAAAAGAGTATTTATCAGGGGTGAAAGTGATAAATACGCCTTTCACAATCCCATAGAAATGAATGGAGAGGCAGAATTTCACTCCAGCAGACTGTGGCGATGTCTGAGTTCACTCTTTGATAAATATACACCATAGTTCCAAAACTATAAAAATAAAAAAAAGAAGAAATGAAGACCAGTCGAAAAGTTGATTTGAATTAGCCATTAAATAACCTACTAAAATTATTATGAATTATAAAGTCTGCGATAAAAAGAATAAATCGAAGGTGCCATACTGAAAACCTGCACCAGGAAATCAAACATTCGGAACTGTAGGAAGCAAACCAAAGCATCAGCAGGACAGAAAGCTCTGTCAGACTGAATAGTACTTCATGGTGAGATTTTGACACAGGAGAGTGTGTCAAGACCACAGTTCACAGGCAGTTCAGTTCCTTCTGTTTGTTGGTCATTGTATTTAGGTACAACGGAATACAGAAACAACGACGTAGGCCCCATTATTAAGATACTCTTTCGACAGACACTTGGATGTAAGATGAAGGGTGGCCCCTTGGCTTTAGTGAAAACATAGTCACCAAATTGTCCTGCTTCACACTTACACACACCCATTATCAAAGGATTACAGCACCTAGGACTATTTGCCATACCACCTAAACTGGAATTCTGGTAGGGACAGAAGCGCACATTTCCTAACATGTTCAATATCAACTTGCTACTGACTAGCACTGTAAGAATTCAGTCCTAAAGCTTACACTATGCTTATATTTTTCTGCTGCATTTTCTCTTGTCTTGACTACAGTGCAAAAGCGCCAGCGTGCAAGCGCCGGAGCACTGGGGAGCACAGGCTCCCCACAGAGAGGCTGGGCGGCATGCCGCCCCCAAAAATGTGCCGCCCTAGGCCCGGGGCTATGTGGCCTTGCCACAAATCTGGGTCTGATTATCCCCTAATCTACTAAGCACAAGAAAGAATTTTTCTCCAAGAGAAATTTCTCCAGGTTCTGGCTACTAAACTGCCATTATAAAGATAAAGCAGCCACATTTGCATCTCATCATCTATGTCATCTCCTCCATGCTAATTTCCCACATACATCATTACGTTAAGGTGTAAATTAAGGAATCCTACCCACGGCAACTGTACACTGGTGCATTTTAAAAGAGAAACATCAAGGCAAATGCACACATACAAAATGAAAAAGGGCTTAATTTCCCCATTTAATTAATATTTTGGTGTAAACACCATTTGAACTAAAGAATCCTGCTGTTCTCAGTTCTTTTACAAACTGACTGGGTTGAAGGTAGAATACGTTTTACCTTAGATGATGAATACAATTTTATTGACACTTTAAGTTCCTGAAGCCCAGTAACACAAAGTGAAAAGAGCAAATGACCTTTTTTGAGTACAGTAGAATTTTTCGTTTTTTAGGGGACCAGGAAAAAATTATGCAAAATCCGGGAAAATGTCAAATCAGGGAAATGTGTTAAAGGGGTGGTTCACCTTGAAACAATTAGTTGGTTTCAGATAGATCACTAGAAATAACTTTTTCCAATGACTTTCTATTTTCTATGTGTGACCGTTGTTTCTAATATTGAAGTTTAAAGTGTCATATTTTCACCTTCTGAAGCAGCTCTGGGAGGAGGGGTCGTCGACTCTGTAAACTGTTCTAAATGGATACATTTAGTTGATACATTTCTTATCTTTGTCCCTGCTGAGCAGAATCTCTGGGTTTCATTACAGGCAGCTGTTAGAATTGATACAATAGTTGCTAATACTCCAGAGATGCTGCTGAGAAATTTATCAACTAAATGTTGCAAAATTGTAACAGTTCAGAGTCTGCGCCTGAATTACTGAGCTGCCAGACTCAAACGCCAGAGACACGAACATTCAACTTTAAACTTAGATTTTGGAAACACAGTAAAAAATAAATAATGGAACGTAATTGAAAAAAAGTCTTTATTTCTGGGGAACAATCTGAAAACAACTGAACTGAAAAAAAGTGTTTGGAAGGTGAGCAACCCCTTTAAAGTAACTTTTTCTTCAAGTACTGAAAGGAGCACAGGAAGACCAATTCGGAATTGATTATTTACAGGCAGAGCCATGGCAAAATATACATCTGGTTAGTATTTTAAACCTCTTTATTTCACTAATAATAACAACATTCATAGAGGTCAAACAGCCTTTTTTGGGGAAAATTTTGATGTAAAATCCGGGAAAACATTCCATAAAATCAGGGAAATGCACCCATCGCACTCATGCATTATAAATTGGTGGGATCACAAACAGAAAATGTAAAATGCAGGAAAAACTTAAAATCAGTGTACGTAAAATCAAGGTTTCACTGTAATATAAGGCACCTATCTTCCTCTTCTACCCCTCTCAACTGGTCCCTGTGTTGCACCCAGTTGGTGCCATCATTAGACCTAGGCAGCACCTTTAACTGTCACCAATAGGAGTATAGGGGTAAATGGGGCTTCTAGGAAGACTTGCTCATTAAAATATGGCACCGTTTATTTTTCTGGATGAATCTTTGTTTAAAGTCGACATTTTTTGCTTTATTCTCAATGGATTGATATGTAATAATCCTTTTCTTTTATTGTGTAAACTGTTGGGCTTTATTGTAAGTCAATATTTTGTTGGTTTTTCTCTTACTGTTTATTTTGAAATACCAATAAAATTAATTGAAAAAAAAAATATGGTACCGTGCGGTGAACACTTTGGGGCTTCTTTTCAAAACATTTGATTAAATGCTTGTAAATTTTTGGATTTTCATGAAAATTTGCTATATGACCAATGTATCAGTCACCTGCTAGCCCATATCACATTGAAGGGGTGGTTCACCATTAATCTTTCAATGGCCAATGCTATGGAACTTTTCAAATGGTCCAGATTGTAAATGGGGGGTCACTGACCCCATCTAAAAAACAAATGCTCTATAAGCTTACAAATTTAGAGTTATTCCTGCTTTTTATTACTCGTCTTTCTATTCAGACACTCTCCTATTCATATTCCAGTCTCTTATTCAAATCAATGTGTGTTTGCTAGGGTAATTTGGACCCTAGCAACAAGATTGCTGAAATTACAAACTGGAGAGCTACTGAATATAAAAGTTAAATAACCAATTGCAAATTGTCTCAGAATATCACTCACTAAATCCTTGTAAATGTTCACTACAAGCCCTTTAAAAACCAAGGGCATTAATATATATTTTGCCCTCCCTTTGCTTACAGCATACAACAGCCTCCACTGCAGAGATGTTCCTCTCCCACCTCTGTACCATCCTCTCTTTGTATTCTAGGACATTATTGTACTGAAAAGGGCAAAATGTTAATGGCATTTATAAATAATGTAATTGTAGAATTGTAATATTAATTTGATGATGGAGACAGTGGTATTCAAACACAATTTGTAGTTTGTGGGTTTGGAAGTATTTGCATTCTTGAACTGCCACTCTTGATCATTTAAATTCTAGGGCTTAATTACCCTAGCCACCAGGCAGCAGTTTGAAAGTCAGAATGGAAGATCACTAAGAGAGGACCTAAAAGAAAGATAAGCAATTTAAAATAAGCATAACAATAAAACTTAACCCTCACAGGTCATTTGTTTTTCTTTTGTTGCTGAGGTCAATGACAACAGGCAGATAGTATTTTCAGCTGCAGGCTGGAAATATGCAAAAAACAAAAACGCTGCTTGTAACATACTAAGAGGGAAATGTAGGGGCGATCCTTGAGGCAGCTTTCCTGGTGCTGCCCCCACGTCACTAATGCAGAGAACACAATTACACTAGAAGAGCATAATTTTCGGTTTCCCTAGTAACTAATGGGGCACTGAGACGATTTTCTGAACTGACCTCATTGGCACAGTTACCTTAAGGATCTGTAATAAAAGTGGCAAAGAAATAAACAATTACTGCATTGCGCACTTTTAGCAAGTGCTTTAAGGTGTCATAATTATTTTGAGCCAACATAACTTTTTTAGTAAGAAGTTTTATTAAATACAAGTGGGATTCATTTATTAACACTGGGCAAATTTGCCCATGGGCAGTTACCCATAGCAACCAACCAGATTGTTGCATTCATTGTTCTACCTGCTGCTGCCTGAAAAAAGCCAAGCACTGATTGGTTGTTATGGTTTACTGCCCACGGGCAAATTTGCCCAGTGTTGATAATGAGCCCTACTGTGTACTGGGGCAAGCTATACAATTCACAATCTTTCTTCAACTATCGGTAGTGGTCCAGGTTCACAATATTACATTTGTGCAGATGAAAATTGTTTCATGCACAGGCATTCATTTGGGAACCTGGAATAGAACCTGTAGACTTCTGTTTAACTCCGAAGCAGCAATAAAATTGCAGGTCTGCAGGCAGCCACTTTCTATGGATTCCAATGGGAAGTGCCGCAAGTAGCCAAGAATTGCTATGAGAAGATGCAGTGGTGCCTATTTTAGATGCAAGTTGCTTATCAAGGCCTAAGCAACCCAAAGTGACCTGAATAGAAGCAATTAAAAGCTGTATGTGCCATAGCCCTACAATTTCTCACTTTTCAGCCATGTTATTATTGTTTATTTTGTTTTTCATTTCAATTAAGGCATCAGCTTTACAAATGTGAATCTTCATCCTGCAGAATTATGGGTCACACCGTATTTTGTACACCTTTTATGTGTAAATATAATGGTTGGATATTGTTCCCTACACGCTCACGTACAACTCTCTCATGCCTACATAAAATGTTTGAACTTCTATTGTTCTAATTCATTGCACCTCTATGTAAGGCAGTGATTAGAAGTAAAAGCAGCTGCCCACAGTTAACATCAGAACTAGTTGTCTCAGTTTCCCTCTTTAGTCCGTTGCTTGGATGTTCTTGTCACATTACATGTAGGAACATGTCTGGCTTTTGCATATTCAAAATCGCTGAAAGGCATTTGCATCTTTAATTAAAGCAGACATTTTCTGCCATTTGTATGATGGATGGAGGAAGAATCAGCTAGCGCTCTGACTGACTGACAGCCATGCCAATAAAGCCCAGTGAGGCCTTGTAATAAGGGAGTGAAAGGGAGTTCTGCACAGATGGACTGGAGCTGACATGCTGGGGTGTGGGAGGGCTCCAGGTAGGCGAGTGGGAGTGTGACTTTAAGTGGTTTTAATGAGAATTAGATTGAAATAATAGAAATTCCTTCTAAAGGCAAATAATAAACACCTTATGTCCCCAAGACTTTTGTTTCAAGGCAGAAATGTTGTCACTTAATATTGGCTTACATAACGCCACCTACACATTGATACATAATGCTCAAGATAAACAGTCCCTTTACATCTGTCAACCTTTTGCATGGTCATCTGTAGCCATGTAGGTCACAGAACAGGTCAGAGAGATGTCCAGTGAGTGGCTTCCAGACATTTTTGGAACCTTGTATCCCAGCCCCATCAGCACACTAAGGCTGCATTGTAGTCCTGAAGCTGCTGCTGGTTGGACTTTCTGTTAAGTTTGCTCTTGTCCCCCACTGTCCTTATTTTTTTAATATAGGGCCACATGATGGCATGTACATGTATATCACTTTATAAAAAGATATTCAAGCGTTTATTAAAGTCAATGTTAGAAAAAAAATACCTGAGTTGATAAGTGCTGGAAGGAAGTTTACCCCAAAGAGCTTGCAATCTATTTCTATCATTGATCAACACAGGTTGTTTTATATATGATAAAATATTGTCTTTATGTTTTTGTGGAACCATACTTGAGGCGACACTTTATCATTGCGGTCAAAAGCCAAAAAATGGAACTAGTGTGTGTTAGACACCATGTAAAGTAAGACAAACAAGATTAACTTCATTTACAATCTTTATCCATGACAGAGAGGCAAATGTCCATGTTCCAGTCTCAATCCTGCAAGTTTACAACCACCTCACAAATGTCTAATCCATCATGTCCTGTCACAATGTTTTGCAACTCAGAGGTCCCCCCATTTGCCTAATCCAATAGCCTCCAGTTTCATATGAAAGAGCTCTCAGTAGGCCATAGCTAAACCTGTTGTGTTGGCCTTATCTAAGTCAACAAAGCCCTCTAGGCCTAATATGTCCTCAAAAACAACGCCGGCCTTTCCCATCTGGAATGTGCAAAAACTTTAGCCTCGAGTTGTGATGAATGACACCTGATCATGAGCATTACACAGTGAGACACTTTTATCACCATAAACATGCTAAAGAAAGACTAGTGTATACTAAACACTAAAAGCATGTTGCTGCTAAGTCATAGGATGTTACTTCTGAGGATAAAATGGTTAGAAACAAAGTAACAGGAAGGAAGAAATATTACACCGTCAGAACATTTCATGGCAAGATTTAAGTAGTATATTGTCATTTCTTTATTTGTCACTGTACTGCGTTATTTCTCATAGTGACAAAGGACCAGATTATAGTTAAATAATGATGACAGACCATAAACATCCCTCAAAGGGAATTTGGGGCGTTTCGCCGGAAAATTCCACGAAACGGCATCTGTTTTTTGGACACCGGTGTCCATTTATTTTTTCGCTGGCGAATTTTCACTGCAGTTTTGCGAACTTATTCACCGGCCGTGAATCACCGGAATTCTACAGTATCTATCTATATATCTATTTGTCATCTATCTATCAGTCTGTCTATCAGTCTGTCTATCTATCTATCTATCTATCTATCTATCTATCTATCTATCTATCTATCTATCTATCTATCTATCTACAGTATCTATCTATATATCTATTTGTCATCTATCTATCAGTCTGTCTATCAGTCTATCTATCTATCTATCTATCTATCTATCTATCTATCTATCTATCTATCTATCTATCTACAGTATCTATCTATATATCTATTTGTCATCTATCTGTCGGTCTGTCTACCAGTCTATCTATCTATCTATCTATCTATCTATCTATCTATCTATCTATCTATCTATCTATCATCTATCTATCTATCTATCTATCAGTAAGTCTCTCTGTCTACCTATTTATCTACTATGTCATCTATATGTCTATCTATCTATCATCTATCTATCTATCTATCTATCTATCTATCTATCTATCTATCTATCATCTATCTATCTATCTATCTATCTATCTATCTATCTATCTATCTATCTATCTATCTATCTACCAATATCTTGTTTTTCATCACAGTGCTGCAAAATATGTTGGCACTCTAAAAATAACATGTTAATGTTAAATAATAATAATCTATTTAGGATTAATTATATCTTAGATTCAAGTACTCCTTTATTATTACAGAGAAAAAGGAAATCATGTTTAAAATTTTTAATTATTTGAATAAAAGGGAGTCTATGTGAGATGGCCTTCCCGTAATTCGGATCATCCTGGAAAGTAAGTGCCTGGATAACAGATCCCATACCTATATATTATAGATAGACAGATGGATAGATACATAGGTAATTGATTGTTTATGTGGATATCTTAAAGGTAATGGGACAAAAGCAGGGTCATTTTCAGAAACAAGTGCAGTGTGCACTGCAGAGTGCAATTTGCCATGATTTTTTACCCACAAAGCAGCATTTTTCCCCATAAGTATTGCATAATTGTGGCCTTGCGGTGGCAAAACAATCTGCATCCTGGAGTTATCGCCACCTTTGAGGTGGCAGTAGCTCCAGAATTCTCCTGCATCAATCGTACATCTACACTCTAATCCGAACAGGACTATATAAAAATATATGTGCAAGGAGAGGCTTTGAAAGCAAGTACCTCTAATGAACGCCACAGATTTGTGTCATGATTGTAGCCCTAGGGCGTTTTGACTGGTGCTACATTTTACAGTCAAAATGTCACTGCCATCTATAGATCGCCTTCCACCAGGCCTGGACTGGCAATCTGTGCGTTCTGGCAAATGCCTGAGGAACTCCTATAAGTTGCAATAGAAAGTCAGTATTTAGTGGGCTGGTGGGGGCTGTTTGGGCCTCTATGTGGGCTGATTGGGCCTCTGTGTACCAGAAATGCCAGGGCCTATTTTAATTCTCAGTCCGGACCTGCCTTCCACTCTCTTGAACAGGAAGCTCTGCAATCTGTAGGGGCAGTAAATGTATATGGAGGGCGGCCTGGGGGCTACAAAAAGTGATATTTAGTATCCAACTGGTATGGGATCTATCTGCAATGCCTGGGTTGAGACAGCCTTCTATTGGTTGCTCCCAAAGCAAAATGTCACCTTCCTCATCTGGGGTTTTCCGAATAAGGGTTCTTCCTGTTATTGGAGCACCGTTCCTTAAGATTTAATTAAAAAGGTTTTGTATTGTTTTATAACCAACAATAATTTATGGTAGCTTACTTACCATTAGGAAAAAAGTACAGTTTTATCAATGTTCTAATACATTTTTATTATTTTTATTTTTATATTATTTTAAATAAAATGCACTGGGGTTCAATTGAAACAGGAATATAAATTTTGACTTCAGTTGGCAATTATGATATAATTCACTAAATACCATAGAAATTGATTATACAGGAAATGTACACAGGGGATTTTCAGTCTCAAGTCCTCTAGGGCAGGAGTGCCCATACTTTATTAATGTGGGATCTACTTTTAGTGGTGTTGTCCCATTATGATCTACATACATAATAGCATTTTGTATTACTTAAATATTATATTGATTTATGGAAAAAGTTATATTTAAGAATTGATTTATTTATTTATTTATAATGTATTATTATTATTATATTTATATGATAAATATCGGAATGAAAAGAATTATGGATGCACCGAATCCACTATTTTGGATTCGGCTGAACCCCTTCCTTCGCGAAAGATTCGGCCGAATACCAAAATGAATCCGAATCCTAATTTGCATATGCAAATTGGCAGCGGGAAGAGGAAAACATTTTTTACTTCCTTGTTTTGTGACAAAAAGGCACGCAATTCCCTCTCCACCCCTAATTTGCAAATGCAAATTAGAATTCGGATTCGGTTTGGCCGGGCAGAAGGATTCAGCTGAATCGGAATCCTGCTGAAAAAGGAGGAATCCTGGCCGAATCCCGAACCTAATCCTGGATTCATTGCATCCCTAAGAAGAATATATACACTCAGCAGTAATGCCGTTCATCCAGTAGTATACAAGCAAATGTTGGGTGCATGAGACATGGTTAAATTATATACAAACTATATACAATTTCAACTTTCTCAGCAGTCAAAAAACATAAAGTGGCATAAATGCATGTTAAGAAACAAGTGATATACCAGCTAAACAGGCAAAGAGGGGAATTACTTGCATTCGTTTCACTGAATTTCGCTGCGAAACCATGGCTGCCAAATAAATTTGCTCATCACTAGTTAGCTTTTATTTCCGCCAGTTTAAGGGCTGTCCAATAGCTCAGCATTTGAGAGGGTTAATAGCAGATAGTTTAGGACTGACGCACTCCCTTGACGGGACGAGTCAGCTTATGTATGTTTGTACAAAGGATGTGACCAAATGTGTCTCTTTTTCACTTAAATACAGGTATTCACCTCTTTGCCTCTATAGCTGGTATTTCGCTTTGTTCTTAGCGTGCATTTAGGACACTTTTTTTTGGAGTGCTGAAAAGTTGAAATTGTGTATAAATATATTTAAATATATGTCATAAGCACGCACAAACCATGAAATAATCCACATTATGGGAAAAGAGTAAATGATAATACAAGTCAGACCAACAGACCACATTGCACAATCATCACAAAGACCCAGCTGCAAAATTATAAAGAAGCCTGCTAGAGTCAATTGGATAATGAAGGGCAATACAATTCACATATGCCCCTTCGTGCTGCTTAGTAGTGAAACAACAAAATATGTACATTTGCAGTCTGTAAACATACCTTTAGCAAGCAATTTGAAGGTTAATTATCATGACCATAAAATGTATTTATACAGTAAACTTAATTTGCATGATTGTTAAAAAAAAAACATTTTGAGAAAATGTGAGATACAGCCTTTATGTATAGCACACTGGAGAAAAGAGTTGTTTTGTTGCAGTGTTTATGTCCTTGTCTAAAGTTTCCAAGAAAAGAAATGATAATTTCTTTAATTGGCAATTATGAAATTGCAAGTTTATTTCTGTGAAGAATGACTATTATGGTATGTGCCATGTGTTCATTTCATCTGCACTGTATATTTCATACCAGGAGAGCTAGCTTAGTATTTTAATAGTTTCCTTAAATTGTAGTTCCTGTGTGCCCTTAAAAGAAGTTTTTGGAAATGTAATATTGTACTGAGCTAAATCCTATACTAATGCTATGCTACCCCAAGGTGTATATAGAAAAGGATAAATATACCAAGTTTTGTAGTAGAGTTGTGCTATCAGTAAGAAGCTAAGTAAAGCAAAAAATATTGGTTGGCTAATTAAGTGCAGCCCCATCAGCAGTAATAACTGGATATGGGGCTGACCCCCTTTAATGATGCAAGATTAGTACGTTATGGGAGAGGTGAATGTGGTTGTCATACAGTATATTTAACCAGGCTTTGACCCCCACAGGTTAGTATTTGTGCCTCCAGGTAGACATGGGTATAGTCATGCTAGGGGCTGTCTGATGGAGATGAGTGTTCTTGGCCAGTGGTCTCCTATTAACTAATAAGTGTTCCTTATTGCAAAATCATATTAAACTAGCACAAGCTAAGGCCATAATATGTATGGTAGACCTATTATAGCACATACATTTTTGTAAGGATTTAATGTGTATTTAGGATATTTTTTTTAAAGGTATAGGCTTGCTTAAATAATTAGAGGGTAGCCACCTGTTGCTTCCAACGTTACAGACAGGGGCACATTTACCATAAAGGCACGGTCGCATTCGGATCAATGTAGTTGTTTATGTGCGATTCTCCTTCAATTCCGTTTTCACTAAACCATCCGACACGTCGCATGCGTTTATATATATATAGTGTATATATATATATATATATATATATACATAAATACATTGATCATATCCCCTCATAAGTGTTTGCTCTTCGATATAAGCAATCCTCTTTTTCCTTTATTAGCTTAATCATCTTTCTCTGGTGTTGCTTTATATTTCACATATCTCTTTTTTTGTACTTTAGAGCAAAACTGTTCTTTTTCTTCTGACTCTTTCCAGCTTTCAAATGGGCGTCGCTGACCCCTTCTAAAAAACAAATGCTCTGTAAGGCTACAAATGTATTGTTATTGCTTTTTATTCCTCCTCTTTCTATTCAGTCCCTCTCCTATTCATATTCCAGTCTCTTATTCAAATCAATGCATGGTTGCTAGGGTAATTGGGACCCTAGAAACCAGATGGCTGAAATTACAAGCAACCAGATGGCTGAAATTACAAACTGTAGAGCTGCTGAATAAAAAGCTAAATAAGTCAAAAATCACAAATAATAAAAAATTAAAACCTATCGCAAATTGTCTCAGAATATCACTCTTTACATAATACTAACAGTTATTTCAAAGGTGAACAAATCCTTTATAAAGGAGGTTCACCTTTAAGTTAAAATTTAGTATGTTATACAATGAATAAAACTAAGCAACTTTGCCTTCATTTTTGTATAGTTTTTTTTCCTCTAACTCTTTCCAGCTTTCAAATGGACGTCACTGACCCCATGTAAAAATCAGATGCTCTGTAAGGCTACACATTTATTGTTATTACTACATTTTATTACTCCTCTTTCTATTCAGACCCTCTCCTATTCTTTTTCCAGTCTCTAATTCAAATCAATGCATGGTTGCTAAGGTAATGTGGACCCTAGCAACCAGATTAATTGAATTGCAAACTGGAGAGTTGTGGAATAAAAATAATTCGCAAACCACAAGTAAAAAAAAAAAAATTTAAACCAGCCACAAATCATCACTCTCTACATCATAATAAATGTTAATTTAAAGATGGGCAACCTCTTATAGAATGTAGATTCAGCTATATTATTTCTTGTAGTTTAGTTTCTCGTATTGTTTATGAGGAAACTCTCAGTGTCAAACATTTGTCTGAGCTTCCAGAAACAGTAGGCATCCTGCTTCCTATTTGCAGAACAGTTAGTTGACTTTGCCACAACTCTGTTTACATAAGTCGGAGTGTTCAGGTACTTATTGTTTCCCATTTGCTGAAGGGGAGTTACCCAGCGCTACTACTACTACTATGAGAGTTTGTATCATTTCACAATTCAGATGATAAGGCCAAAATGCAAAGTTATTCCCAGCATTGTGTTAATTTTCATTATGAAATGGACAGAGCTTTAATAATATGCCTGGTTAATAGCACTCTGTCTTAGCAAAGCACCACCCATGCCCAGTCACAGTATCTCCGTTGATCTGAATACACATTAAAAAAAATAAACATATTTGAAAATAAACAATCACATAGAAAGGCTGATGTATGGAAAAACATACTTAGCAAATCCTTCCTGCCTGTCAGCAATGTTTTTATGAATTGGCACATTGATCAGATTCAATATCTATGTCAATTTATTGGCGTTATGTATGTTGAACTCCATTTGTCCTATAGGAAGATCAGTAGCTGATCAGTAGCAGGGTTAGCCAATGTATGGACACCTTTTCTTTTCCATCCACATCTCTTACACCGAGAAAAACACACAAGTGTCACTATCCGTAGAATAATAACATTACTCGTATGGTCATCTCCCTCCCCCATAACTAATATCTAATATATCCCAGTGTACATCTGCTTTAGGGATACAATACCACAACTTGCCAAATCTCACGGTACAAAACCCCTTTTTGTATCTTAAGATGAAATCACCTTCCTTCCAGTCTCAAGGGTTGCCCTTGTATCTGTTGGTCATTATAGAGCAATCAGCTCACTCCAGTACCAAATAAAATAATACCTGTAGAGCTGACAGTCTACAGATTGTCTTTATGGCCAAGTGGATTCAAAATGCCACTGTGATTATGCCAAAATGAAAATAAACACAGTTTTATGAAGCTTGAATATTCTGCAATACTTTTTTTCTACGATGTTGGTGATGACCAATGACTGCATTTCACTTGCATTGGTGAGTGCTGGAGGACTGCCAAAAGGGCTTAATTAAGAAGTGCAGGGCTGGAAACTGGTAATTCGGTGTGCATTGTAGGCAGAATATACAATGCTGTTCTGCACTTGCCCTTGATGCATGCTGCACCTTGTGCCAGATTTTTAGTTCAGTGCACAGATGAGCATCTGCCGCAAGTACTTAAAATGGGCACAATCATTGCATTTCTTAATGCTTCTGCACTTTTGGGGCATAATTAAATGACCCCTAGATTCTACCCCGAACTATCCTATACCATTAATACCATCAAATTTAAATGTTAAATTGTCTATCCTTTAAAGCCCTCCACAGTTGCACACCATTTACATCAGTCCCTTGTGCCAGTATTATCCAGCATCCTCTAACATGATATAACCTTTTTCTTATGTTTTAAGGTTCATTTGAGGCCCACAATGATACAGAAGGATTTATTTACGTATACAGCTGCAATTGCTATCACGCAATAGTGAAAGCGGTATTGCAATGCATGCATTTGACTTCTATTGGTACTTTGGTTTATTGCTCCCTATCATGTCTGTTGGGATGTATCACATGCAAGTGCAAATGATTCAGGAGAACCCAGGAGTTACCGGAACCTTAAAACTGGCACTAATTCTGGGTTGCCTCAATAGGTACAGACTTGCACCCTAAAGAATCTTATGAAAACATTATTATTGTTCCAATCACCGGAAATGCCACAAGCATAAAAATGAACCTTATACTCTATGAAGCTGTTTTTTTCCACTAGTGTTCTATGAATGTTTAGGGCAGCAAACAAGTGTTTAGCCCAAATGTTACCCCTAACAGACCTTTTATGTTTTCTGGAGAAAAAGAGACAATAGGCATTCTATACAGATTTTAACCTAACTGATTCTGGGCTCCCTGATTCACTTTCCCAGGCCCCTCTATTGAGCCACACATTTTGGTAACCACTGTTTTATATGTTTAAGAATTCAACCATTTTTTAACTGAAGACAACTTTGCTCCTGAGCCTGTCACCACTAAGGCTGTGGGCACACCCAGCTGAAACTGAGGTCAGCCCAAATATGAGAAAGGAGACATCTCCGAGGTGACCTCAGCTTCAGTTCCACTGTGTGCGTGCGCATGAAGACTGATCAGATTCAAATCAATGGAGCAGGGGCGAGAAGGAGATATGCTTCTTTCAGCCTGAAAAAATACGCAGGCTAACAACAGCTGCAGCCTGTGTGCCCATAGCCTAAGGAAAGCCCTGTTAATAGTCATGTGGGAGATAAATAGTACAGGGTCAGCAGTTCCAAATGTGACACTTTCACTGTAGACAAGGCAGGGTGTATTCTCTCTAATCATGGCCTCCCCCACCAAATGAATGTAGTCATACAGCGCTTGCCTACAAACAGTTATGGGGGAATCAGGCAGTTCAGAATAAAAGATTGCTCCTATGCTAAACTCACACATGGCTAATAATTCCCAACGTACAGGAAGAGGCAAGTCTCCAGCTGTTCAGGAATTCTAATAGTTCCTTATAGAATTTCCACAGTTTTTTTTTTCACTTACCTAGAACTCGTTTCAGCTTGAGGAAAATGATGTGTCTGTCCATGAAATCATCCATGCAGATTATGCGCCTTCAGCAGTGTACATTTTGTTCAGGAAAATTATAAGTTACCTTTAAATAGAGCTTAGATTCTCAATTTCTCAGGACGTTTGAATGTATAGAGCATTCCAGAATTTATAGGGACACTTTAAGTCTTGGCAGAAGTAAAATATACTGTATTTATTCTTATACTGTATCCCTTCTGAACAAGAATTGCAATCGTGGTTTTTCATGCTATTATAAATATCTACAGAGAATGTTTAGTATGCTTCAAAGTGTCTGCCCCATTGGTGATATCAATTATCTCGGAAGGTGGCCAGTCGACCAGTGATTTGATATATTGGCAAACAGCAGGAGATACTAGACATAGCTCAAAGCTACAGAAGCAGCACTTACATTTTTGAAGAGGAGACTGTATTCAGATTAACTTTTTAGTTTGGCTTAGGAGTTTGGCAGAGATGAAATACCTGAAGCCCATGGGGTGCTGGAATGGGTTTCTTCTTGTTTTGTTAATGTGCATTAAGGTATCTCAACACCTTCTTAAATTTAGGGGATAATTAAAAGGTTTAGTTAACAATTATAACACAGCTTTACTCTTTTTTCATTTTGCATGTGGCATACCTGTACAAGAATCTATACAGTAAGGTGGGTGATTGGTTGGTTACAATGAAAACCCAGTATCTGAACTGCAATTCTAAAATTGTAACATTACAATAGAAAAATGGAAAAAAACATAAAAGTCAGCTTTTTGTGGAGCAAGTTAAATTGCTGGAAATCTAAGATGCACGGACCCCTTTTTTTTGTACCATAGGATTGTTTGCATTTGAAATCTTAGGAGGACATCTAGTGGTAAATAAGTGTATAATGTTTAATATCCAGAGAGTACAGACTGGTTTATTAGCACCGCAGTGATAGAGATAAAGCGCTGGGATGAAGTATGATGTGTGGAGACTAGGACATCTAAAGACTGACCCTGATGTATGATGATGTATACTAGTCAAATCCATATTATAAATGATTACAGTTTTTCATATTAGTCACTTTGCAATAAAAGGGTATTTAGTGCCGCTAACCCTTAAATATGCACACAAAAAAGAGAGAAATTTTAGTTTACAATAAATGATAACAATCATTTATATCTTTTTATCGAAATCTGAAAAAAAAGCCAATGCTGTAAATGAAAACAGCTGTGAGTTAAAGTATTGGAAGGTGAGGGAGAGGGAATTACTGTGGCACTTTGTTACCCGTAGCTTTCCCACTGAGTGAATAGAACATCTTGACTTTTCCCAATCACTGAGATATTTAGCAGGGTATTCTATCTTAACCAGAGGATTTTATGATTTACTTCACTGTCCTTTCACAGTGTGAAAATGTATTGATTTGTAACTCTGTTGCCCATTATGCTGATTCTTTGCCTTTGTTTCTAATCTAACAATGCATTGTTACAGTCTGGAATAAAGTGAAGACATGAGCTCCACCTGCCACTAGAACTACCCTCTAAGGAAGAAGTAGAAAATATATATCCTTTAAGTATATTTCTTTATGTTATCTATTTTTATTACTGCTTTCAGCCCTATCGCATCATGACAAGTGTTGTATTCTACAGAAATGTCCTTCCCTGTTTATTAGTGTCTTAGCTCTAACTCATCTTATTGTTCCATTTTATTGTGCAGCACAGCAGAAATTATTGACACTTCCTAAACAAAGGAAAATCAATGTTGGCTTGTATCAGAGTAGTGTAATTGCACTCTTGTTTGGGTTACACTTGGTTCCCGTCTCCATAGGACTCATAACACGAGTAGTATGGCTGCTTAGTACTGGGAATGTTCTCACTACAGAAATGGGATGGAATAACATAGTTAATGTTAATGTTATTTTTTATTCTTCATATGGAATGTAGGGGGAGAACCCTTGTATTAGTTTAATATTATATATTTATTAACTAAGAAGCTAAGAAGCTGTACAACTGGAGGCTCAAATACTTGATGCCACCCCTCATGTATATATTTGGCCCCCTAGCCTTTAAGAATTCTTTGGCCCAAAAATGTTTGGACATTTATCAATCTTTGGAAAGTACAGATACTAGCTAAGAACATATTTTGTAGAGGACGGGGTTGCTGTGCTTCATGGCCTTTCTTGTGTACTAACTATATATAAATCTGTATACTTTTGTGTATATTTGAAAATGATCTGCCTGTAGATGTATTACTGACAGCAGTTTATTTGTCTGATGGGGTTTTTATAGTGGGCTGATTAAGGACCAGTCACATAACTTCATGCGGTAATTAATGGTAGTTGTATTTGGCATTGTTGAGATACTCAGAGTATTAACCAAGTTTGGAAGTAGGTAACCATTAATCTGAAGCAAGAAAAGATACATCCAACACTGATGGATAATGTTTGTCCAGCTGGGGAATAATAATTAAGTCTTTAGAGGCATGACTATGGGACCAGAGAGAAAAATATCTGCTTCCCGGTTACCCACGCATGCAAAATGTAAGCCTATACTTCTGGAGTCAGCAGCCAGTGGGCTTGGGGGTTTAAAACTGGGTCATATGAAGCTCCAAATACTGTAGACTTGTATACACCACATAGCTATGAAATGCAAGAAAAATAGGGAATATATGTTTAAAAGGGATAGTAAAGGGAAATCATGGCATGAACTACAGAGGCTAATAAGAAGGGCCATAGTTTTAAATCCTGCACAAAAGGAAGAATGCTTGGTTTAAGGGTATGCTCCCCATAATCATATAAACAGTGGAGGAGGTGGAAAGAGAAATCTCAAAGTGCCCCATTGCATATAGATGTTTTCAATTAAATGAGTTTGCTATTTGGCATCATTCCATAGCAATGAATGAGAAATTCTACCAATAAATACAGAACAATAATCTGAACCTGAATTACTTCAGTTTTTAACTGATTAAACTGATTAAAAGGGGAAATGGACAGAACCCTCACGTACACACATGTCCTTGAGTGATAAAAATAGCTTGTTTACGTATGATGTTACCAGGGGCCCATATGTGAATAATGTGAACATTTGCTTGCTTTTGGTTTGTAACAACTTTGATCAGATCAAGGCAGATGAAACAATGATATTTTTCTAAATTTGAGAAAAATGGTTAATACATAGAATGCAATTGAAAAAAATCATTGTTATATACTACAAAGATTATACATCACTCATATCAGTCTATGTCCCAGCGGAGCTTACAGTCTAAGACTCCTATTAAATTCATACTCACTAAATGGTCATTTTTATTAGGAGGAAATTAACTGGCCCTATCTAACAACTAGATGTTTTGTAAGGCTACAAATGTTATTGTCATTGCTACATTTAATTATTCATCTTTCTATTCAGGCCTCTCCTATTCATATTCCAGTCTCGTTTTCAAATCAGTGCATGGTTGCTGGGGTAATTTTGACCCTAGCAAACAGATTGCTGAAATTGCAAACTTGAGTGCTACTGAATAAAAAGCTAAATAACGCAAAAACCACAAATTATAAAACATAAAAACCAATTGCAAATTGTCTCAGAATATCACTCTCTACATCCTACTAAAAGTTAACTAAAGATAAACGACCCCTTTAAAGAAACCAATACGGATATGCAAAGAACATATAAATTCCTTGTGGAGCTCGAACACAGCATTGCTAACAATTGAGCCTGATCCATATTCATGAAGCTCCACTAGAGCTACTGCAAGTATTTTCAAATCTTTAAAAATCACGCTTTCTAGTAACAGTGTTAAATAATAATATATCTTTACTTTGGACATCACATTTATTGAAAGCATGATTTTTAATGTAATGTAAATGCTGTTTAAAGGGGTAGTTTATGCCTTAAAGTTTTCTTTAGGAATAAGTCATATTCTTTTATATGTTTTTAATTATTTATTTGCCTTCCTCTTTTGCCTTTTTTCCAGGTTTTATGTGAGTCACTGACCCTGACAGTCAAAAAACTAGTGGTAACTTTAAGGGGGTGGTCCTCAGATGCCTAAATGGTATAATTTTTGCTGGAAAAAAAAAACGACTTCTCCAGCTGCCGGATGCTTTCCTACTAAATCCGGGAGCAGAGGAGGGGTCCATCGAATGGTGCACGGCGGAAGTGACATCATGCGTATGTACGGCATGATGTTATGGTATTCACTGACGTCACACTGGGGTGCTAGCAGGTGCCTAGGGCAGCACCGGACCTGAATGCGCTTCTGACCGATGTGTTACTGGCCCTTTAAGTGGCAGCATGACTTGACTTGAGTCTATGGCAGGTGAATACAAACAAGAGAAAGGGACCTAACTACAGTGTTAACCAACAGCTAGACTACTGCCAAGACAAGCAGATCTTCCCTCAAGCAAGAAATATACAGCTAGTTAATTAGAATAAAATTTGAATAATGAGATTTCATTGTTAGTTGCGAATGGCACGATATACTGTACTGTTTATCTGTGATAATGTCATATTATATGGTTACATGTGTTATTATTTATATAGCGTCATTGTCTCCTGCAAGGCTTTAAGTAAGGGATACAAATACAAGACTTAACAGTTTACATATACCTGTACAGACAAACATTTCACCAGAATGTGCCTGTTAATATGTTTGCTGTGCATGACAGTATGCTGTTTCCTAACTTATAAAGGGATATCAGAGACTTTGTAAAATAACTACATCTATGCAAGACTTAAAAGGCAGTCGCATACTGGCCAATATTGGCTGCTGACATGACTTAAGGTGGCCATAACAATTACGATCTTTCTTGGAAAAGATCTTTCCAGGAAAGATCGTTCAGTTCAATACACATGTGTAGAGCTAAATCGTCAGATATACAGGTAGAAACAATAGAATTCTACCTGTTTCTGACAATTCAGCACTAACGATGGCCGATGTTTGGGTGCCTTTAAAGGCACCCAATCCAAACTTTCCGTCCATCCCGATCGAGGAGCCGACCGATATCCAAGTCTTCTGCCAATATCAGTTGGCTCTTTTCCCACCATACACACATCGAGTATCGTACAAAAATGTGTTTCGTACGATATTATCTGTGCGTCTATGGCCACATTTAGGCAGCAGCTTATTTGCTCAATTATGGGGCCAAAGTTTTAGCATCCCCAAATAATATCTGGTTGGCCTAGGTTAGATACTGACTGGTTGGCATTTGAGACAATGTTCTCCTGCCTCTAGCTCTGCATGTGGATCCAATTTGATGCAGTTGTTGGCCTGGGGACCAAATGACTAGGTCATTCCAATTTAGATCACTACTTGAGTGGCCAAATTGGTCAAAAATCTGCTCTTTTAGTGATGGCACCAAACAAACAATTTTTTTAGGCAGCTTAACTGACATAAGTCGACCAGAGGTTATCATAAAAGGTGTGAGGGCTAAATATTTAGTGTATTATGAGTGTCTCTTATGCACTCTTCCATAGCAACCAGTAAGCTTTAATTATTTCTGGTCTTGTGATGGAAAAAGCATAATTGTTCATACTTTTTGTGTTCAGAGCCCATTTGTGGGTCAAAATGTAACCCTTTTAACTTGTGGCTATCAGTATCTGTTGTTGTGTAATTGTGGTGCTAACATTCACTGCTGTAGCTCCAGAATTATAAATAAACCCCAAAATATACCCTGACTGGCCTTCAGGCTGCCTCCAGCTTTTACAGTTTGGGAATCACTGCCCTATTACAATAGTGAAACCATAGGTTCTCCAGTCTCTTGTGAAAATGCTGCAGATAGGAAGGTATCCTAACAAAGCAGAAACTCCCTATAATTTAGTGTAATCTCTATCTCTTTCCTTTGTCACCTGGTCTGTTTTAGCTCAGCTTGCCCTTGATAGTAGACACACAATGTTTAATATATAGAATGCAGATCAAATCAAGGCAGAAGTCATTCTTCTCAAAATTCCTTTACATCTTCAACAGCTTTTGGCAGGGAACAAAAACAGACAAAATCAGTAAGAGTTTCTTAAAAGCTTTACAGATATATCAATGCCATGATTAGACACAACTCAGCAAAAAGGAAGCTTTTCTTTAGATGCTCATGTTCTTGACACCCAGGGCAAACAGCTTCATACAATGTTCTAAATGTGTATTTCCTGTTACTCATGTGGCTATATCTCCTTCCTTTCTCTAAAAAAGGAACAGCCCTTGACTGCTACTGCTTTACTGTTGAGATTTTATGTGATGCCACTTGGACTGGACATCGTGTAGCATTCAGTTGTCGTTTTCAACTTCTTAGATATTGAAACAAATTAAATGAAAACTGTCATAGCTGGAGGTGTGACCCCTCAATAAATCTGCATGACCCCTATTTATCTTTCATAATAAGTGTTTAACAGATTTTCATCTGTATTTTTTAAATCTGGGGAGTGGAAGGAAACTGTTTTGCACCTTGAAAAATGTTACCAGGCAGAATGCAGCAAGTTAGCAGCCCAGACAGAAATATCAGTCCAACTATAATGTAAGGAAAAAGGAAACAATGAGAGTGTGAAGATAAAACAGCTCTCTCCTGGCACTAAAATTGGTGGAATGTTCAAAAAGAATGAAACCTACAGCCGATGGCTGCACATAAGCTCAACAGGCATCTTACTGAAATGTTCAAAAAAATGGAAGGCCATGGTCCATCCCCAGTCTTAAGAGGACATAGGTATAAACAGTCCTAAAACATCAGTATTGAGAGAGATGCTTGAGATTCCTACTGGATTGGGGATGAGAGTCCCTTAATGATGAATAAAGAAAATACAGTGATGGGCACTTTTTTTAAATTGTCCTTGGTCTTTTCATGTCTTTCATCTAGCAGGAGAGGCTAAAAGTTTGGGGTCTTCTACCATATAGACGAACAAGGTAAGTAGAGAAGGAAAAAAAGAAGAGAGAGGATAGAGGAATCACAGAGTAGGTTGTGAAGAGAAAATAAGAAAGGAGAGGCACATGTCTATAAGTGTCTACAGCTAAAGGAGAAGGGAAAATGGCAAGAGAATTACAGAATTATAGAAGCAAAGCCCATTTAGCCATAAAGAAAGTAAAGGAAAGATCCAAATGTGTTAAAATCCCATTGTCATATCTTCAAAAAATGTTTAAGGATGTTTCTGTTTGGTAAAGTAGTCAGTAAAAAGTAAAAAAAATATATATAGCACCTTTAAAATCCGTTATGGTTGGCTAAGGGAAGTTCTGAACCTATTGTGGCCTTGCATCATTCTGGGAAGGCAGACTGAGACAAAGCAACAATTTATATTGTTGCTAGTCATTTAGGCAAAATGTCCTCCAACTCAAAACATATGCAGCCAAAAATGATTCTGTAAAAGCAAATGAACAGCTACCTCCATCAATATGCTTGGGTCATTGTCTGGCATTACATTGCTAGATACCAGAATGTGGGTGTGCACTGATCTTTGATTTTGTCAAACAATAAAAAATTTCATAGACCATGGTATGTTGTGTTTTGCTACTATTCCTTTGATGAATTTAAGATGGATATGCCCCTGGGTCTTGTTTTAATGCAGAGTTTTAATTCAGGTCCTACAGGTCCAGGATAAAGCACATCTCTGCATCAATACAGATGAGCTTACTACTTATTCAGTCATTTTTATGGAATAATTTCCCTGCAGCAGCCATTTATCCCAAATATGTACTGATGCTGGCAGGTCAATTCCAATTTGATTGCATAGGTATGGGTGTCCCGGATCTTCTGTTCATCTATTAATCATGACTGCACACTCCCAGATGCACCACCTTTCATTTGTCCCATAGACATGACAAGTACAGATGTTGCCAAGCTCCTCTCATTTTCTGTACTTACTGTACCTATGAATGTCATATTACAGACTCAGGACACTCAGCAATAAAATAAATACAGTTTGCCTAGCGACAGAAGATATTTAAAGGAGAACTAAAGCATAACTAACAGTGTCGGACTGGCCCGCTGGTCCAGACCCCTCTCCCGATCAGAACACAAAAAGGTTTTCTTTAGGCGCCGTGCAGCGCCATTAGGCGCCTTTAAAGCAGGAGCCCTCATGCATCATGGTAGGGGGGCGGATTGCTAAGTGTCTAAGAGTCTGCAGTCAGACTCTGAACACTACAATAAAAATTCCTGCACCCACTATACACCCACACTGACATGTTGGAAGCAGATACAGGTTATTTCAACATTTTTACTTTATCACTGCAATCAATGACTTCCTACTTTTGAGGTCAGACGCGTCTACAAAGGGTCAATGTATCACTAATCATGGTCAAAACATGATTGCTCATTGGTGCAAAATAGCAGAAAGTTTTTTCCCTGCAATGAATTGCAAAATAACAAAACCATAATGCACCCTTTCATGACTTTTTACAAATGTGCAAAATCACGCGTTGCAAGAATAGAGAGAGAATCGCACAAACACCAAATATGTTGCAGGTGTTTGGTGTTTGTGCGATTCTCTCTCTATTCTTGCAAGTGTTATGACGTGTGCCGACCGTCTTGTGAACTACGCACCACCTAAGCAGGAATATCTAAGGAAAGGTGCGGCTATTTGTACATACAAAATCACGCGTTGGCCACCTTAAATTTAATGGTAAATTTGTATTTTTTATTACAAAGAAGAAGTTAATACATTTACAAGTTTGGGATCTATTATCTGGGATGCTTGGGATTTGGGGTTTTCCAGATAAGGGATCTTTCTGTAATTTGGATCTTCATACCTTAATTCTGCTATTAGCATTTAACTATTAATTTAACCCTGCTTTGCCAAATGGATTTATGCAGCTTAGTTACCACCAAGTACAAACGTACTGTTTTATTTTTACATAGAAAAAGTAAATACTTTTTAAACATTAGAATTATTTGCTTAAAATGCACTCTATGAGCGAGCCAATATTTTTTTTTAAATAATCGGCCAACTATTACGAATGTTTCCTTTTTTTGTACACACACAGAACAGAACCAGGCAGACAAACAGTCACCGCACCTTTATAGCGAAGAAGATATTCTACCTGTTACCCTCCATTTATGCTTGTCATTTGGTTTTAGGCTTTGATTTCTGCTTCCCTTTTTCATATTCTGGTTACTTATATTTAACAAGCCTAACATTTTGGGAACAAAAAAAGAAACCGTTATAGTGCATATCTGAAATGAATTCACAGAATATTATCAACAAACTAAAATGGATTCTAGCGTCTTTTAGCATGAAACGCGTTATGCCATTTAAGAACTTTTACATTTGTAAATACTGTATGTGCTGAATGCTGTTTCCATGATTTCCTTGTTCTGTAACACTCATTTCTTTTTACAAATGAGGGTCTTATAAGGGAAACGCCCGAGGTGGCCTGGTCAGCTTTTGTTTCTCTGTGCAAGAAATTTCTGCCTCATCGGTCCCACACAAGCCTTCCATTAACTCCAGGCTAGTGATGGTTGCACGTGGAACAAAAAGGCAATCCTGTGTCTCATCATGAGGACAAGCCTGAAAACAAATGTTGCAGGAACCTGACAGAATAGAATCATCCGCTCAGTGTCACTGCATACATTTACCTACCTCAGTGCCTATTCATGGGAATTTCCAAAGCAGTGTCAATAGAGGGAGACGGGACAAAGTTGCTATGGGGACAACGCAACAGAAAAAAATGATGGATGTCAACAGAATAGAAAAAAATAAAGGCCATGTTTGTTCTCATGGTATAAGGATACATTTGAAACAATTCTAAGAGATTTAGTGAGCAAGACTAATTGGGACTCAGGAGATGAGAGCAAACTTTGGGACACTTCATGCTAGAGAGTTTACTCAAAGAATTAACACAACCATCTATACAGATTCTAACATCTCTTATACTCTACAAACCCTCAAGGTAAAGAGTTTCCTTGTTTATTTGTGTTTCTTTCTTTATTTACCTCTATTCACTGCTACTGAACAGTAAGGGCTATCGAGAAAGAAATGAACAACTATCACTAGTTGGTATAACAGGTCACACTTATTATATGCAGTCTAAACAATGATGGTTTATTGATGACACTAATTACAACCTTTTTATCTTTCCCAAAAAAAGGTACACACAGGGGGTTATTAACTATACCTAGTTTTTTCTGGTCAAAAGTTTTTTTTGGGCAAAAACTTGAATTTTTAGAGGAAAAAAACAACCAAATATTTTTCAAGATTTATTATACCCCAAAGCTGCAAAATGTCTGAATCAGAAAATCCTTCACCTCAAACCTGTTGAGGTCATGTAGAAGTTAATCGCAGATGTCCCTTTTACAATTTGAAGTTATTGTGATCTGCGCAAAAAAATTCAGGGTTATCGGGCAATAACCCGAAAAAAAAATGAGTGTCAAATCTGAAAAATGTATACGATTTGAGTTTCATTTGAGTCCCATCCTCTAAATTGCAGATATGAGACCTGTTATCCAGAATGCTCAGGGCCTGGGGTTTTCCAGATAAGGGATGTTTCCCTAATTTGATTTTCTGTACCTCAAAGGAGAACTAAAACATAACTAAAAAATTGTCTAGAAATGTTGTACATTATGTTTTAGGCTTCTGTACATGCCCAAAGGCAACCACAGCCCTTTAGCAGTAAAGATCTGAGTCTCCAAAGATGCCCCAGTAGCTCCACATCTTCTTTTCTGCTGATTCACTGCACATGCTCTGTGCTGCTGTCACTTACTGAGCTTAGGGACCCACTCACAATATACAGTATACATAGAATATAAATGTCACAATACAAGGCTGTTTAGTAATCAATACAGATAATTACTACATGGCAGCACAGAAATCAGTGCAACTAGCATCAGAATTTAATCAGCCCTATAGCATCAGCTTATATTTCAGATAAACCTCATTTTCTGCTTGATAATTAGCAACAACCCCTAAGCTTAGCGTCTCAACAGCTGCTCAGAGCCCACTGAGCATGTGAGTGTCACAGACACTTTCCAAGATGGTGACCCCCTGTGACAAGTTTGAAGTCTTGGATCATTGCTGCTATTGAGAAGATGAAAGTTTAGGCTGGTGCAATAAGTTCAGTATATAAAATATGGCATTTTAGCCACATTCATTTTTAAGGTTAAGTTCACCTTTAAGTCTACTAAAAAAATGTAAACATTAATTAATCCCAATTGGATTGTTTTGCCTCCCGTAAGGATTAATTATATTTTAGTTGGGATCAAATCAAAGGTATTGTATTATTATAGAAAAAAAGGAAATCATAGTTAAATATTTGAATTTTGCAATTTGATTAAAATGGAGTCTATGGGAGCTTTCTGGATAATGGGTTTCCAAATAATGGATCTCATACCTGTATATTGAAAACATAGTTTTCATATTGCACTTGCAGAACACCACTCCTCTTAGGCTCCCTGCTTCAAAGAAATCTGTATGTCCCTATGTTGATTATTTGTATATATGGTAAGTTACACATTAGATACACAACAAGATATAAACCAATGGGCTACATTTTGCTTGGCTAAAATGTTAGTTTCTGTTAGACAAAGCTTCAGTTTTTGATCTTATTTTTTAATTGTGAAATTTGAAACTTGCAGACTCATTCCCCTCTTCTCTGTGTATAAACAAAATCTGTATGTCTGTTATCAGTCTCCAGTGATAACATCACAGTGACAGCACAGAGTGTTATTGTCAAATATTATTATATATAGGGATCATGCTGCTAGTGGCGTGACATTAAACCCTTCAATACCATACATCACTTTTGTGCACATTAATCACAAGTCCAGTTTACTGCGGATACATTTAAAAGTATCAGCCCTAGGCAGTCTGGGATAGACAGTTCAGCATCTGACACCTGAATGGACTTTACCTAGTAGGGCAGTTCAAACTTGTTGCAGATACCAGTAGTATATGTCAGGATTCAAATCCTACAATCAAACAAATAATTTTTCATATGTGGGTCTTTTGCCTTTTCACATTACCCATCTGATCTCCCATGTTCCTCTATGAATAGTTCTATGAGTGTTGGTATCAACTCTTACTTCAGTTTAAGGGGCAAATTCATTAACTGGCGAAAATTCGCCAGCACTGGATTCGCGCACATCGCAACACTTCTCCAGGCGTAAATTCACCTGGACAACGCTAATTCACAAGGATCCGAAGTTGCGCACAGGGTACTGAACACTGAGGAAATTAGGCTAGCGAATATACGCTCAGCAGTTCGTAGTTACGCATACGGCGTGCAGTTAAAGTACAATGGCCGTATATGCTGCAGCAAATACATCACACTACACAAGTCCAAGAAACCTTAATAAAATTATAAAGAGGTGTTATATTGCCCTACACATGTGCCCACAGTTTCGTTTAGGTGCCATATGTTATCAAATTTAGGGGAGAAAGAGGGTACTAGAGATGGGCGAATTTGACCCGTTTCCCCAAAAATTCGCCACTGGTGAAATGTAGCCGACACCCATTAAAGTCTATGGGTGTCAAAAAATTCTTGTCGCGTGGCGAAATTTTTTTTTGACGTGGTCTTTTTTCTTTTGACGCACGCCGCTATACAAGTCTATAGGTGTAATTTCCGTGGCGAAACAAGGCAAAAAAATTTGCACATCCCTAGAGGGTACCCCAAATTTTTTTTTGATCTTTTCAGCCTATCACCCTGTAAAAAGGAAAAGATGCCAGCATTTTTTGGGACTTAGAACAATTTTCAAAATTTTTTTGAGGAACTCCTATCTACTCTTCACCTGGTCTGAGGTGGCGAAGGCAAGTCTCCTTGGCGAAATTACGTCATCGACTGTTAGTAAATCAGCGAAGTGACATAATGACGACACGCTGGCAAATTCTTTGCTTCCAATAAGAATTAATTATATCTTAGCTTGGATCAAACACAAGTTACTGTTTCATTATTAAATAGAAAAAGGAAATCATTAAAAAAAAAAATTGGATTATTTCATTATAATGGAGTCCATGGGAGTGGGCCTTTATGTAATTTGGAACTTTCTGGATAACGGGTTTCCAGATAACAGATCCCATACCTGTAGTGATCTCAGCCTAATAAACTGGTCAGGTTGCCCACTAGATCTATCAGTGAAAAACAATCAATATGGCCTGTAGGTTTATGTTCAGATGCACGAGTTTTATTTGCTAAAGGTTAAAGGTGTGGTTCAATTTTAAGCTAACTTTTAGTATGTTACAGAATGGCCAATACAAAACAACTTTTCAATTGGTCTTCACTATTAATTTTTTTTATATTTATATTTAAATTATTTGCCTTCTGACTCTTTCCAATTTCAAATGGGGTGAACAAATGATCTATAAGGCGACAAATCTGTTGTTGTTGTTCATCTTTCTATTCACTCTTCACATTCCAGTCTCGTATTCAAATCAATGCATGGTTGCTAGGGTAATTTGGACCCTAGCAACCAGACTGCTGAAATTGCAAACTGGAGAACGGTTGAATAAAAAGCTAAATAACACATAACCCGCAAATTATAAAATATGAAAACAAATTGCAAACTGCCTCAGAATATCACTCTCTACATCATACTAAAAGTTAATATAAAGCTGAAAAACCCCTTTAAAGCGTAATGTTCAAAGTTACCTTTGCACAGGGTTGAATGTAAATGCCGGTAGTTAAACATATGCATTGCTTATTAGCCTGAAGTTAGCTTGTGAACTAATGTGAGATGCATATGTTTTTACATTAATGCCGATAGGAAGGTAATTGGAGGAGACTAAATGTCCCCTTTGCCATCACCCTCACTAGTTGCCTCATTAGCTGCACAACTGCCCCTGTGACTGACAGTTTAGAATAAAGGGATTAATGGGCTTTTGTTTAGATTTCGATTATGGGAGCTTTAAAGAACTGCTGTGGAAATAAGAATATTAGTATGAATTGTGTATACAAATTAGCCAAAGCTGCTTTATTTTTCTCTTTAAATAAAGTTACAAAAAAAGTTTCTTGAAGTTATTGGAGATACCATTTTAAGAGAAGAGCTGCATTAAGCCCATAACCTGCTCCAACAGAGCAGAATCCTTGTGTAGAATAGCTGGTAGGTATTTAGAAAACAATTGTTTTATAGGATATTGCAAAGCCAACAGAAGGTCAGCTCAAGGTGCGTCAGATGACAAACTGCAAAGGGATTTTTCTGTGCCACAGTGACATTTAACCTCTATATATCTTCTTAATGAAGTCAGCACAGAAAGACACCCAGTGAGCTTTTGTGAGAGAGCAAACCGGTTAGAATTTGGGCTCACTAATAGGAGCTGTCACTCGGGCTTTTCCAGGTCAGAAGCTTAGAAGAGCAATTACATCAAATTGGAGGCTGCAGACGCTGGAATAAGCCTCCACAGGCCGGGAACCGAAATCATTAGACACGGTCCTTTTCCATGATAAATTGTGGAGGAGAGGGAAACATGCTGCTAGTCATTAATCTGGGGCAATCAGGTTGAAAGCTGGCTTGTTTTATTCAGTAATTAACTGGTTATTTGAAGAAAAATGATACATAGCCTAGCATGCGCCCATAGAACTGCCAACCCTTGGATGGTAATGCAGAGCAGTGGGGAATCTCCTGAGGACAATTCAGAGTGTTTCAATTAAAGACATGGACAAATACTGAAAAATGACTGTAGGACGGTATTGACAGAAACACACGAAAGTATGTGCAGGGAATTGTGCTAACTCCAATATAGGCTACAATACCCGAATGAAGAAACCAGAGAAAAACAGACACTCAGCTTTTTAACCTTTTAAACAATTTAAATGCCAGGAGGGTCTCCAAAGCTAGAGAAACTAAACACACATAACACAGAGCAAATACATGAATAAAGCACTTTCCACCTCCCTGCCTTCAAGTACTGTTCTTGCACTAACTGCACTGCTCTGTAAATTCACCATTACTACCCAGGGTCCCCATAAGCACATATATTAGCACAGATATACTCTTGATATTCCCTTTATTTATACAAAGCCAACATGGTTCCAACCAACATCAGTTTCTGCCACGCTGGGGCTTGCAATCTAAAAAACATATAATGCATGCATCATTTGAAGGAAAAAAGGGTTCATACAAATGAAAATAAATACACAGAAATGCCACAAGCTGTTGATGATTAGGGAGGGAACTGAGCATGATGGACGGCTGGGTACAGGGGGCTGACTTGCCGTTGTTGTGTGCGCAGATTCTTTTGCATGCTGGGCAGCGTGAGGTTGTTAAGCCACTGTGGTGTTCTGAAGCCTTGCACACTGCTGCAACACCCTAATGCAGGAATCCCCATGCTGATATCATATTAGCTGTATTTACCATCGGTGTGACTACAAAATTGGTACAAGTGGCACAGCTAAAATGCGCTAATATGTGCAAAGTAGCTTCTGATTTTGTGCTCAGCTTTTTGACTAGAAGGTTGTTAAGGCAAAGTTGGACCCTAACTACACTCTAATCCTTGGTCTTGTAAACTGGCAACGTGAGCTGGCAACACATCTGGTGATCATCGGACCACTCAGGCCAGTGTTATTAGCCATATTAAAGGGAGTATGGCAGTAGTAGGCAGAAATGGATGTCCATTATCTTCACAGCTAGCCATTATTCATCTAAAAATCCCACCATTCCACCACTGGAGTCTGGAACCTATTGTGGATTGCTTAGCAATAGACATACATGGAGGTTGACTGGTTCTGCATACCTTATTCATATACGGTAGCTATTTTCTTAGATTGGGGGATCAAACCTTCCTGCATTCTCCTTGACCCCCTCATCCCCAACTTTCTGTAATTTTTAACAAAATGTAGTACAGGTATGGGGCCTGTTATCCAGAATGCTCGGGACCTGGGGTTTTCCGGATAACAGACCTTTCTGTAATTTGGGTCTTCATGCCTTAAGTCTACTAGAAATTCATTTAAATAAACCCAATAGGCTGGTTTTGCTTCCAATAAGGATTAATTACATCTTAGTTTGGATCAAGGACAAGCTACTGTTTTATTATTACAGAGAAAAAGAAAATCATTTTTAAAAATTTGGATTATTTGGATAAAATGGAGTCTATGGGAGACAGCCATTCCGTAATTCGGAGCTTTCTGGATATCGGGTTTCCGGACAAGGGATCCTATACCTGTAGAATGTGAAGTAAACGTCCCGAATAGTAAGTGTCAAAGTAAATCAAGGTCTGACTGAAGATGAAGAAAGGGCACAATATGAAATGAAGTTTTAATAAAGCATAACAAATCTGTTCTGATCTGGGAACTTTTGCATGTGTTTCTGTCGTTTTAACTTTGCCTTAACTGCTCGACAAATCCAAGCAATAATCACTTTCAAATAGCTCTTTGACCAGTAAATAAAGACTTCATTTATTCAGTTGTGATTTCTTCAATAAGACGAGCAGCGAGGAACAGGTCTCCCTACAGAGATGGCAACACATAGCTAGCTGGCTTGAAGAAAGAAAGTTAATGAAAAACTGCACCAGGGATTCGGCTATGGGCCTGCCTGCTCAAATCCAGCCCACACAGAAGCCTTAGATCCTTAAGCTGCACTTTGAAGAACGGCTGCACCAGGCCATTGATGAAAACAAGGTCACAGGCTGCACAGGCCTCTCCTCTGTACTCTGCTGTCAAGTTAAAAATCATTGAGGTTGTTTGACTAAACCTTACAAAACAGCCTTACACATCTGATTAGAAGCCAAAGAAAGGCATTATCTTGGTTTTACATATCTGCCTGTTTGGTTTCCATTTTTTTCTCTTTTATCATGGGAATTAGGTTTTGGACAATATCACATCTCTGGAAGGGCAGATGTTAAGTTATCCTAAGCCGTTATGTAGGAAACCTTTGCTCCCCGTGGATACAACAGTGAAATATTTTAGTCTATATTGGATACACTGAGGTAGGGGGCATTCTAGAAAAATGGGGCTTTATTAGTTGAAAGCACTTCAAGTAAATGGGATCGGAATACCATTAGCTAGGTTGTAGATAATCAATTTGGGGATTTCCTTAGTTATTAAGCAGCGTCTCAGTATTCAGGGGAATGTTCTGTTCATGATGTCACATTTGTTTTTTACAATTACTGATATGTATGTACATTTATCATATAACACCACTTGTATACAGAGCAGCACCATGCATTTTAAGCTATACAAAAAAGAAGGGAACAATAAATGGAATATAAATAATCCATATAAAATATAGAAACACAATCTACCCATAAAGCTTGCAATCCAAATGGGTGTAAGCATATAGGAGAGCAATAAGAGCTGCTAGGCACAGTCTATTGGGCTCGACTCATCATTGGCAATAATGGTAAGAAACAGAGGGAAGCCTTCTCACAGACAAATTCAGGGAATGAAGGGCACAGGTAAATCTAATAAGGAAGTAACAGCAGAAAAAAAAGTTTAAGACAATAGGTAAGGTGGTAAAAGATGGTGGCTCTGTAAAAAAATGGGGGAAATTCCATAGAGACACAATAAAAAGCTGTAGCGAGGTGTGAAGAACACTTTAGTTTAGCATACAGGCAGAAACATAAATACTTTATGGCCATATGTTTTGATATCCTAAAAGTCTGAAGGGACTTGAAACAAAACATAAAAATGATATTGTTTAGTTCACTGTATCAGTGACCAGTTTTGGGCAGGGTCCTTTTACCTCTTGTATTGGCTATTGGTTGTTTTACTAGTGTAAAGTGTCGGACTGGCCCACCGGGATACCAGGAAAACTCCCGATGGGCCCAGGTGTCAGTGGGCCCTCTTGCTTCTAACCATTTAGCATATTTCATGGTCCTTACCTATTCCTTTATGGGGGAAAATGCTTAATAATGGGAAAATATATTAAGTAGATATAAAAGACTAGCAGAATAAAGAGGTTTAGAGAGGAGGAATAATAGTTTGGAAAGTGGGCCCACTGTCTAAGGTTTTCCAGTGGACCCACGGTCTAAGGTTTTCTGGTTGGCCTCTGGCATCCCAGTCCGACACTGCTAGTGTTACTATTGCTTGAGTAGGGTTTCAAATAATAGGCAAGAGAATAACATTTTAGACCTTAAATTAAACTCTACTAGGACAATTGGCCCAATGTAGACCATACTGTATTTAAATGGTTTTAGAGCAGTGGTTTTAGTTTCAGTCCAATCTTGTGATCAAACATTTGTTTTTGCCCTATATTACATAAGATGAGATTTATTTTAAAATACAGCTCCATTTGTTATTCTCCGGGATCAAAGACTCTTTCAGTGATATTTTGGGCAGCATATTGTCACCCAAAATCTCACCCTAAGCACTCTTCAGAATGGGCTCTCCATCCACTAACTAAGGGTCCCCTTGGTGAGCTAGTCCATTTGGTTTTGAGCTTAGATTAACCAGATATATCAGAGAATGTGTTTTTTTTTAAAGCACTTTAATGTCACCAAGAAAAATAATGAGCCTGAAACAGCTCTAAATAATAGTTCTGATATTCTCATGCAGCTGTGGCTCTATGTAATAATGTATGCCAATATAGATACATACATGCACACAAAATTGTCTTTACACTGAGTAGCAGAAAGTAATTACTTTGATCTATTACGTTTATTGAACATTATTAGCTGGCTTCATTTTGATAAGCTGATTGTATGACCTCTGCACAATAAGGGTCATCTCCTAACCCCCTTTTGTTTTGGGCCTGGGCACGAGAGTTTGCAGAATGAAATCCCCAGTGATTTTTGTTCAGCACAACTTTCTCTATGTCAGTGCTCAGTCTTGCGTGTGCTCCTTTCAGTGCTGGGCAGGAAGCCTTTTGCTTGAAATATAAAGTCTTGCCCAGAAACATATTGGAATTACAATTCATTGAGATCACTCAGTCATAGAACTCCAGCCACAGAGCCAAAGACGACACATTTTTTTTTTTTGCAATAGAAGTAAAGGCGATTAATCAATTAATAACCCAATAAATAAATATGCATTTCATGCCTTGTGGTGGTGGCAGCTTGAACAAACCATCAACAATGTGTGGATGTTGTTTTGACACAAACATTGAGGTAGTTGAGAAAGCCTGTACATGTTGTGTTTTTATATGCACTATTATTTCAATCAGCATCAGAAAAAAATGTCTACATTCTGATTCACTAACTATATTCATAACCATAAAGCAAGACAAAAACTGCTATTTTTTTCCCAGAGATAGATGCACATGTAACAGGAAATATATGCTGCCATGTCATATTAGCTCTTAGATTTTAGGCTAGGGCCAGACGAGTCAGATCTCACTCTACGGAGAAACGCAGGCTTAGAATCTACTTCTCTGCTGCTGCCAGACGAGCCTGCACCTGGATACATTACCTCTGTTTGGATGCAGGAAGATGCAAAATCTCGTGTTTCAGTCTGCCTGCACCCTAGCAGAGGTAATGTTTCCGGTGCAAGCAGAGCAGCAGTAAAGGAGCTTAGGAGGAATGAATTTTCGGTCTGCATTTCTTTGCAGACCAAGATCCAACTGATCTGGCTCTAGCCTTAGCAAATCAATTTCCTTTTATAATATGCCACTCCCAAATTTAAAAAAACCAAAACAGGTTAACGTTTTAGTAATTTTCTTCAGCAAGATTTAACATCCGAGCAGTACATTGTTGTGACACTGAAACACTGTATTAAAGTGGCTGTACTTGTTCACTATGACACATATCAGTATGGTGGTATTCTGGGTTTAATTCCAGCCAGGTCACTCTGTGCAAGGAGTTTGTATGTTCACCCCATGTCCATCGGGATTTCCAATTCCCCCCACACTTCCAAAACATACAGGCAGGTTAATTGGATCCTGATAAAATTTCTTCTAGTGTGCATGATAGGGACATTACACTGTAAGCTCCACTGGGGCTGCAGAATTTGTTGCTATGAACAACTCTTTTGCATATATCTTGTTTGGCAAATGTCATTTTCATATTTTCCACAGTTCCATTAGTGAAGAGCAAATTTTCCCCGTATCGCCTATAAATGTGCAAAACTGCTGAAAAAAATCACAAAGCGCATTAAAGTCTATGGGAGACTTTTTTGTAGCAAATTATGCTACAAATTATGGGGAATTTTTTTTGTTGCGGTGACTTTATTCACAGCAACTTTTTTGTAGCAAAATATATTAGAGTCTATGGGCGAATTTTTTTCTCCCTCCAATTGCATTAAAGTCTATGGGCATTTTTTTTCTCACTCCAAATGCGTTGAAGTGAATGGGAGTTTTATTCTCTGCAAATTTTTTGTAACAGTTACACAAAAAAAAAATGCAGAATTCCGCTGCAAATCTATGCATTTGCTCATCATAAATTTCCATTATCACATTAAATATTGTTTATGTGGCTGAGGCAGCTGCTGTTTGGGAGCAGCTATTTCACAATATGCGAAATAGAAGCACAAGGAGCCAAATACAAAAGACTGCTCTTTTGTTCGGGTTTTTGTGATGCTAAAGTTGTAATGAGAAAATGATTGGACATTGCCTGCAATATGGTATTTGTTTTGGGTATTTTGTTACTGATGCGGGAAGCAGTTCCACGTGGGTAACGTGACTCCTCATGTGCCATTGCCTCGAAAACACTGAGCAAGCAGCAGAATGAGGTTATGGATCAAATGTATATGTTCAATACAAAATCTATCCTGGTCCAGTAACAAAAGGCTACATATATGCCTAATGATATTTTACCAACCCCTCTGCATTCTCAGCACAACTATTTGCAGCTTGTTTGGGAAGAGAATAGTAGATACCTGAAAATTAATCAAAATGACAGATGAAATCTCCATAGTAAAGTCAAACTTATTAGTGGCAACTGCATGAGTATATGGAATGAACTCCTACCCATGACTTAGGTATGACTCAATGTCAGTCCCAAACCCCACACCCCGGTACAACAACTTGGGTGGAAAGGCCGCAGCTTAGTTTATTACATCACATTACACAATCTTAGCATAAATTATCCACCAAAACAGACCAACATTGTTATTTTAATAAATGAATTGCATGCTGACATGTGTAACACTAGCCACTGAAGGCTGCATATAACAATTAACAATAGCTCACAATATATTAACAGTACCCCCCTTAACCAACCAGTTCTCCAGCCTAAGGCTAAGCCTCTACCACCTACTGTGCCTTCTTTCCCCTAAGCCTAGCCCCAGGCCTATCCAACATCAACAATTAAATTAAATTAAAAATTAGTGGTGAGCACAACTTTCCCTTGTTTGTTATAGTTATACAGGAGCAGTGACCAGCTCCATGTTGTAGCTCCCACCCTTCCCAGCTATAGTCAGGTGATCCCATTGGTGTCTAATAAAAGGGCAGCCAAGTTTGGGAGTTTTACTTTGAAAGCAGCTAGTAAGTTGCAGGTCCCTTTGTAAAATGTACAATGAAGCAATAGAATTCTTAATGAATCAGATGTAATTTAAGTGTAGGACTGGCCAGACATGGAATGACTTTGACGTAGTTGGCCAATTTAAATATATTGCAATATATGGACAAACGATCCCTGTTTTGTTTAATGGGTAAGGCATTTTTCAGTAGCCGTATGCACAAAATGTCTCAATGTCTTAAATATATTGATAATGGGTTGAGTGCAGAGGACCTCATGTATTTGTTTATACCTTTACCAATATGGCCCCCTTTCTGGAACCCTGACTGTCCAATGCCGTTACCAGGTAAGAATGGGTTCCCGCACTTTCTCCCCTCTATAAAAAGATTAAGCCCCTCCCCTTTTCCCTGCCTATCTTCGCACTACAACTCCCATAATGCCAAGCCTGCTACACCACTGTTTCCCCGCTCATCCCTCAGTCATGCCCCTCTCAGCTCCACCTGTCCCATGCTCGCTCCATAGGGCTTCATTATATCTGGTTTATGGCTCTCATGGAGATGCAATGGTTATCTCTACATTTCAAAACCTGAGAAAATGACTAATACTGAATGGGGATTAAGGTAAAGCCTGTAATTGCAAAATCCATAATACGGCTAATACTGAGGAATGATACACTGAGCTGACAAACGTTAGAAATCAGTGCTGTAAGGGAATCTAGGTAAAATGTTTTACAAAAGTATCAGTGATTTAGCTACAGATATTGTTTGTCCCCATGACTCGTGAGAATCTAGAACTGATTAAAGATGTGGTCCAGCTTGAAGTTAACTTTTAGTATGTTATAGAATGGCCAATTCTAAACAAATTTTCAATTGATCTTCGTTATTTATTTATGTTTTTTTTACATATTTGCCTTTTTCTTCTTCTGACTCTTTCAAATGGGGGTCACTGACCTCATCTAAAAAACAAAACAAATGCTACAAATGTATAGTTATAGCTACTTTTTATTATTCATCTTTCTATTCAGGCCTCTCCTGTTCATATTCCAGTCTCTTATTCAAATCAGTGCATGGTTGCTAAGGTAATCTGGTCCATATGATATTCAGGGAGGGGAGGGCAATCTATACTGCAATGGTACCACTGATTGGACCACTGCAATGGACCACTGGTTAGGCATCCATGATTTTCATCAATTCTGATGGAATACAGCTAGCGTTACTTAATATGTGACTATCTAGTGGTGTAAGCTGGGGCTGAAGTTCAGACAAAGCTTTTGGCTCAAGAATTCGAAATACTGCGCAGGGCTTGTTGGGAACATGCAGAGCCAAAAACGAGTCAGCCCTAGACAATCCAGGAGGAATGCAATAGCTATAATCAAAGTTTTCTAACCGGTGGCCTTCCTGGTATTGTATAGCTACAACTCCCACCAGGATACCTAGATGCTAGCAATTTTAATTCAATAACAGACTTGTTTATGTACATTTATAATAACAGGTGGCAGTTGAAATAAATTAAATATTTGGAAATTAATTACTTAACTATATGACCAAATACGCAAAATCTACTGCCTTCTGCAGGTAGCACCACCCATCTGACATTTCTTATGGTGCAACTAGGCCAAACTAGGAATTCTGAGGAAGTCCAATTGCTTGTTGGGTAAACATTGGAAGAATCATTCAATGAATGTCCCTCTATGTAAATGAACTCTATTGAATATGTAAAATAGTGCATCTTAACTGGCAACTCCATGGGGTGCAGTTCTTAACCCACAAGTGCACTTACAGGGAACCCAGTGCTAGCCCTGTAAATTCATTATTCCAGTTACAAACTATTTATCAGTCGGGGGGGGGTGAATGTGTTGAATGTGTAAGTTTTTTATTATTATTTTGAAACAGTTGGTTTATCTGATTTCATATTCAAAGTTATTACAAGCCTAAGCATCAAATTTAGTACATAATCTATCTGGCTTTGCAACAGCTTCCCCAGATTTGCTCCAAATTGTAGATTTTGCCTCCTTTTCCTTTGTTCCTGACTTTTGATATAGTAGGAAATGATAAGCCTGCAGGTCAGGACATTTACTTTTGTTGCAGACCCTGCTAAGCAACAGGACCATCCTCCCTCATTGCTAAAATTTGGGTGGACGCAACCTCACAGTAAGACTCTTGTTCCCTTTTCAATGCTGTGGACATTGTGCTTGGTGGAAACAGGCTCTAGCAGCCGCTTTTGTGGCGACAGAAACATTAAAAACAATAGGGCAATCAAGCAAAAGGTGTTCATTTGACAAGGGCCACAATGATGGCTCCAACCTTGATCAATGGGCATCTCTGGGGTGTGCATAGCAATACAGAAAGAATTAGCCAACCATTTCTGTACTGGGAAGGCTCTTTACATAATGGCATCATTTAGATTAGATATAAGGAGAATTCTTGACAAAGAAATAACCAGAGAGGGAGAAAAGTAGCAAAACAAAAGAACTTTGTTGCCATGGGTGTTCTACAGATCTGCAGCTGGCCTTGTGTTGTTGCATGCACCCATTCCTAGATCATCTTTCATTTTACAACTAAAAACACCGATGGTGGGTGCCCTACCCCAACGATTGTACTATCATCATTTGTTTCATACCAGGTGTTAATTTGAACACAAATCGTGTGTGTGCTGCTTGCCATCCATACTGCGGCTCTCAGCAACCCTCTAGAATCATCCTACTAACAATGCAACCAGATTGTGCCCCTTTATTCCCCCGCTGACACTCCAGGGCTAATTTATCAACGTTCACATTTGGATTCTTACAAAATTTAAGTTTTTTTTTTTTTAGCTATAGCTCACAAAATCTTAGAGATTCAAAAATTCGAATTATAGAGACTTAGGGGCAAATTTATTAAGGGTCAGATTGAAAATTCAAATTCAAATTTTTTTTATGGTCAAAACTTTCAAATTTGAATTGTGAATTATCAAAACTCGATTCGAGTTTTAATTCAAATTTCGAGATTTATCATACTCTGGCCCTTTAAGAACTCAAAATCGACTATTCACCACCTAAAACCTGCAGAGTTCATGTATAAGTCAATGGGAGACGTCCAGGGACCAAATTGGACATGTTAGTAGCCTACCGTACAAGTTTTTTTTCAGAGAAAAAACTCGAATTGAGTTTAGTCGAATTCGATTCGAGTTTTCGAGTCTTTAAAATTCGCCCAAGTTTTAGATATTTGATTTTTTTTTATAAATACCCCCAAGTCAAATTTTGAATGTAATAGTTTAAACGACTCACATGAATTCGAAAATTGACCTTAAATAAATGTGCCTCTTAATATAGAGAATGAAGACTTACTTTGTTTTAGCTTGTAAATTCACAAATGCAAGGTTTTTCATCAATTTTATTCAATCAAGAAGGAAATTATATATTATAAATGATATATATTTTGATTTTTGAATAAATAAGGAAATCTTCAAGTTTTTTTTAACATGCGAGTTTATTTGGAAGTCGAAAAAAAAAAAACGCATAAAATGACACAATTCGGATTTCAATGGATAGGGTTGTGGGGGGAGGCTGTAAAACATTAAACCCTTATTCCTGATTCAAATATTGAGAGGTGAATCCTGGACTCCACCACTTTTTGCTACTTTGTTCACCTGTCTATATGTATTGACATATTTGAAATATACACATTTGGCATTTTTTAGCTGTTTAGTAAATTCAGCCCCTATTTCTTTTCCATTTTTTTGTTAAAGGTTGATGAAACATTGGCTGTAACTGGAAGTGTTGGGCTAATCTCCCTGAACTGCCTGCCGCTGGCTAGAATGTAAATCGCCGGCGGGATGGCACTCGGAATGCTTCGTTTTCCGAACTAGCCCAAGGTTGCCTAATGAGGAAACTTTGGGCGACTTCGGAAAACTAAGAGCTCCAAGTGCCATCCCGCTGGCGATTTACATTCTAGCCGGCGGGAGGCAGTTCGGAGAGATTAGTCGCCCCGAAGAAGAGGAAATTTGCGCCAGGCGACTAAACTCCCCGAATCTGAGCGTGTGCCTTGACCCTGAAGTGACAGCCTGTTGAAATACAAGTGTAAGAAACACTTCCCAGACAGAAAGGCGGCCTCTTTGAAAGGAAGTTTACAGTTGCCATGGTTGAAAAGATGAGTGTGGGCTTCAGGTCTGTATTGGCAGAGCAAACATTCCAGGCCCACGAGCAGAACATCGACAGTGTTTACTGAGAGTGTTCTAGAAGAAACAAGTCCTACTTCATGGTAACAAAGAAGACAATTGCATTATCCACCGATGGTCAATAGTGTTACAGTGCTAAAGATGTTGATTCAATATTTGTGAAGCGGCAGATAGGGCTTGCTCCGTTTGTTTGTTGACTGGACTAAGTTAGTTGTCACACGCAGGAAGATCCCTGGTGAACTCATTTACACAATTCACACTTTACCTCTTTCTATTGCTTGGATTAACAAGAGGTTCTTCCCTTACAAAAGATAATCTTACCATGGAGAATTATTCTCTCGTGCAACAGAAACCCCATTTTATGTTTTCATGGGACCAGAACAAAATAGTGAAAAATTATGCCTAATATATAGTTGGAACCCTCCAAAACATGTCAAATGAGGGAACGTAAAGGGGTTGTTCATGTTTGAATTAACTGTTACTATGATGCAGAGAGAGATATTTTGAGAAAATTTAAAATCGTTTTTCATTTTTGGTTTTTGATTTATTTAGTTTTTTATCCAGCAGCTCTCCAATTTGCATTTTCAGCTATCTGGTTGCTATGATCCAAGTAATCCTAGCAACCATGCAATGATTTAAACGAGAGACTGGAATATGAATAGGCGAGGGCCTGAATAGAAAGATGAGTAATAAACAGTAGCAGTAACAATATATTTGTGGCCTTTAAGAGCACACTAAATGGGGTCAGTGACCCCCATTTGAAAGCTGGAGAGAGTCAGAAGAAGAAGAAGGCAATTAATTAAAAAACTATAAAAAATAAATAAATAATGAAGACCATAACATAACATACTAAAAGTTAACTTAAAGGTGAATCACCGCTTTAAAATTAGGGGATGTAAAATTGAGGATTCACTGTAGAATGACTGAGCAACATCATTTGTTATTTACCTTCCAGTTCATAAAAATGACAGAAAAAATACATGAGCCAAAACAGAAGTATCCAAAATGTGTCAAAATCAGGACCAGCCTTTTCAACTGAATTTTCCAAAATATGATGGCTAGAATCAGTGTGTCCTAATTACGTCATTTACAAGCCTGGTTTCCTTAGCAAGGCCGTTGAGGTATAGGAATCAGTAGGAATCCGTAATCTGGAAACCTGAATTACTGAAAGGCTGTCTCCCATAGACTCCATTTTATGCAAATTTTTGAAAAAGATTTCCTTTTTCTCTGTAATAATAAAAACAGTACTTTGTACTTGATCCCAACTAAAATATAATTAATTCTCTTTGGAGGCACAACCCACCTATTGGGTTTATTTTATATTTGTATGATTTTCTATTAGATGTAATGTATGAAGATACAAATTACGGAAAGATCCCTTATCCGGAAAACTCCAGGTCCTGAACATTCTGGATAATGGGTCCCTTACCTGTATTTACCATATAGGCACTCGAGGGCCTGTGTCTAGGGTGGCAGCTTTAGAGGGGCAGAAGGGAGTACCTGGTTGATCCATGGAGGTGACGTAATATGGAAGCAATGAGGCATTTTTGTACTGTGCATGCGTCAAGGTGGCGCACTGAGATCCTGTACCTAGAGCAGCAGCACCACCCATAATACTCCACTGTTCCCTAGTGTTTATACATTATACATTTTAAATACCATTGTGTGTGTTAATGGGAATGATCATGTACACTGAATACAGAGAGTCTGGGGCAGGTGCATCCCCTAGTGTGCCCCAGCATTTATCTCATTCATAGGCACAAGTTAGGGAGCACAGGAGAGCAAAGTGCTGAGGAATCCTGTGCTTAGAATTGTGACAAAAAAAGCCGTCTCCCAGTCTCCACATAATCCAAATTTTGGAAAATGATTTCCTTTTCCCTAATGTATAATAAAACGGTAGCTTGTACTTGATCCAAACTAAGATATAATGAATGCTTAATGGAAACAGAAACAGCCTATTGGGTTTATTTAATGTTTACTGTAAATAATGTTCTAGTAAGCTTAAGTTTGAAGATCCAAAATATGGAAAGATCCATTATCTAGAAAACTTTAGGTCCCAAGCATTCTGGATAACAGGTCCCATACCTTTACGCAATGTGCAACTAAAATTTACAATGCAATAAGTCTAATGAGGAATATTACATTGCAAAATGCTAATTTTTATTCTTAGTGCGAATTGTTATTCTCTTTCCAACTTTTATTGCAATTTCTCCTTGGACTTGTATCTGCACAGTTACATAAAACAGTGGCTTAATGGTCCTGTCTTTGATTCTGGCTTGAGTACTTTGGAGAGCAGGGTTGCTACTGTCTTGCAGAATTTGTGGGCAACTGTACATGTCCACCATGTGTGTATGAAAGATCCCTTTTCCCCACAGCCCCTAAAGCAGGATGAGAGATTTGGATCACCACTGAGTTTGCTGATGCGAGAGGGAGTAGAGTACCAAAGAAAAATAATTTTATAGGCTCCCACCACTATTTTGTTTTAAGGGACTGTAAATGGAGGATTGGAAATGGCCAAAGAATCCACATCTGTCACAAGATTAATTGGGTTTAAGAGATTAAGTGAAAGGGACCTGGGACACTAAGTTATCATTTCTAACTCTCAAGAGAAGTCACAAGACCTAACTCTCTCAAGTCTAGTTTATGCCTGAACTAAAAAAAAGCCAGTCTTGCTCTCAACAAGTGGCACACAGCAGCATTCTTTTTTATAAGAGAGACCCTGGCTTTTTGTTGCTACATTTTTATCCTGGCAACCAATGGCTTTCATTTACTGTTTGCCAAAGGGATAAACCGTTAGGCCTTAGGTGTCACCTGCTGATCCTCATGAGTCATGAATATTCCCTTAATCCTTCTATTTAGTTTCCCAGAAACCTTTTCATCATGCATGTATCTCCTTTCAAGAAAGGCTCTGGTCCTTAGCAGCATCTTATCTGATCCTGGACATTCCAGATTTGCTTTCTGTTTCCAAGCAAAATGTAGTGCTTCCTATAAACTGCTGAGTGTTATTATTGTCTTTTGAATGCGGCTGCTATTCTGCAAACCAGCTAATAAATAATATTTCTATGTCTATTTCTGTATGGTCAAATGGCTACAAGGAGCAGATCAAATCCAAAGGCATTCAGACTAATATACAGTATAAATATATATATATATATATAATGGGTAGATTTTGTGAGCTATATGATTACTGCGAAAGCATCTTACTTGTTGTTCTCTTTCAGGTTTAGCATCTCTGCACACCATTGGCATAGTTTGTTCGTCATTGATGATTTAATTGGGTTTCCAAATGTGACTTACATCCCATACAATTGGAATTCCATAAACAATCCAGACGAATCCTACAACTGAAAACAAGAACAATGAAAAAAATCCCTCCGAAATGTTTTGTGTGCCTGTTACAAGCTGGGAGACAAATGGTACAGGAATTAGTAGAGAAAGGAATGACGCCCACTGGTCCCACTGAATTCATTTACCTACATCAGAGGGTATTCAGGGGCAATGAACAAGGCACGTTACAAAGCAGAATGAAGCTCTGGGGTCAGCCACTACATTGCAGAATGTGACAAGACATTACCAGGCTTCGGCTTCTTTGTGTCCCCCATAATAGGAGGAACACAAACTGAGCAGCTTTGGGATCAGTAGCTTCGTGATGAGACAGGCCAAACCCTTTGCAAATGCTAATAGTATTGTCATCTACTGTCAGGGCATTGCCCGAAAAAACAATGTTGTGTTTCACATGAACCAAGGCTGGGATTCCTCAATGGTTGGATTTGGTGTAGGATTCAGATTAGATATTGCAATACAGCCCTTCCTCTGAGTTATACACAACTAAACAGAATGGTCTGGCCTCAAAAACTAGATTGGTCCTTTAGTTTCCAAAAGAAGGGCTGCAGGATAGACTAAATTGTTTTTAGACCCCAGTATAATAATAATACTTTCTATAAAAGGCAAAAAAGTCCACATTTCAGTGTGAATTTAATTTGCTTTATATGTGGGACAGGGGAGAGAACTGCAGAGAACGAGAAAGGCTGAACACAAAGGGGGAAAGTTGCCAAATCAGCATAAAAATGTCACCATTTTTGACCAATGAGTTAATGCAAAAGGAGCCAACATTCAAATGCACATCTATTGATATTCAGACAGTCATGATAAATGCATTGGCCACTGGCTCTTTAGGTCCCACCAATGACTCCTAGAATGTAAGGCAAGATGCTCTTGTCCTATTAATCCCATTGAACTTGTGTAAACACTTATAATTTGAAATTTTTGAGGAGCTATGGAGTTTGGAACTTCAGTGGTTTCTTATTCTCTCTCAGTGTCTTCTCTCATAGCAAAGTAGACAAAGAGCTCTCCAGGCAGAAGAGACTATCAGATAAAAGACACTTGATCCTGCACTGTGTCTCGTGAGTCAACGACACCACTTCTAACCATATAGCTACACTGCCACAAAGCAAGCCTGGACTGTTGATATTTTTTCCATGAAGAAAACAGAAATAATGACAAATAACAGAAAATATGCTGAATGCACAATTACAAAAAGAGACAAGTGGTAAATTGTTGTAAGAACAGGTCATTTGTGTGAATCTTTGGTAGAATTCTACAAGTGAAAGACATGGGGGTAATTTATCAACACTGGGCAAATTTGTTTGTGGGCAGTTACCTATGGTTGCATTCATTGTTCTACTTGCAGCTGCCTAAAAAAAAAGCCAAGCACTGATTGGTTGCTATGGGTTACTGCCCACGGGCAGATTTGCCCAGTGTTGATAAATTAGCCCCATTGTATGTGTTTTCTCACAGTCTCAAGGCAAAACACACCTACACTTTCCTGACATTCTTGGCTTCGGAGAGATGAAGCACTTCTCCCAAATCAGTCCAGTTCTCACACACTTGTTTAAGTCTCACTTCTTTATAATTTGTGCTCTTGATAATGCAACATTGACCCAATACTTACTGATTATATACATGAGAGGGTCATTTCACTAATGGAATCCGTTATACCATTGCATTATAAGGTTTACGTACTTTTTAAAATAAAACAGTGCACCGGCCAAGTCAGTCCTACATTGCAAAGTACAAATCAAATATTGTGGCCTCTGTTCCCTGATATCACCATATACAATCATAGAACCAATTCAGTTATTTATTAGTCTCTGATTTAAAAGATCCCATTTAATCTTTATTTGAATGGTTTTCTAATTATTAGCCTTCCTATTCTGGTTCTTTGTAGCCTGTCACTGAAAATGGTATTTACTTGGGTCACTGACCTTCAGCAACCAAAAGACAGACTACGTCTACAATGTCCTTATTTTCTATTGCTTCACTTTCTATTCTCTACTATTCATCTTCAATTCTGACTTCCAAACTGCTGCCTGGTTGCTAGGGTAGTGAAGCCCAGCAATAAGACAGCATTTAAAAATTCCAGCAAGATGCATACAAGTCTAATTAATAATAAAAAACAGACAAATGCACTTAAAATAGCTCTGTTAATTTAGTGAAACTATATGAAACATTTCAAGTTCTTTTTGTTGTTTCAGAGGTATTGTCATGTCAACACTCTGAGGCACATTTACTAAGCTTGAATGAAGGATTCAAATGAAAACCATCGAATATGCTACTATGACCTTCGACTCGAATGATTCGATGTAAAAATCGTTCGACCATTTGATAGTTGAAGTACTGTCTCTTTAAAAAAAACATCGACTACCTACTTTGGCAGTTTAAACCTACCGAGGTACAATGTTAGCCTATGGGGACCTTCCCCATCAGCTTTTTTTGATCGAAGAAAAATCCTTCGATCGATCGATTAAAATCCTTAGAATTCGAACGATTTTTACTTTGATCGATCGCAGGATTTGCGCAAAATCCTTCGAATTCGAAGGATTTTACTCCGAGGGTCGAATTCGAGGGTTTATTAACCCTTGATATTCGACCCTTCGTAAATGTGCCCCTATGACTTTTGGGTGGAACTGAGCAAGAACACTTTGAATAAAACGATACCAGGAAATAGGCAGAAAGTTGTGTAATTAAAAAATATATAACAGAAATAAGATTTCACCAGTGATGCTCCTAAAATTGTTCCAAAACTACATTTACTGCAAATACTTTTCATTCAGCAGATAACGTCCCTTTTATCCTCACTTATAGGTGATGCTTTTTCGCTGACAGGAAGTTGCTCCTCTGAATTCTTTCCCCTCTCATGTACAGGGCAGCCTGTTACAAGCACAGAGGAATCATTTAATTCATCCATCATGACCATGAAATCCCAGTATAATAGAAGTTGATTCTTTTTGGGAGGGAAATAGCAAAAGAAACCAGTATGATGTCTGAATATTTTAATTATAACAGCATCATGGCGAGTTGTTATCAGAGAGTATTTATTTGCATTTTTGTCCAAATCCAGATTGTTTCATAAATATTTCAGTTTCTTTAAATAAATGCTGCTGTGCGAGTTCACAGCTGGAATCTGACAGCACGCGATCAATTCATTTGAGAAAAGCATGAAATTCTTACTGAAAGGCAGGACAGCTTCCACATTACACCTCCAGCCAGTATCGTCTGTCACTAGGATGATGCCAACATACAGCAAAATAACATATTTTACATGCTTTCGTATCAGAAACACAAGTAATAATTTAACATGGAAAAGTGCATCGACCATAAGACGTAAAGTAAACATTAGGTGAATAATGCAAGCGCTGATTGACACTGGGGAATGAATGATTTAACACCGCATCATAGATCTTAATTGCTCATATACAAAATCCTCACTGATAAAACAATGTCATATATATATATATATATATATATGTGTGGGTGTATTTTATATGGATATTAATGATACTCCAAATCCAATATTCGGTTCAGGATTTGGCCTTTTTTCAGCAGGATTCAGAAATGGCAGAAACCATGTACCTGGTTGAACCGAATCAGGATTCGACCAAATCCCAAAATAGTGGATTCAGTGCATCTATAATAGATATGTACATAGATTTATAAATATATTTACACAAACAAGGACCCATTTTCATTTCCAGAAATTAAGGTGCGCTCGCCATCACGGTCTTAAGTTCATCTTTTTTTGTCAAATAAATGGTATGTATTAGTAAAAGGGAAACTGCCTGAATAAGTCAAGCAAATGAAAAGATCCATACGGAGTGGTGACACAATGTACAAACAGTATGGCAGCTGCAAGTATTGATAGTGCTATTGGCTCAGCTTTACTATCCATGCTGTATGTGAAATAACTCGTATATAGGGTTGATTCATGACTAAGGGGTTTCCAGCAGAGTCTCTATCGGACAAAAAGATGTAATAAGAAAAATTCAGTGCAATATGAATAGGAATTGCATATAAGAAACACAATTACAGACTCAATCACTCTGTACTAGGTCCCTTGCTTTTCAACTTGTGTATTAATGACCTGGAGGTGGGCATTGAAAGTACTGTTTCTATTTTTGCAGATGATACTAAATTGTGCAGAACTATAGGTTCCATGCAGGATGCTGCCACTTTGCAGAGTGATTTGTCTAAACTGGAAAACTGGGGAGCAAACTGGAAAATGAGGTTCAATGTTGATAAATGCAAGGTTATGCACTTTGGAAAAAATAATATAAATGCAAGTTATACACTAAATGGCAGTGTGTTGGGAGTTTCCTTAAATGAGAAGGATCTAGGGGTCTTTGTAGATAACAAGTTGTCTAATTCTGGGCAGTGTTATTCTTTGGCTACTAAAGCAAATAAAGTTCTGTCTTGCATAAAAAAAGGGCATTAACTCAAGGGATAAAAACATAATTATGCCTCTTTATAGGTCCCTGGTAAGGCCTCATCTGGAGTATGCAGTGCAGTTTTGGACTCCAGTCCTTAAGAGGGATATAAATGAGCTGGAGAGAGTGCAGAGACTAAGTGCAACTAAATTGGTTAGAGGGACGGAAGACTTAAATTATGAGGGTAGACTGTCAAGGTTGGGGTTGTTTTCTCTGGAAAAAAGGCACTTGCGAGGGGACATGATTACACTTTACAAGTACATTAGAGGACATTATAGACAAATGGCAGGGGACATTTTTACCCATAAAGTGGATCACCGTACCAGAGGCCACCCGTTTAGACTAGAAGAAAAGAACTTTCATTTGAAGCAACGTAGGGGGTTCTTCACAGTCAGGACAGTGAGGTTGTGGAATGCACTGCCGGGTGATGTTTTGATGGCTGATTCAGTTAATGCCTTTAAGAATGGCTTGGATGATTTTTTGGACAGACATAATATCAAAGGCTATTGTGATACTAAGCTCTATAGTTAGTATAGGTATGGGTATATAGAATATAATTAAAAGTAGAGAGGGGTGTATGTATGGATGCTGGGTTTTCATTTGGAGGGGTTGAACTTGATGGACTTTGTCTTTTTTCAACCCAATTTAACTATGTAAATATGGTCATTTAATTATGTAAGAGTGCTAAGGGGTTAAAATGTCAACCCTTACTGGTCATATACTGAGCACTTGCACCTAGGACATAGCTGCACAATGTACTAAATTACTATCATTAGTCTGTAACACACACATTTAGGAAGCTGGATAGGGAACCCCTGTGCCTTTCCTAGCCTGTTCTGTATGAATTCAGTGCTACCAAACACCAGCAGCACTGTATTCATAGGGGGAGGTGTATCTGTGGCTGCACATGGTAAAGACAGGATGAAAAGTTCAAATTGCAGCTGTTTTTTTGCACTTTGCACCTGGAATTTGTAAATGAGTACTTGTCTTGTGTGGAATTTCTGTGTCACTGCTATATTAACATACCTGTGCACTCTTTACTACTGGGACCACATGGTTTTATTCTGTGGTGTGAAAATACTGTAGATCCCAGGATTCCTCCCCATTCTGTATAGTTGGATGCTAGGAACACGAGAACTGCAATGGTTAGATTGCCAGTACCAGAGTAAGGATATAGTATTTTAGCAAATAAGCACAAATGATGGTTTATAAAAAAAACTATGGATAAACAAAAGCACATGAGTGCATATGAGGTACCTTTTTCCCCACAAAAGAATAAAATATTCACATAAGAAAATAAGTAGGGATGCATCGAATTCAGGATTCGGTTCGGGATTTGGCCAGGATTCTACCTTTTTCAGTAGGATTCGGCCGAATCCTTCTGCTAGGCAGAACCGAATCCTAATCTGCATATGCAAATTAGGGGCGGGAGGGAAATCGTGTGACTTTTTGTCACCAAACAAGTAAAAAATTATTTTCTCTTCATATTGCTAGTTTGCATATGCAAAATTTCCATATGTGAATTAGGATTCGGCCGAATCCAAAATAGTGGATTTGGTGCATCCCTAAAAATAAGGCAAGCAAGCAACACACCGCTCCTCATAAAAATGTACGAGCAGATTCATCAAATATTTTACTGGGGAATCCAGAAGGAATATTTCCCCATTGATCAACACTTTCCTGACTTAAAGTAAGTACCTGTGTCCGTTTGTCAGATTGTGCTTTGAGCAGTTCAATGCAATTGTGAGATGCACAATCAAATAGTTTGTGATAAATCTGCCCCATACTTCCTTCACTTTATTGTTTTGTACATTTCCAAAGCTATGAAGAGATTTACATTTCTATACAAACACCAGAAACACACAACAAACGGCATTCATTTGAATAAATTCCAGTAATGTGGCATATAATATGTGGTGCTGGGCATCTTATAATGTGGAGTCAACTCATCCGCTCCTCATCTGCAATCAAATGGTACATCCCAGCCCTGGTATTTCTACAATCAGAGCCAAAGGGGTATTTGGTAACAAAGAGATATCTGTCCCAATCAAGTAACCCATAAAAAGCAATCAGGTTTGCGTTTCATTATTTTCCTTTGGTGCTCCTCTATTTTGTAAGAGCCCTTACCTGGAGGGAACCTATATTATGAAACAATGGCACATATGTAAACCCTTAAGTTGTGTTTTCAGTGATATCAAGAAGAATAAAGGAGTATTCAATAAATTTCATACTAAAATGCCTTGAGGAGCACCCTCCTCAAGTTTGGGAACCAATTGCACAAAACAAATACAAGTCAACTTCTGATTGGTTTCTTTGGGTTACTAGCCTTGTATACTTTCACGCTGGTACTAGAAGCCTCTGTTTTATCTTATGAATTGAATACAATTATGCAACAGCCACCAGGCACTGGTTTATAAATGTGGTTAATGATCCCTTAAATTTCCCTTTTACAGTACTGGGGGGGGGGGTAAAGTGGTAACACTTGAACTTAAATTGCTGTGAATTAGGAGAATACTGAAACAGATCACATGGAAGCAGAAGTAATAAGTGCAAAGAGATATATTGTACAATATTTATTAGTTGCGGCTCCAAAGTTGTAAGTGGGTTTGTGTGGATGTATATTAATCTGCAAGTGGTTGGTGCATGTATATATTTTATACACACATATATAGATATATACATGTATTTACCAACGCGATTACAATGGGTAGAAGAGGTGCACTGGGTAACTGCACTGACCATACCTTTTGTCATATAAATGTGCTATACATTTAATACAAGTTCATTTCTAAAAAAAATGTTTCAGTCTGAATTCATTATCAAGAGTAACCTTAAAACACCTGGTAAAATCAGAATTTATGGGGAAAATGATTTAGGGCTCTTACAGAGGAGCGTTTGAAGCTGCGCTCCCCTGCGCTCCATTTTTATGTGTTCAGCCGCAGTGGAGCGCAGGAGTAGACGCATTCAGTTTTTTTCAATGGCGCTGTACTCACACAGGCGCATGTAGGCGTGGAACACAGGAAAAATGCAGCCTGTTGCGTCTCAACCTGCGTTCGGCGCCTACATGCAACTGTGTGAGTACAGCCCCATTGAAAAAGCTGAATGCGTCTACTCCTGCGCTACCCTGCGGCTGAACGCATAAAACCCGAAACGCAGCTTCAAACACTCGTCTGTAAGAGCCCTTAGTGGAATTAGCTTAAAAAAGGTGACAAGTCTCACCACCCACTGACTTGTAGTTCATTTTTTACTACTTTATTAGCAACGTCATCAGGAGGAAAATTTTATTGTTATGTGCTGGGTTGCAGTGTATGTACACTTATAAGATTTTCATCTATTATTTCCTTGCGTGCTTTGTGCTTAATGAAAAGCAAATATCCCTCTCCCACCCAAATCATCATGCAAAAAACTAGGCCAATTCAATAAAATATACCCAAAATGAGCAAGATGGAGTCTTATGCCAATGCCACTTCACACGTTCCCCAGAAAAGCTTCATTTATGGTTTAAAATTCTCTTTGACATGTTATTACTAGCTATAGAACTGGAGATTTCTATTGATATATTTAATTGATGCAGTGCTGCATTTCACTTGGGAAGAAAGATTATTACTGGACAAGTGTAAATGTACATGTCTGTAATGTCGCTAGCATGAGGGAATTTATCAAAAGTAACATATACACAGCTGATAAAATCATATACTGCTTGCTTTTGGAAAATAATTGAATACATCTAATACACAAATAACACAGCAGCAAAATATTGTTTATATTGCGTACTGAACCTATAGACATCTGCCTGGCACCTCTTCTGAAGGCAATGGATGAAGGAGAGATTGCAACATGGGCTGATTAGATTCCACAAAATGTTCTGTTAATGGAGTAGAAAATTCCTGAAAATCCAATTGTATGGAGCTGCTGAGTATTTTCCTACATAGGGAGAAAATAAGAAGACATTATGAGTGTTGCTACTTGGGACGTTGGGGATAGGTGCATAATAACCTTGCAAGAAAGAGTCAGCATTACCTAGTCAGGCGACATCTCCTACTTCTCTTGATGAAGGGCTTCAATAAATGCTTCAAGTTTTTCCTGGATTTCCCGAACTTTTTCTAAACAGAAAATAGATTCCATTCAATGGGCATATTATCTAAACAATACATCCCCTTTTTCAAACACAGTATTTTAAAGGGGTGGTTCACCTTTGAATTAACTTTTAGTATGTTATAGAATGGCTAATTCCAAACATAATTGGCCTTCATTTTTTAAATTTTTTTTTTATGCCTTCTTCTTATGACTTTCCAGCATTCAAATGGGGGTCACTTACCCCATAAAAAAAAACAAATGCCCTGTAAGGCTACAACTTTTTTTTATTATTGCTACTTTTTATTAATCAGCTTTCTATTCAGGCCAGTAATCAAATGTATGCTTGTCCTATTAAACCAGCAGCTGGCTGTAATTATAGCAATCACTGATTGGTTGCTATGGGTTACTGCCTATGTGCAAATTTGCTCAGTGTTCATAAATAAGGACCACTATGTTTTAGTGTTTTTCCACTAACAGTCAGGCTGGATGCTAATGAAATGTACCCATATAAATTAGGGATACACTAAATCCAGGATTTGGCCTTTTTCAGCAGAATTCAGACGAATCCTTGTGCCTGGATGAAACAAATCTTAATTATGCAAATTAGGGGCAGGAAGGAAATCACATGACTTTTCATTACAAAACAAGGAACTTTTTCCTTTCCTGCTTCTAATTTGCAAATTAGGAATCGGTATTCAGCTGAATCTTTGACAAAGGATTCTGACGAATCCCAAATAGAGGATTCGGTGCATCCTTAATATAAACATATGTATACTATGTGGGTGTTATAATAATAATAAGCTCAACAACACATTCTCCCCAGTCAAAGTGGATTTTCTGTTGTACTTTAAGTAACAGGCTCCTAATTGCGCCTGATTGAATATCATACTGGGCATGACTTGAGTTATCACTGGAGGGGTATTTAGAAGAATAGAGGGACATTACGTTTTTTTATGTGATAAAACAGCTCTGTACGGTGAAACCTACATATTGCATCTCCCAATTTTAAGTTTTCTCCACATGTTACACAGTTTCTTGTGGTCCCACCAACTTGTAATGCATTTCCCTGATTTTACACCATTTATTCTCATTCCCTGAAATATGTAACATGACTGTTCTACCATATAACAAATAATATAGCACTTTTTCCATAGGCATTAAATCTTAATAATACATAGGGTAAGTCGCTCACTATTCTCTCAGTCTTTACTGTATTTGCTGATGAAGACGAGGACTTCTTGAATGTTTAGATTTCATTCAAATGATTACATTAGTTACATTATTATTTTGATAGTCCATTAGGGTCAAGTTTCCTTTACAGTGTGAAATGCTTTTGAAGAGAGACATTTTACTCACATTTAGGGCTTAAAATGTGGAAGAATGAAAAAAAAAACAACTTTCAAAGGGTCCTGTTTCCCCAAATTCACATGGTTTGAGTGTAAAGCACCTGTTGCATTCTCGTCACCCATTCCATAATGATTACTAACCCCCACACCCTTTTAACCTAATATCTTTCCTTCAGAAGTTGTAACTTGGGCTCAGTCCATACAAACAGAGGTCAGAGCGGCCAAACGGAGATGGAAATTCTATACTGAAATTTTATGCCCACGATGCAGAACAAAAGAAATGTTGGAGTTTTGTGGTAACAACATTACACTTAAACTAGCATAGCTTGCCCTTAGTAAGCAGCAAACGTCTTGCTATTGTTACACCAGGATTATGATATTAAAAAGGATGATTATTTCAGGGCTTTCAGTTTGGCATCTAATTGATTGATAATGTCAGATGTTCAAAAGATTATGGCAAGTCACAAATGCATTTAAGCCCAGGCAGAACTGATCTAAAGGAGGAATAAAAAAGGTAAATGTGCCTTTAAATACTTCTTCATGAGTTCTATGATTAAAATCTATATATACTTTTGAACACAGAATTCATTTGCAATAAAAAAAAAACTTTATATTAAGCAACTTAATTTATTCATCAGATCTTAATTTATTTGGTATGTCTTTTAAATTGTTGTTCCTTTTTCTGCCTCTTTTAGACTTGCTAATGAAAAATGCCATTTGGTTGTTGGGGGGAAGATAACTGACCCCAGCAATTAAAAAAACAACATATCGACTGTGTGCTTAGGCAAATGTGCATATTTCAAAAACTATGAAAGAGTTGTAAAAAGACAACCACGTATTTCATGCTTCCAAGACAATGCTTTAAAAGCTGCATCATTCATTTCTTTTTATACTTTCTAAAAGGCCACCATACTGTCGGCAGATATAAACTGCCGACAGATTAAAGGGGACCCTAAAAACACCCTAAAAAATAATTCCAAATTCTATTTTATGAGGTTAGTCAAGGAAAATAAACTTGACTTTCACTACATACATTATTTCAATCTTGTTTCTTTTAGTCTTGGAATTCACAACCAAATCAAGCAGGCAGCAGCCATTTTGTGGATACTGCTATTAAGGCAGGTTTTCCATCATGCCAAAATCTTTTTTATTCACCAGAATGGGGCACCTGATTGGCTACACAATTAGATGGAGAGGAGGAAGGGGGAATGTGAGGAGTGCAATGCAGTGGGGAATGTACAGAATGGAAAGTGAAAGTAATAAGCTGCCCTACCTCTATGCCTAAAGCATAGAGGAGGGGCAGGCAATATATGATAGACTTTTAAATATGTTTATAACAGGTATAGATGTTTTCATAAAAAAAATAATTTTGGTCTCATGTTTCAAAAGGACTTTTATCATACAGCTTTTGTGTGAAAGGTCCACTTTAAGTCGGCAGCATATTGGGCAGTGTCGATAAGACAGGTTTAAAAATCGAGGGCCACATGAGTTTGGTTGATGTGGCCCTCTATCCGACCGCCTGTATTCTTCTTCTAGTGATCCGATCATTGGGCCCTAATGTCCACCACCTCAAGGTAAGCATATTGAGGAGAGATCTGGCCATTTGGCGACCTTGCCAAACAAGGGAATCTCCCTATGTATGGCCAGCTTTAGTTGTAGCTTCCGGCCACATCAGGAAGCCCCAGCTCTAATATCTGCCATGCTGTCTCCAGACAACATGCTTATGCACCAACACAGCGGGCAACCACTCCCATTTCTGCCCAATTGAGGTGGGGCAGTGCTTACACCGTAAGTAGACGTAAGGTATGAAGATCCAAATTACAGAAAGATCCGTTATCTAGAAACCCCCAGGACCCGAGCATTCTGGATAACAGGTCTCATATTTGAATTCAACTGGCACAGTTTTAGCAATGGCATCTCTGTGTCTGGGGCTGCTTTTCCTCAAAAGGCTGAAACAGAAGGAAGAATGCAAGGTACAAAATGCAGGAAAACACTGCAAGAGAACCTGTTTCAGTTTGTTTAAAAAAACTAAAGGCTGGGCCAAATGTGATAAAAAAATAATGCCAAATGCAAGTCCCAAGTAACAAAAAGTTGAATGTCCTACAATGGCCCAGCGAAAGCTTTAATCTCAATCCAACTGAGAAATAATTGAAAATGGAGGTGCAAAAAGGTCATGAGACTAACCTGAATCTGAGTGCAAGGTTAAAAAGCTTTATCTTGAAGATTATAACAGCCGTGAAAGGGAAAAGAAACAACGTGGGATGTTTGCAGTATCTGCACGAATAGAATAGTGCATTTTGAGGATTTCCTGCTGAGCCCTTCTCCTATACTTGTCTATCTATCCCTGATCAGCACACACCTGAGCACACGCAGCCGCTCCTTTACAACTGCCGCTATGGACAACACAAGCCATTTATTATGTTTGCTCTTCAAACACACTGTCACTATTGTTTAGGGGTGTAAATGAAACCGTATAATGCCCAAATAGTCTGCAAATATAGACGGCCATACGCATAGGTTAGTATTTCTTTAAAAAAATGCACCTAACCCCCGCATCAGCAAACAGCAGATGGTTGGTATACGCTGCATCATAAGCTCAATTACAATTGGCACCTTGATAAAATACACAATCCAAAATGCTCAGCCTCCAAACGTATGCACCATAATCTTGAGGCAAATTAATCAGTCATTGAACCATTTAATACTGGTATGGGACCTGTTATCCAGAATGCTTGGGATCTCCATACCTTAAGTCTACTAAAAAAATCACTGAAACATTAAGCTCAATAGAATTGTTTTGCAGCCAATTAAGATTTATGATATCTTAGCTGGGATTAAGTAAAAGTTACCGTTTCATTACTATATAGGAAATCATTTTAAAAAAAATTGAATTATTTCATTATAATACACAAGTTCCATGAATATCCTGTAAATTATATCCTAATAAATGGTGCTTAGTGATGTCATCGGTTATAATTGGAGCTTAGTGATGTTATTTCTTTTGCATGATTTGTGTATTATAATAAATAAAGTACCCCCTGTTGCAAAATATGAGGATATTAGAAGTCACCTAGGAGTTCAATGACCTGTATTTTATATGGTCGTGGAACTCCTTGGTAACTTATAATATCCTTATATTTTACAAGAGGAGGTACTTTATTCACTATATAATGGAGTCTATGGGAGACAGCCTTATCTCTGGATAATGGGTTTCCGAATAACTGATCATAGATTTGTATTCTAATTAGAGTGCATAGTTCGTGGTTTTGCTTCCGGAACCTCCGATTGAACCAGAACCTATGGGGCAGATTTACCAAAGAAAAAAAAAAACAGTTCTTTTGTAGATCTTTTGGCATTTATCAAATGTTCAAAGCTGAAACCTGTACAGAGCCATTCAACCCAAAGGAGACACCAGTTTCCAACAAACTGTTCTTAAATTCCTTATTGTCGAGAATTGTCACATTTTTTTTTAATAGAAAAGTCTCACAAATCTCAAAAAAATTTTTTAAGTGTTTTCAAGACCAAGGAAATTTGCAAAAGAATGATACATACACAAGTAAATGTACTTCAAATTTTCCTAACTCTGCCCATATGTGCCTACAACATTCACACTGAAAATAGATAGATAGCATTTTATATGTGCATTTTCTATCATCTGGACTTGCTTGGAATCTCAATAGTAGAATGCACAACCCGCTAACACAGAACTGATTTGTGTGAGAATTTAGGAAGAAAAAAATAAAGAGAAGAAGCCACCCAAGCAGCTTTCTTAGAGACAGAGCAGTGATAATCACCTGCAAGGGGAGATTTATAAGAGGAGGGCTATAGCCTTTTCCTTAAAGACAGTAAAACAGATGGGGAGTGAATAGAGAGGCATCAGGTCAAGAAAACACAGGGAGGAGACCCTATTCTGCACTGCTCATTCTTAAGGCAGAAGAAAAGGGGTCAAGATTGTAATGGTATGGCTGAGACCTGGAAAGGGCCCTTTTCCATACTTCCATAAAAACACAATTGCTGCTTCACACCCTGTTGTTAACAGTGATAAATTTTTGTTTGCCTAGTGGTTTTGTAGTGGCAACGTTAAGTAGCAGGTTTTCTTGAATGGGGGGCTTTGGCTCATTTAAGTCAATTAGCTAGAGTGATCTAATAATGGCATAGTAACTGTGCAGCCATAATTGTAATTGCTTCAATAAACACAACAGCTGCAATAGATTGGAGCCTGCACCTGGGAAATAGCTAAAGAAAGCAACCATCCCATCCCTCATTAATGAATCTCACCGTATTCACTTATTAAACCTTGTTATTTGCCCACTTTTGAATTTAAAGTGTTCATGGATAGTATATCCATTTCCTAAATATTACATGCTGTATAGGAGTACGAACAGTTCCTACCTGGGCTTTCTAAACTCTGATCTTTGTGCTATGAGAAAGCCTGCGCCAGCTTCTAGGTCAGGGGTGTCCAAACTGCGGCCCGAGGGCCACATGCGGCCCAGGATGCATATGAATGCGGCCCAGTTTGGTTCCCGAGGAAACGTCATGTCGCAAAGGATATAGGAGGAGGGGGGACTCTGCCTATTGCCCAGTTAGTAATAATAATATAATAATAAGTCTTTTTAATATCCAGGTGTCCCATATTCCTGTGTATAGCTCTATCTGGTTATCCAACTGGCATTGTAGTTCTTTTCTGTGTATTTCCTTTACTTTTACAAATCAAACATTGATTTCATGTGTGGCCCCAGACAATTTTTCTTTTTCCAATGTGGCCCTGCGAGCCAAAAGTTTGGACACCCCTGTTCTAGGTGATCTCTTTTAATCTATAATCAAATGACGTATCGGGTCTGCAAGGAGTGTAGTAAAAACCTTAATACTTTGGATATAGCAGATACTCCAAAGCAGATACTGTGCTGCTACATTGTTTATTCAACACATAAACAAACCTAAGCATGTTGAATAAACAATGTAGCAGCACAGTATCTGCTTTGGAGTATCTGCTATATACAAAGTATTGAGTATTGACACTTTATTAAGGACATAAAGTTGGGAACTGGATACTAAAGAGCTTTTTTTGGCGCAAGCTGGGCCAGCACTCCAAGCAACTTTGTAGTAAAAACCTGCAACTGCCTTCATTCTTTCAGCCTGACCCTTGATCAGAGCGAAAGCCAAGAAAACTTAACCGAACCAGAAAGTTCTTGTGATAGCTCTGATTTACAGGGGAGATACATCTTTTGCACGTTTGTTAAGTTTAAAGGAGTAAAGTTTGCATTTTTTAAAAGTGCATCCCAAGCAGAACCAGACAAGTCTTCCTGACAGATACTATGTGGTATTATTCCTATCCTGACACAAAGCAGGCATGTGCCCTTATCTCCTGGAAGTAATGTACATAATCAATCCTTTATCAAGATTAGTAACATAGACCCTAACCTATATTTTAGCAGTAACATTCACTTAATGAGACAGATGAAACTGCGTGGTAAATAATAATAACAACACACTAACTAAAGTACTTGTGATGCTGATTGTGCCTTATTCATAAAAGAAGACTTCTGACTCTATCACACATTGCTACTTATATCTTAAAGTGGTTGTTTCACCTTTTATTTTAGTATGTTGTAGAACAGTGATCCCCAACCAGTGCCTCGTAACATGTGGCTCATCCACCCCTTGAATGTTGCTCCCAGTGGCCTCAAAGCTGGTGCTTATTTTTGAATTCCTGGTTTGGAGGCAAGTTTTGGTTGCATAAAAACCAGGTGTACTGTCGAACAGAGCCTTCTGTAGGCTGCCAGTCCAGATAGGGGCTACTAAAGCCAGAGCCAATCACTGCAATTATTCTGCACCACCCAGGAATATTTTTTTATGCTTACCTTGCTCCTCAACTCTTTAAAGATCTCAATGTGGCTCGCAGATAAAAAAAAAAACAAAAAAAAAGAAGGTAGGGGACTCCTGTTGTAGAGAGTGATATTCTGAGATAATGTACAATTTCTGTTTTATATTTGTGGTTTTTGAGTTATTTAGATTTTTATTTAGCAGCTCTCCAGTTTACAGTTTTAGCAATTGGATTGATAGAGTCCAAATTACCCTAGCAACCATGCATTGATTTGAATAAGAGACTGGAATGTGAATAGGAGAGGGACTGAATAGAAAAAGAGTAATAAAAAGTAGCAATAACAATACATGTGTAGCTTTACAGAGCATTTGTTATTTGGATGGGGTCAGTGAAAGCTGGAAAGCGCCTGAAGAAGGCAAGCAATTAAAATATGATAAAACATAAATAATTGAAAAGTTGCTTAGAATTGGCGATTCTATATAACATACTAAAATGGAACTTACCGTATATACTCGTGTATAAGCCGACCCGCGTATAAGCCGAGGTACCTAATTTTACCTAGGAAAACTGGGAACCTGTATTGACTCGTGTATAAGCCTATACTACACTTTTGCCTGCACAGCTACATTTTACTAAAAGCTGCTCCCCCCTCCCCCTGCAAAAAAAGTAGCCACACTGTCTTCTCAGTGCTGAGCTCAGCTGTCAAAAGCACTGCTCTGCAGCAGAACAGCTTCCTTCCCCTCTCTCTCTCCTACATATGTGTGTCCCCCAATCTACCTCCCCTACTCGCCCCATAACACACAACATAGGGAACACCACAGGATACTGCCACAATGGAAGTAGTGTAGCGTAGTGCTCCCCAGGCTTACCGTACTATGCCTGAGGGAGAAAGCGATCACTGACAGGAAGTCGCATCGAGAAGGCGCCATTGAAGAAGGGCACCGCGCCTCTCTTAGCGCATGGGCGCCGGAACGTAACATGCGCAATGTCATGACATCATGGCCGCCAGTTTTCTGCCTGAAACTGCACGCAGCCTGCTCTATCGCGCATGGATCAGTGTGAGTTAGGCGCGCACGCCTGTCATGCTATTCAGCCTGTCCCAGCACTTCAGCAGCATTACTCAGAATGCTATACTGTACATCTTTGCTGTGCGGACAGGCACAGGAAATAATGAACGAGCACGCAGCAGGGGAGAGACTCGCGTATAAGCCGAGGTAGACTTTTTCAGCACATTTTCAGTGCTGAAAAACTCGGCTTATACGTGAGTATATACGGTAAAAGGAAAACTATACCCCATGAACAATGTAGCTCTCTATAAAAATATATTGCAAAATACAGCTTATATGTAAAACCCTGTAAATAAACAGTTTTTATAATAATATACTTTTTTAGTAGTATGTGCCACTGGGTAATCATAAATAGAAAATTGCCATTTTAATAAATAAGGGCCACCCCCTGAGATCCTAGGATTCACAGTGCACACAAACAATCCAAACAAACCATACTTGTTAGGTCACATGAGCCAATTAACAGACAGAGTTGTGTCTTTTGCTTCCTCACTTCTTCCTGTTACAGTTAGAGTTGCATTATTTCTGGTCAGGTAATCTCTGAGGCAGCACACAGACCATTACGAAATGGTGGTTCAAGGCAAGAGATGTAAAAGGGCAATATTTACTTAATATATACCAGTTTGGCAAGATTCTTTAATATGCCACTTAATTTGATATAAATCTGTTGCTCAAGTATTCATTTTGGGAGTATAGTTTTTCTTTTAAGTCAACCTTGCCCCCTTTCATTGGAGACCTCAAGTAGGGTAGGGCCTGGAAGTATGGCTGTTATAAAACCCCTGTAGAAAGTGAAATAAATAATGCCACGGACTTGGAATTATGCTGTGGATTGCTATTTTATGTTTACACCTGCTCTAACCCTTTGCATGCCAGAGTGCAAAATCGATGGAACCAGCGCTTATACTACAGTATGCCAGCAATACAGATGTATTATTGCGGTTTATTCTGCAAGAGTTTACAATTTGCCAGTATGGTGCAGTATAAAAGAAGTTAAAGATTCTATGTGTGGATAAAGTTCAACATTTTTTGTTTGTGTTGCCTCAGCTAAGCTTTCTCATCCCTTTCAGTCCGTTTGTTAAATTAGCCCTAAACATCTTTAGGCAGCAGTGCAGTATACAAAACTGAACCTTGCAACTGTTATCATTTACCGTTATCAAATATCTATCTGCGGTCAGTATATACGTAGGAGTCTTCCATCCCCAGGAGCGGACATTATATTAGCTGAGTGTAAGATAAGGAGAGTGAAAAGGACAAGCCTGTGCGTGTATATTTAGTGCTCTGAGGAAGGATGTGATCATTTAAGGCTCAACCTCTGCTGCCCAGGCAATAAAGAGGCATCTAATGCTCAAAGAGGTAAACGGCAAGAGACTACACTGCTCTCCCGTAGCTCCCAAAACTTTACTTCTCTCCAAATAAGCGGAATATTGCCATCTTGTGTGCAAAACTGGATCAATAGCAAATGCTGGTACCCAGTACCTAGAATATGTTCTCTGATAATAAGTGGGTTATTTATTAAAGGCCGCGTTGTGTTTTCCGGAAAAATTCAGAGGTAGTTTCGGTAAAAACTCAAATTTTTCGGGATAAAAAACAAAAATACTCCAATTTTTCAAAATGTATTATGCCCTGAAGCTGCAAATAGCCTAAATGTGAAAATACTATGTCTAAAACCTGTCGAGGTCACCTAGAAGTCAATGGCAGAGGTCCCTTGAATCATTTGAAGATGGTTTTAGCCTTCATGATTTTTGTGTGTGCAGTGACAGGAGGATACCATTCATTCCTGTCAGTCTGCATATTGGGTGGTTGCAGGATGGATATTGGCTGAATATGAACTGTGTGACACACACTTTTATACACACTATGGTCAGTTTCATTGGCAGCCAATTAACCTGCCTGCCTATTTTTTTTAGAGAAAAATCTCAACTGTAGGGGCAACAATTTTTTCACAAACAAATCTTCCAAGTGGAATTGTGGGCTATGAGGAAAACAGAAATGCATGTTGGGAAAAGAAAACGACAGGCTGAAAACCAGATATTATCATGCGTGTTTTTTCTTTGATGTATTTACACTTGACTACACGTTTTTAAAGAAGCAACCCATGTGTGACCTCACCCTAAGACCATACCTCCCAACATTTTGGAAGTAAAAAGAGGGACAAAAATTTTTTTCCCGCACGTAGCGCAGCAATTTTTTTGATCACACCCCTTTCTGTGCCCACACCCCCTAATTACCATGTTTGTTTTACAAAATTTGGCAGGCTATGAAAGTTTGAAAATATTTCTCCTTATCTAAACTGTGTTTTTGTGTCTCAAAATTGTTATCTTATTTGCACCTGTTAGTTGTTCTGAGCTCTCTGCTAAACGCCAATTAAGTGAGAAACTTTGTCAGGCTGTTCAGTGCATAGAAAGAGGGACTTTCCAGTACAAATGAGGGACTGCGGGTTGAGCTGTCAAAAGAGGGACTGTCCCTCCGAAAAAGGGACAGTTGGGAGGTATGCTAAGACCACCTCACTGTGCCACAACGCTGGATAAACAGGTCAATTTCTCACAGCCTTTCCCTTTATGTGCCTCACCATCATCACTTTCCCCAACCAGTTTATTTTTCCCACCCTCGCCCCTTAAGCTGGCCATACACGTGCCTATATAATTGTACGAAATATGTGCCGAATAAAATCTGAACGTGTATGGCCAGCTAATTGCTCCCAATAGTTATCCACAGACTCCAGCTCAGATGTGGAGTTTTAAGTAAGGACAAATAACAACCACATTACTGACTCTTTGTACAGAAAAACATTTCCAACTAACAGCCACAGAATAAATATCCTACTGGTTACAAATGTCCCCTTTTTTGGATAAAAGTCTCAATGCGACAGCCAGCTGCTTGCATACTAAGAAATATACACTACTCAGAGCTTTGATGTTCTGTAAAAAGAAGCTCAGTTACTTTGCAGACACCAGGACATGTCTGTATCTCTATCTCTGACCCCAGGGTAGGAGGAAATGCATGAGTGCAAAGGCCGCAGGAAAACCTCCTGTAAATAGCAATGACAGGACTGAAGACAGATGTGGGTCAGGACAACACAGCTGCAAGAATGGAGCTCTGGCACAGACACAGGTCCCATCTTGTAAATCCATACAATTTAATGACTCGCGTAACAAAGGCTGACATATCAATATACCACTGTACATCTCCAAATAGGATATTTTGTGACACTGTTTAAACTGTATTTTGAACATCTTAAATTACAAAAATACTTAAAGGTGTTGTACACCTTCCATGTTCGCTTTTTTTTTTTTTAGTTTAGTTTAGTGGTTTCCAGAAAAAAAGACTTTTCCCAAATACTTTCTATTTTCTATTTGTGACTTAAAGTTTCATTTTTTCACCTTATGTCTTTCTGAAGCACTTCTGGGAGGGGGTTCACCAATAGTGATGTGAGGGTCCAAATTTTTAGGACCCTCGCTCGCCCCTCAGTGACATCACGAAAGAGGCGGAGCAGGCCTGAATCTAAAAATGGAGGAGCCAGAAGCCGTCATTGTTAGGTCGCGGGTGGGGAGAGTGGAAGGAACCTCTTAACCTAAACTCGCCTGCGACTCAAAGATTTGATATTGAGGCCGCCACCAAACCAGCAGGTACCGTGCCAGCCCGCACATCACTAGTCACCAACTCTGTAAACTGTTCTGAAGTTAATACATTAGTTGATACGTTTCTTGTGTTTGGGCCTGCTGAGCAGAAACATTCATTAAAGTTGGTTTAAATTCAAAGATGCTGCTGACACCTGAATTAACGAACGCAGCAATTTGTAACAGTTCATAATCTGCACCTGAATTACTGAGCTGCCAGACTGAAACACTAGGGACAACAACATTAAATTCAGTTTTGGAAAACAAAGGAAGGCAGTTGCAAAATCCATAAGGGTGCTTAGTGATCTCATCTGTAAGAATTAGGCTTAGTGATGTCACTTGTGCCCTATGGCTTACTGAAACTTGCATGCTGTAAGCAACAAATCAGTAAAAGATGTTTGCTGCCTTTATAAAATATAACATAAAAAAGGAATTTCTAGCTGTAAAAGAAGGGACTGGAAGTGAGAACCAGTATGACTGATAATACCGCCTAGCAACTAATGCACAATAAAACACTATCACTCTAGGAAATAATAAGAAGAACTTAGTAACCATGTTGTTAGCTGCAGAACAGAGACCAAAGCACAGCAGACATGTCTGGGCAAGTGCAAATATCCCCACTGCTGGTGCTGTTTTATTTTACCCACAATCCTTTCAAGGCTTTGGATTAACATGCATGGTACTATTTACAAACCAGGAAGATGGTGACTTTATGTGCACGTATAGAGGCAGATTTACAGTCTGTGAATAAGCAGTGCACAGGTCAAAGCTCTCAAAGTGATTTGAGTAAGAATTCTACCCCATTGATTCTTCTCGTTATATTTCAGTCTAAAGCTTCCACAATGATCTAAACGTAAGACTGGGCGCTATCGCTTAACTTGAGACTTTTCCCAACATGGATGTTACCAGCACCAACATCACACATTGCAGGGACATTTGAAGTCAAGTAAACCAACAGCCATATCATACATTACCTACAATTATTTCTGCCCAAAACAGCCCAGCAGCATTAAAGGGGTTCTTCACCTTTGAGTTTAACTTTTATTATGATGTAGAGTGTTTTGCATTTGGTTTTCATTTTTTATTATTTGTGGCTTCTGACAATTAGCTTTTTTATTCAACTGTTCTCCCGTTTGCGATTTTAGCAATCTGGTTGCTAGGGTCCAAATTACCTTAGCAACCATGCATTGCTTGGAATACGAGACTGGAATGTGAATAGGAGAGGGCATGAATAGAAAGATGAGTAATATAAAGTAGATATATCAATACATTTGTAGCATTAAAAATTCAGGTGAAGTCACATATCGCACACATACACGGAGCTGATTCTGAAAATGCATACTTTAGGCTGATTCCATTCCTCAGCACATATACATTCAGGGAAAACTAACATGCCAGTGGATAAAATGACCCATGTGCCAATAGTCTAAAGGGAAATTATAGCCACAAATGTTAGCCCCAGATAACAGCATGAAAACTCTCCAACCCTCACCATACCTCGGAGGACAGGATCAATTAAAAGGCATCTGTATGTTGCCTGGCTGGATGCAAGTGAAAAGGTGACAGGCAGATTTCAGCACCAAACTGCTTCATGTGCACTGGCAGGTGAGAAACTATCAGGAAGCAGATCCTGTAGTTGCAAGGGGGCCCGGAGAAACAGCGAGTCGGCGAAGACGCGAGACTGCTACTCCCCTTGTGCCACAGACCCTGTTTCGGATCTGCAGCAGCTCATCAGCACCAGCAGTAATTCCCCCTCTGCTTTTACATCTGGTGCTGAAACGTGGTGAACTAGGGTATTGTGGGTCAAGGGGCAGATAATACTCCACTTTGTATTAGAAACAGTGACAGATGCATATATGGACTTCTATAGATTTAAAAATAAAAAATAGGCATCCCCAAGTTGATGATCTGCTTCTCCTTCTCTTCTGTTTATTTGTCTGCACAGGATTTGTTTGAATACAGTTTGTTCTGAAATCTAGTAAGGAATCAAGAGATATGTTTCTTGCCTTTAAAGTGTAGTGCTAGACATTTATTAGGGATGCTACCTTTAAGCTGTACTACACTGACACCTAGGGGCAGATTTCATTTATATATATATATATATATATATATATATATATATATATATATATATATATATATATATATATATATATATATATATATATATATATATATATATATATATATATATATATATATATATATATACATCCTTGATAAAGGCCCTAATGTGGGCCGAAACGTTGGACACTTGAGTGATGTTGAAATAAACACTTTTTGATTCAAGATTTGGAGTGCTGGTCCATTTTGAATGTGTATACCCTGATTGACCAGGCACCCACTTACGCCAAGAAGGAAGGAGTGCAGGTACTTTGTGAACATTTATATATATATATATATATATATATCTATCAGTTCGTCAATGCCTGGGTGATGGTTAACCAAAAGTCTCTATGACATAAAAAAACGCACTACACAGGACTTGTGAAAAAATAATTCATCCGTTTATTCCTTCAACGTTTCTGCTTGTTACTTAAGCCGCTTCCTGAAGACGGCTTAAGTAATAAGGTGAAACGTTGAAGGAATAAACGGATGAATTCTTTTTTCACAAGTCCTGTATAATGCGTTTTTTTTACCCAAACTGCAGAACATTAAACATGGGCAACAAAACACCCCATGTGCCAGTGTCCTTAGATAATAGAGGCTGCAGAACTGTAGTGCTGTCACTACTATTAGGTGCTGGTCACACAAAACAACAAAGCAGATCATAGTGAACAACCGCTTAGCTATACATACGCCCTTATTATACCGACATATTACTCAAAACAACATTTGTTCTATGAAGGCTGGGAAACCACTGTATATCAAATATTTTGTGCAGGTCCTGAGAGAGCAGAGCTGGCATGGTAATGTACTTACTGAGATCTTCTGCTAGTTGGACCCTCTTTCCGGTTAATAAGGTTACTTTTTTATCACCGTCTTCGGCAAAGTCTTCTAATACCTCTTTTACATTCTTCTCTAAACGCCGTACTGCATGCAACAGAAATAGATACGCCCATGTAAATTGACCCAAAAAACAAGAAAATGCCACCATCCAAATGTTGTACAGAATAAGATTAACTATTCGTACTGAGTGCAATGGATTCAGACATATGTTCTAGACACAGTGGTTAATATGGGAGATTCATTCTAGCAGTAATAGAAATATCAAATAGAGCTGGCACGCTACCATGGACAATCTTTAAAGAATACCTTCAGTATTAATAAGCTGCTGTCTCAGAGTGTTTGCAGTTATTCCCAGCATCCTCTGTATTCTCCAGAAGAGGACCACATCATTGCACTCCAACTGAAATATACGGAAGGTAAAGTTACCCTTTTATTTAAGAAAATTCTTTTGACACTGTAATTATAGACAGAATAAGGTATTTCCAGCTCAACTTAATGGTGCTCTAGCGCCACCTACCAAAAAATCACTGGAATGGTAGGACAAGTGTACCCTTTGCAAAAATGAGTGGTCTTTGCAAAACAGGTGATTAGGGTTGGCTTTCACAGATATTCCATTTAGAACAGAGGAGACAAAATCTAGGGCAAGGAATTCTCCAAAACCTACTTTATTAAGGGGCTATTATATGGCCTACTAGAAGATCATGTAAACATTAAATAAACCCAAAAGACTGGGTTTGCTTCCAATTAAGATTAATTATATCTTAGTTGGGCTCAAGTACAGACTATTGTTTTTAAAAGCACAGAGAAAAAGTAAATCGTTTTTAAAAAACTGGATTATTTGGATAAAATGGAGTCTATGGGAGACAGCCTTTTTCCAGGTTTCTGGAAAATGGATCCTGTGTGTGTGTTGTGTGTCTATGTATGAAGAGCAGCGCACTCAACCCTAGAAAAAGGCAAAAAAGCGCAGGTGCTATGGCACCATATGCCCAATAATAAAGTATCGACTGTTACAGCGGATGTTTTTTTGTGATCAGTCTCTTGATCCCGCTCTGATCCCTTGTTTGTTAAATTATTAAAAGGCCACTGTTTGTTATTAACGTAAACTGCTGCTTTTAAAAGGGTTATTTATAAAGCCATGACGTGTGATATAAAAAATGTGCGCTTTACCATACCTTACCTCTGAGTCTACAAAGTGCCTTTGATAATAGAAGAAACCTCTTCTGCAAAGGTTGCACTGAGCAAGAGCACTTTTTAAGAAATGCCTTCTGTAAACTTGGTGCCATGTGTCTTTTATCTAGGAATAAAAAGATTCAGTAAGTTGCTTGATAGTTAAAGAAGAACGTCATGTTCTTAAAATATAAAAAAATGAGATTTTGTGTACTCACCGTAAAATCTTTTTCTCTCTGGTGGCTTGGGGGACACAGGGAACCATGGGGTATAGCTGATGCCATTAGGAGGTAGGACACAACAACTGAAAAAAAACTAGCTCCTCCTCCGCTGGCTATACCCCCCAGCAGGCGGAGCCTACTCCAGTTTGTCCCAAAGAAGGAACGAAGGAGGTTTTACTATTTTTAAACTTCAACAATTAACTTGAAAACTTATCACACATGTTACTGAGAAAAAACAGAAGAGGCCTCCACGAGGGAGGGAAGCCCTGTGTCCCCCAAGCCACCAGAGAGAAAAAGATTTTACGGTGAGTACACAAAATCTCATTTTCTCTAGTGTGTGCTTGGGGGACACAGGGAACCATGGGGACGTACCAAAGCTGTCCCCCAGTCTCAGGGCGGGAGAGGCCCTAACTGGATTTTTCGACTGCGGCCTGAAGCACCTTTCTACCAAAGCGTGTGTCATGTGCCGCAAATGAATCGAAATGATAGAACTTTGCAAAGGGGTGGATGGATGTCCACGTAGCTGCTTTGCATAACTGTTCTGCTGAGGCCTGATTCCGAAAAGCCCAGGTTGTGCTCATTCCCCTTGTTGAATGCGCTTTCACTTTATCCGGAGGTGTTAAACCTTGTGCTACATAAGCTCTTTGAATCGTCTGCTTGATCCATCTGGATATGGAAGCCTTAGTGGCTGGAGATCCTTTTATTGGACCTGAGGTTAACACGAAAAGAGAATCAGTCTTTCGTACTTCCCGTACTCTATGTAGATAGAACTTTAAGGCACGTACTGGATCCAAAGTATGCAGTGCTGCTTCCTTGGGGTTTTTTGGTGAAGGGCAGAAAGTAGGAATAGTTATTTCCTGGTTGATGTGAAATGCCGATACCACCTTGGGTAGGAAGGAAGGTACTGTACGAAGCACTGCTCTGTCATGCTGAAAAGTGAGGAACGGAGATTTGCAAGATAGTGCACTGATTTCGGACACTCGTCTTGCTGAGGTAATTGCGAATAGGAACACTGTCTTTAATGTTACCAAATGTAATGGTATTGATGCCATTGGTTCAAAGGGAGCTCTCTGTAGTGCTTTAAGAACCAAGGTAAGATCCCATGTCGGAACGGATTTGCGGAAAGGAGGAACCACATGTGCTACTCCCTGTAAAAATGTTTTGACATCCGATAGGAGGGCTAGCCTTTTCTGGAATAAAATAGAGAGGGCAGAAATCTGTGACTTGAGGGAACCGAGAGATAATCCTAGAGACACACCTTCCTGTAGGAATTCCAACAATTTTGCCGTAGAAAAAGACTTAAAGCCTACTTTATGTCTGTAGCACCATTGTCTGTAACTAATCCATACCCGATAGTATGATCTGGCCGAAGAAGGCTTTCGCGCTGCTCTCATGGTTTGAACTACAGCGTCCGAGAATCCCTTCTGCTTCAGAATGCTGGTCTCAAGAGCCACGCAGTCAAGTTGAGGCTGTGAGGTTTCGGGTGTAGAATTGGGCCCTGATGTAATAGGTCTGACACGTTTGGCAGAATCCACGGCTCCTCTATCGACATATTTACGAGGTCCGAGAACCACGACCGTCGAGGCCAATTCGGAGCTATGAGAATGAGGGTGGTGTTCTCCTTTTGTGCCTTTTTGATTGTTCTGGGTATCAGTGGAATTGGAGGAAATGCGTAGGCTAGTTGAAAATCCCACGGGGCTGTGAGAGCGTCCGCTGCTAGTGCCAGAGGGTCCCGGCACCGCGCAAGGAAGGTTGGTACCTGTCTGTTGTGGCGAGACGCCATTAGGTCTACTTCCGGCAAACCCCATCTGGCAGTTATTTCTTGAAAAATCTCCTCCTTCAGCGCCCATTCTCCTGGGTCTAACGTTTGTCGGCTGAGGAAGTCTGCTTCCCAGTTTTGCAGACCTGGTATGAAGATGGCCGATAGTCTGGCGTTGTTCTTTTCCGCCCACTGAAAAATGTGCCTGACTTCTTGTAAGGCTGCCTTGCTTCTTGTGCCCCCCTGGTGATTTATATAGGCCACCGCTGTTGAATTGTCCGACTGTATCTTTATTGGTTGGCCTGCTAGTTCTGTTTGCCAGTGCCTGAGTCCTAGACGAATAGCCCTGATCTCCAGAAGATTTATGGGCAAGCGGCTTTCCACTTGAGTCCACAGACCTTGTGCTGATTTGCCCTCTAATACCGCTCCCCAACCTGACAGGCTCGCATCCGTGGTCATTAGTCTCCATTGTGGTTCTCCGAGAGGTCTTCCCTTGGAGATGCACTGAGTTCGTAGCCACCAGGTCAGGGATACTCGCGTCTTGTGAGAGAGACGGATCTCTTGAGACAAGTGTTTTCTTTTCCATAATGTAAGAATGTTCCATTGAAGTTCCCGCATGTGGATTTGGGCAAATGGAACCGCTTCTATTGTAGATACCATGACCCCCAGTACCTTCATACAGAATCTGGTCGAATGGCTTGTCTTTGCTAGTAAGGAACGTATGAGAGCTTTGAGATGAACAATCTTTTCCTGAGTCAGGGACACTCTTTGTGTCCGTGTGTCGAACAGTAGTCCTAGAAACACCATAGACTGACTGGGTGTTGTGGATGATTTTTCTAGGTTGATAGACCATCCGAGTTCTTGTAGTTTGTTCATAGCAAGGTGGGTTACTCTTTGTGCTTCTGCTAAGGAGGGTGCCTTGATTAACAGATCGTCGAGATACGGGGTTATGGATATGCCTAACTGCCGTATCTCTGCAGTGGCTACTGCCATGATTTTTGTGAACACCCTTGGTGCCGAAGTGAGGCCAAAAGGAAGAGCCCTGAATTGGTAGTGGCGGTTTTGTATGGCGAATCGTAAATACTTTTGATGAGAAGGGAAGATTGGCACATGTAGGTAGGCATCCTTTATGTCTAGGGACGTCATGAATTGGCCTGGGGTCATTGCTGCAATGATAGCGCGTAGAGATTCCATTTTGAACCTTCTTGGACGAATAAATTTGTTTAGTCCCTTTAGATCCAGTACTGGACGTACTGATCCGTCTCTTTTGGGAACGACAAACAGATTGGAATAATATCCCTTGAAGTGCTCCTTTGGGGGGACTGAGGAAATGACCTCTGTTTGTAAAAGAGTATACAGCACCTTTTGAAAAGCCTTGAACTTGGCTGGTTCTCTTGGGATTCTTGACATGAAAAATTTGCGAGGGGGCAACAAATCGAATTCTAGGTGATAACCCTGAGTTACCACCTCCTGTATCCAAGAATCTGATGTGATTTCTATCCACCTTTGGGAAAAGTGGATTAGCCTTCCCCCCAGAGGTGTTCCATGTGGCGGAGGCCCCCAGTCATGCGGTGGAGGGCTTGTCCGACGTTCTGGTAGAGGGTTTGCGAGCCTGCCAAGAGGTTCTGGGTTTACCCGTGAAGCGTCCTCTGTTGGATGTTGTATTCCGTGGTGGAGAGTGTCTCGAGCTCTTGTTTTGTGAAGGCCGAAAAAACCTCCCTCTCCGAAAGGAAGAACGGGCTTTTGGTTGAGGAAGTAGCGTGCTCTTTCCTCCTGTCGCTTGACTAATGATCTTATCCAGATCTGGGCCGAACAGGAGTTTTCCCTTGAATGGCAATGATGTAAGCGATTTTTTGGACGATAAATCAGCTGACCATAGTTTCATCCAGAGTGACCGCCGAGTGGCAATAGATAGTGCTGAAGCTCTGCTAACTGCCTGGGTTGCGTCTAATGCCGCCTCACAAATATATTCGTTTGCGTCTTTAATTTGCGTCGCCAGCTGCGAAAGTTCTTGTCTTGGCACTCCCGAAAGGATCGCTTGAACAAGGGAATCCGACCATGTTTGCACTGCCCTGCTGACCCACGCTGTAGCCAGGATTGGGCGAAGGGCAGTGCCTGATGCTGAGAAAAGGGAGCGTAGTAACCCGTCCATTTTCTTGTCCATCTGGTCCTTAAAGGACGAAGCATCTGGTACTGGAAGAGCTGTGGTTTTGGATAAACGAGAGACTGGGGCATCCACTGAAGGAGGGGAAGACCATTTCTCTGTGGTATCTGCAGAGAATGGGTAGAGTTTGAGGAATCTGCGGTTTGGTTGGAAACGACTTTCTGGCTTGTTCCACTCTTGTTGAATTATTTGTTCAAGCTGCGCGTGAGAAGGGAACGTAGGAGAAGATCTACTACTTCTTTTAAATAGGATCTTAGACTTATCTGAACTTGCCTCTGGTTCCTGTATGTTAAGAGTTTCCAGAACGGAAGTGATTAAGTCATCTATCGCTTCAGCTGAGAATTTTGAAGGTTCCTCATCTAACATATCTGAACTGCAAGATAACTCCCCTTCTGATAAACCAAGGGTCTCTTCCCTGCCTAGGGGCACTGGAGACGAACTTCTGGAATAATTATCACTCTCTTCGTCTGATGACGAAGGTGCTCTGCGTTTTGATCCCCTATGTCTGGGTTTATCTAGTCTTGACAGGATTTTATCCAAAGACAATGCTAATTTAGGTATACCAGTAGCTAACTGGGCTGCCCAGTCTGGAATAACTGTCTGTACTGGAGTAGAAACGTCTGGAATAGACACAGCAGGTGTCTGAGGAATTTGGTCTGTTTGAATAGGAGCAGGGCCTGGGGGTTCCTTATCAGACTCAGCCATTTTACACTTAGAGCAATTAGGCTCTTTTTGCCCTGAGGGAAGCTTTTTGCGACACTTGGCACATGCAAGGTATCTTACCGCGGCTGTTTTCCCCCTGGAAAAAATGGCCTCACTGTTTTCCTCAGACATGATATGGTAAGCAGATAAGAGTAAAGATACTCTGACAGAGCTAGGGAGTAAGTCAGGGAAAAAGGGGCTAGTTTTCTAGTCACCGTGTCCTGCAGATATACAGTTCCCTGCTCGTGCTGCGCTGCTTAATAAGCGGCCGTCCCGACAACAGAGAGTCACAGGATACGCGCTGACTGCAGGCTGAATAGAATGCGCTGTTCCGGTTGGAGGATTTTCCCCCTGAAGCCGCCTTGCTTTCGCGCCAGTGCGCGTCACGTGGTATGCGGCTGCACTTACCCGGAAGCGCTATAGTAATACGCTTGTGAGCGTATGTGCGCTGTTCCTCTATTATGCGGTATAAAAGAATGAGCGCGCATGTTAAAAAATATATGCCGGCAGAACCCGCGGCTATGTTCCCCTATCAGTTAGGCGGATAAGCCGTCTGTGCGCACTGTTACCTTTCCTTGTGTGTCGCTGGTAGCGTAGGGTAAGGTGACAGTCTACTCTCCCCTCCGGTCCAAGGGGGAGGGAGGGGGAGAAAGAAGGCTCTTACTGAGATACCGGAGACTAGGGGAAACACAGGTATACTTACCCTCCCCCAGGGTCCCGACGCCTTCCGTGTCCTGGCCAGTTCACTCCTCCTGTGCACAATGAGAGAGGGTGATAAGGCAACTGGATGGTAGTAGCTGTGCAGCAAGTACCCCAGGAACACTTCCCACGATGGGAGAATATATGCCAAGGCATCCTACACAGTGTAGGCGACTGGTATAACTCCTTATGTCATAAAAATAAAAATTTCTTGAGAGAAAAAAGGAACATGTCCTGACCTCCTGAGGACACAACAAAAAACTGGAGTAGGCTCCGCCTGCTGGGGGGTATAGCCAGCGGAGGAGGAGCTAGTTTTTTTTCAGTTGTTGTGTCCTACCTCCTAATGGCATCAGCTATACCCCATGGTTCCCTGTGTCCCCCAAGCACACACTAGAGAAATATTGGTTAAGTGGCCTACCAAATTGCCATATACATCAATATTTACCTTTATATGTTTACATTGATTCTACATTTGAACACCTGACAGGAATGAAAGACATGCCTGTAACTATCCACTGGCTTATGTAACCTAACAAGTATCCACGGTCTGTGAGTGAGTCCAGAGACTCATACGAGCAAGAGGGATAGACTTTAGTAATTAAAATGGCAGAGTTTAATTTTACAATTATCCGGTGCCACACATAATGCCAAAACTAAAATATGGGCTTCTGTATGGGATCCTTTTTTAGCGATGCAATTAATTAAGTCATTCTGTTTCAGAGATCTTAGCTGAATTTACTGCACACAGGAAACGTAGAAGTGACACAGTTAATTCAACATATAATAAAAATATGTATTCACCTATTATTTACACATATTAAATCACAAATTCCACAGTCTATATCTTGCTCACCAAAACTGGATCCACTTCCACTCCTCTGGCCTCCAGATTTTTTCTTACAGTTGTTACTTCATCGTTAGCAAGATATGCAGGATGGCCTTCGTTAACCTTTAACATTTTTTCTAGTTCATTTTTAGTTTCGTTACGTATGTGCTTTAATGAAGGGGGAAACAAAATTAGTTTTTTCATGAAAACAACACGGACTAATGGTTATTTGAAACATGCAGCTTTCCTCTCTTACTCACCTGTTCAGGAGCCCGGGAGGTCCAAGAAATCCATCTCTCCTTCCAGTCCGGTCCCACCATGTCCCGAATAATAGAATCAGCTGAAACAAGATAAACCATTGCAGTTTAAAAACAGGAAATCCAAGATTATTAGCCAGATAGGCTATATTCATAAATGGATAAGTAGCTAAAATACTTGATGTCTAAAATTGCTGGCAGTGTTTAGCTAAGAAAATCACGTCACTACACAAAGTGATACATAAGAGACGAAGCTACCACAATACTTATGCAGACTGTTATCACATAAATTGTGACAATTACACAAGTTAGCTACATCAAATAGATGCACAGGATATTTCAGTCCCCATGTGGCCCAGGTTTAATGGTAAAATCATATCTGGAGTTTTTTTTCCCATCCATATCTTTTGTAATGTTATAAATGTAGCGAATTACTTGGAATTTCCTGAATTAAGACATGCAGAATTTTAACTCTACATGATTTAGGACCAAATGTTTCCTAAGAACACTTGTAAAGACCAAAAAAGATAATAAAAGCTATTCAAAAGTATCTACATTTGTTGAAAGGAATGTGTTCCATTAGAAGCAAGAGTAACAAAATCCCAGTAGCAAGGAATACAATTTCCAAATAATACAATGCAGCGGTTATATAAAGGATATTTTTGTTGTATAATGCTGATAAAGGTTAAACCTACTTTAGGCAGATAAATGGAAAAAGTGGCCCAAAGTGAAGTGCTAAACATTTGTTTTATATTGTAGGATACAAAATCTCAGTAGCCAGGAATACAATTTCCAAATAATAATACTTAATAAATAGGAATAATAAATAATAAAAGGTGCTCTTCCCCCCTGTTGCTTGGGAATAATTTTCTCAAGGATTTCTCCAAATAGTCACAGGCCACAGCAATCATAGTAGCGCCATTCTGGCTTTGGAAGACTTGGTTTTCAATCTTCAGACATGTCGGTAGAGCAAAACATCCGACTAGAATGCAGACTAAACCTGCAGACTAAACATGCTACAACAGGGCTCAATAATCCACCCGAACCTGGGCCATTCACCTGATGGAATAGCTGTTGAGGCGAACTTCTGGCAGAATCCAGCGATAGAAGAAGTGGTATCTGCCATGCTGAAGGCACAAGGACCTACACCATTCAAATCTTATCACAGAGTTCGGCAATCCTACTTCAGCTGGTGCAAGGAGTCAGGACTTACCTTCCTAGATCTCAACATCCTCAATTCCTTCTTCTTCCCTACAGAGAGGCCTTCATTAGGCCTTAAGCTCACCTCTTAAGGGTTCAAGTATCTGCACTACTGATCCCTCTATAACAGAAGACATGATATACACATTCTTCAGGGGGAGGCGCACATAATTCCACCGGTTCATTCAATGAAGCTGGGACCCATGCATTAAACCACTTGGTTCAAATTCAGACTTGTGGCTGACCTGGAAGGTGGTATTCGTAGTGGCAATTTCATCAACCAGAAGAGGGTCTGAGTTGACTGCACTATTCCGTGAACCTTGTTGCTGATCTGCCACAAGGATAAAACACTACTGCGTACAGTTCATTCCTACCCAAGGTAGTGTCTCCCTTCCACGTAAATCTAGAGTTCATAGTGCCCTCTCTGTGTCCAGATCCGAAGTACATCAAGGAAGCCAGCTACGTAGTCTAGATGTGGCAAAGCTTGTCAATGTTACTTAGAACGATCAAAAGCCCTTCATCGATCCAAATCTCTGTTTGCGCTTCCATAGGGAACATGCAGACGACAGACGGCCTCAAAGACATCTACAAATCGGTGGATCAGAGTAACAACCAGACAAGCCAAGCTTTCCAAAGGGCAAAACGCCATCAGAGGGAATATGGGACCACTCCACAACGGCAATGGGAGCCCCCTGGGAGGGGCGCAATTTTGCCTTCTGGAACAGGTCTGAAGGGAGACTACCTGGTCGTTCATACCTTCACTAAATTTTACAAGATTGACACCTATCCCTCATCCAAGGCCTTCCTCAGACACTAGGTGAAACAATCTGTACTACAATAAACATTCCGACTAAGCTCGTTCCCACCCCATTTTTTGAGACTGCTTTGTTAAGTCCTCATCGTTCCCTGTGTCCCCCTATGACGACAGAGAAAATAGTATTTTTTGTTACCCACCGTTAAATCCATTTCTCTGTAGTCTAAAGGGGCGACACAGGGCTCCCCACCCATTGGATGAGCTATTAACCCTGTTGGTCTAGTCCAGAATAGTTCCTTGGTTTACCAGTTCTAAGTGATACCATTTTATTCTGTTAGCACTCTTTGGGACAAACTGAATAATAAGCTACAGTACGAGGTTAAGCACTGTCCACGCCCCCTTTAATTAATATTCAAGTGTCCTGCCTCCGGAGGATGGAGCTTAACCCCATCGTTCCCTGTGTCCCCCTTTTGTCTACAGAGAAACAGATTTCACAGTGAGTAACAAAAAATCCAGTTTTTTTATGTACAATGCTGATAAAGGTTAAACCTTCTTTAGGCAGATAGATGGAAGAAATGGCCCAAAGTGAGACGCTACATCTAACTGTTATATATTGTATGATACATCTTTATTTTTTCCCAAAAATAATATACTGAACTTACTATCGTTCAAGCGGCTGTGTAAGGTATCTTCCATAAAATGAATGGCTGCATCCCACTGTTGTTTATCTGATATGGAACGGTCTTCTAAGGCATTGTGCTGGATAACACGCTAAAAGGTATAAAACAAGCATCACTGGAAATAAGGTGGAAAGCAGACAAAACGCACATATAGTGAACGTATGTGATGGCATTTGTTCCTTTGTAACAGTGACTATAAAGTCATATATTTATATAAAAATTAATATACCAGACTGTCTTCTGCCTGCTCATTCCACTTATGCCTCTTGATGCTCTCCTCTTTCACCGACTCCTTAAGCTTGTCAAATATGTCATCATGTTCTTTGCCTTTCTGTTCAGTCATGAAGCGGGAGAACTCTTGCTGAAGGGTCTCCCATGCAACCTAAACAAAACAGTAATAGTACCGCAATCATAGGGCATTAATATGGTTTAAAGTCAACAGAGATGTTGTACATCTCGAACAAAAATATGTTTTAAACATTTACCGCACTGTAAACCAAGGTGAAGTTAACTTTTCTTTACATCTTTAAACACTTTAAAGGATTTACTGAAACCACAATTTATTGCTTTAAAATGGAATGGTTCTGCAGGTGTTTGTATTCTCACCTCTACAGCTTTATTAGGCAGTTGTTTGTCAGTCCACTGTTTCAGCTTTATGTCTACGGTGGTATTGAAAGTGCCTGAATTCATAGTCTGGGCTGCTGGGAGGTAGATGTTCTCAATAACATGAGTAGATACTCTTTCCCACAGAGTCTTCTGAAGAATCTCTTCCCTATTAAGAAGTCACCATAAAAAAAGAAAATGCGAGAGATCATGGGGGAGAACATGTCAACAGTACAACAGGATATACCACAAAAAAGCACCTATTCACTCTCCTTTTTGGTGTGTATTTTTGCTAACATAAAAACACAGCTACACAGGTGCGGGAGGGCGACCCCTCGAAATTTTTTTGGGAGATTGGGTGCATTGAAGGTAAGTCACTGGTTAAAAACAGGATTAAATGGCTAAATTGTATGTATTTCATATACCAAACATACTGTACCAGCACTGAAGTTCTGTAGAAATATAATGGTAATCATCTGCGCATTTTAATGCAGTTTAGCATCTTTTAATCTTGTTAGGCCATCTTTTGTATATTACTGACAAGTCACATAAGCAATGCTGTGCTGCTGCTGTTCAGAAGCTGAGCAGGGGTTGTTGAAAATTAATTTATCATTAGAAGAAAATGAGGTTATATCTGGCACAGTAGCCAATTTTACAGGGCTGATTATCAATTCTGCACTGGTCTCTATGCTGTGTAATGCAAATCTGAACTAATTACTTATTAGCATTCTATCATTAATTTGATATTGTACAAGAACAGTTTACTGTGCATCAATCCCAAAGATCAGGTTATTGAGATTCACCCAGAGCATGTGCTGTGAAGAATATAGAAGCAGAGAATATAGGCGCAATTGGGAGAATCTTTGGAGGCATAGAAGTTTGAAGGCAAAGTCACGGTTTCCATGTAAAAATATGCTTTTCTGTTTTCACTTGCTGAAGCAAAGGCCAATACATCATCTAAGCACTTCAATTATGTGGACATAATGACCACAAAATTCATGAACGGAATTGTTAATTAATTCAGCCCTTCATTTATTGAGGCTTGCCAATAAATGTTAAGGGGCCACTGACACCAAGTATTGCATACAAAACACCACATTTGGTATGCATTGCTATCAAATGCACTGGAAAAATGGCAGGCTTGCTTTAGAAGCATTATTATAGTATATATAAATAAAATGCTGTGTAGCCATAGAGGCAAGCTTTGTAGAATGCCATGCTTTTAGTTCTTAAGGCCATACACATAATGATTTATAGTATGGAAGCTTTGTACAATTTTCGGTACGTCGGTTCATCTATCGGACATGTTGGAAAATCTCACCTGCAGATGCTCCATATTTGCCATTGTTTGGGGCATCAGGAAATAAGGAGGTAAAGAGCAGCTTCCCTTCTATCATCTATCTATCTACCTATCTATCTTTCATCTTCTGATTTTTAGTATGATGTAGAGAGTGATATTCTGAGACAATTTGCTATAGGTTTTCATTTTTTTATGATTTGTGGTTTTTGAGTTATTTAGCAGCATTCCAGTTTGCAATGTATGCAATCAGGTTGCTAGGGTACAAATTACCCTAGCAACCATGCATTGATTTGAATAAGAATATGGAATATTAATAGGGGAGGGTCGGAACAGAAAGATAAGTAATAAAAAGGAGCAATAAAAATAAATTTGTAGCTTTACAGAGCATTCATTTTTAGACGGGGTCAGTGACCCCCTTTTGAAAGCTGGAGTCAGGAGAAGAAAGCAAAAAAAATCATAAACTCTAAAAAATAAATATTGAAGACAAATTGGAAAAGTTGCTTAGAATTGGCCATTCTATAACATACTAAAAGTTAACCAGAAGGTGAACCACCCCTTTAATAGAGGCTTGTAAGGCAGGCTAAAGTAATACAACACAGAATGATCAAGACTGGTTGTTGGTATGCAATTGTAAATCATCTCAAATCTGATACACCAGCCCTCTACTTATATCTGCAACTATATGTTGCAACATTCATGCAACATAATGGCATTCAAATGCATGCTAGATCAGAGGAGAAAATTACCAGTGCCTTGGTGTAACCTGGGTAAGGCTGATAACCTCATCAAGGATTTCATTCTTGGCTTTCTCAAACAGTTCATTCTATAAAAAGAATTATAATTAGAAGAAAGCAACGGGGGAAAAAAGAACATGTACGTAAAATATAATTTAAAGGGGATATAAAGTCAAAAAAGTAAAATTACTTTAACAGGTCCACTGCCTAAAAAAACCTCTTCAATTTGCTTTGATTAAAAAATCTGTATAGTTTTCATAAAAATTGTGGTCTAGCTCCCCTTCTCTACAAGTGCACAGACTTCAGCCTGCATGAATTCCTCTGGCTGGTGGCTGCTTTACTTCAAAATGACAAGTGTTACTTGGATTAATTTATCTGTTCCTTCTCACAACTCCACACCCTGCTTCCCTGACACTTCAGAACTCAGAGGAGGGGAGATTGTTTTAAAGTAAAGCAACCAGTCTAGTGGCTGGGTCGACGAATTCATGCAGGCCGAAGTCTCCCCTATGGAGAGAAGGAGAGCTGATGCGCAGAAAATCACGATTTTTATGAAAAGGGTACAGAATTTTTTATTGAAGTATATTTAAGATAGGTTTATTATTAGGCAGTGGACCCGTTAAAGAAATTGAGTTTTTTGACTTTACATCCCCTTTAAGATCTGTCTTACAGGCAGCTAAATAATGGCAACACACAGCAAGTATAAAAAGGTTTCTAAAATGCCACAGGCAATAAGAGTAAACCAAGCAGTAAATGAATGGTTTCTCATGTCACATTTTTATAATAAATAATTTATCATGGTACATGTGTGCATGTACATACATATGCCTCGTTCTTTTGATTTACGACTGAGCCGGTTAAATAATTTGTATATCCTTAATATGAATAGACTGCAAAACTGTACAACTAGTCCTTTCTCTGAATTAACCTATGGCTGTTTACATAGGAGTATTTGCATATGTAATATTTATGTCTTGCCTAGTTTTCTTGAAGGTGAACAGAGAAATAAATGAGTTATTTTAAATTCCTACATCCACATAAATTGTTGTAAAGTATTGCTTAGAAGCACTTGTTATACATTTGGTCAGTAGGGTATATAATACGAGTGGGTGCAGTTAATGTATCACACCTAGCTCGTGTTCCATTAAGGCTATATGCTGTGCTGGACAATATAGCATGGGAGCATTTATTATAGCTTGTGTGAACACAGATATATGCTACTAGGGGACCAATTATCTATTACTAAGGTTGAAACTGCAAAAATATTTAAATGCTCAATAAACCCTGTATAAAAACACATTACCCTGTCAAGCTCACGCAGCCGTGGGTAATTGTTCTTCCACTCAGTCTCAAGATTAAAACGTGTTGCTAAGAAAAGAGACATAAAAACTTGTCAAAAACAACATCTCATACCAATTAACAGCTGTTTGTTATAAATGTGTGTTTCATTATTTTTCAGCATATAACAGACTGTTATGCAATACAAATTGGGAAGATAAACTATTATGGATTTGAGCATGTACAGGGAGATGCCAACGTGGACTCTTAAGTTCTGCAGCGGTATTACAACTTCCACCAAATATGTAATGGTTTAACATGAAGTGAGTGTGTACAAATGTATGATTTACGGTATGTTATATTCTTTTTATATTTGTGGCTGCCTGCACCGGTTCTGCCTCAGTCCTACAGCTTCTGTGGATTTCAGGTGACATTTCTATGCATTCCAATGGTGCAGGTAGGATTCAGGGGCTTATTATTGACAGTGGATGTGCTACTGCAATGACCCCAGGGATTAAAATACCAAAAGCAACAACTGGCCAGGAAGAGGCTTTAGTAATGCATTGTGCTACTGTACAGTACTGCATGCACAAGTTTTGCTAAATAAACATGTATAAAAATATAACATACCGTAAATCATACATTTGTACACACTAACTTCATGTTAAACCATTACATATTTGGTGGAAGTTGTAATACAGCTGCAGTTATGTACCCCATAAAGGAAAAGTACACTGCCAGAAATGAAGGGATAGAAACATCAAACACAACACAGGCCAGGAAGAGGCTTTAGTACCACAGGGCAGCTCATATGACTTTTAGCCAACCGAAACTGAAGGAAAAAAAAGCAGCCACAACTCTTAGCCCCAGGGTGCTACGACATCTGCAGCTGTTGTACTAATTACATCTAAATGGGAGATACAGAGAATACTTTCTACAATTCTACCTGTAAAAGCATCAGCTTGCTGTTCTATCGACTCCCGAACCATTTTCCAAAAGCAGTCAGACACAGCCAGACTTAAATTCTTGGTTGTCACTTGGTGAGCCTTTAGCATGCCTTTTCTAGAAAGAAGAAGATAATAAAGCATTTAAGGTGAGGCAGATTTGTAATTTGCCAGAAAAAATATTTTTCCAAATGAGCATTGTGAAACAACAGTTTTTGTGTGTACGTGTGTGTAAATGCCCCAATAGGCACAAAACTTGTTAGGCTGTTTTTTACTATGTCCTAATAAATATTTATGTATTTTTAATAATCTTGACTGTTTTTGCAGGGATTGCAGATATTGCTGCATTTTCTTGGATATGTACCTGTGGACTGGGGTGAACTGTGAGTATATTCTCCCTACATATACACATTTTTGCTTGCTTGCATAACTTATTGCAACCTTTTTGTTTGTGGTAGGGCATAACTGGTTCCTGGCACCTGTTCTTTCTGTTTTTGTTATCAGATTAGTATTTTGTCAGAAAACAATATTTTTCCAAATGAGCACTGTGAAGCAACAATTTTTGAGTGTGTATGTGTGGGTTTATGTGTGTGAACTGTAATTTATACCTTATTTGTTAGCAGAAAGGGAACTATACTTCCAGTGATATTACTTGGTGCCAAAAAAGTAGGTTAAGTCGCTGTAATTCCAAGTCTATCTTGATTATACAGTGACATGCAAAATGTAACCACTGACCAATTCTAGTTTTACTGAATAACAAATCATACACTGATATTATGGTCTGTATGATATCTATATTTCATTTTGTGGCACTATTTGAAAACTGAGGTGCACAAAGGCCATCTGACCAACCTGAACAACCCAGTACAAGTCTGCCTGGAGTAAAGAGCTTAACCACGACTGAAAATAGTACAAAATCTGTCTCTAGAGGCCTACAATTCTCCTCCCCAACCATATAAAGTTCTTTTGAATCCCCTTGGATGAGTCATTTCTGTACTGCAGGCACTTTTCAGCTAAGGATTGACACCCTCCCAGTGATCATTGTCATTTAAGGATTAGAATCATAATACTGAAGTGCATTTTCATTTCTATGTCAAGAAATGAAAAATGTGTCGCAGATAATGCAGTCTCCACTATGTCAGGATTATAGCTTTTGGGTAATAGTTTCAAGATTGCCACTAAAAACATAATACCGAACCCATTTAGTCTTTTGGATTGTAGAATCTAAAGGATCATCTCACTAGCACCACCGATTTTACCTTATTGGTCGGCTCTTTGATTTAGGCAGTGCATGTACCTTGCAACTAGGGTTGCCACCTTTATGTCTGGCTGAGACTGGGCGGGAGGGTCAGTGACGTCAGTGGGCTGGGCTATGCCACGGCGATCAGTGATTGGCCGATCACCGTGTCAATCAAGGGAATCCCGCCCGGTTTTCCTTATTTGGAAAACCGGGCAGGAAGTATAGACCTGGGCAGCCCCTCAAAATACCGGGCTGTCCGGGTCAAAACCGGACAAGTGGCAACCCTACTTGCAACACACAGTCTGGCATATTAAAGAACCACCAGCACACTAAGGGCTAGACTCTATGGGAAGTAGTTAAAATGATTGAAAGGGGCTTTTGAACAGGCACAACAGAAAGTCAGATACCCTAATCACCCACTAGAGAACCTATTGGCTTCTCCAAAACTGGTTTACTATTGATGTGGTTTCATGCAAGAACTGCTTGTATGTCTCCATTAGCTATGTTACATGTTAAAAAAAGAAAAGCAATACATACTTTAAAAGTGATGATCCTTGAAAAAACTCCTCTTCATAATCTTTAATAGAGTCAATACTTTCATTGCTGTTGCCTATTAGAATAAAAGTGAAAGAAGTCACTCATTTTGGCAGGCTCTGCAGCACAACAGGTACCAGCAAACCAGTTGTGGAGCACCTCTAAAATAAACAGGTTTGAAAATGTCATCTTCAAATGCACAAGTATGTGGTGGATTGTTAGATGAGGAAGTGAAGAGAAGCTGAAGCACCACTTTGTGGCCATACCATGTGTGGCCTTTTGCATGTTTTGCATCTATGTAACTAATGGGCTGATTGGTTGGAGAATGTTCCAGAGAAGCCAGTGTAATGGCTGCCTTTACCAAAACTTTCCAAAATACTGTATAATCTATATTATTATTACCTTTTCCTGTGACCACAGCAAAGTAACCCAGTGCCTTCATTGGAAACAATTTGCCTTCGATTATTTGTTGAATCTGTATATGAATAAAGGTCTAAAATGAGAACTGTTTTTCTGATGTCACACAATATCAAACAAATATGCAGAATGAGCACTTACACGATTAGGACTTGCTACATTTTTCTCGGCAAGATCTACTTTAGTTAAGACAAAGATAGTACGCCTTCCTTGTGGATCCATCTGACTTACAAGGTCTGTCACAATGCTTCGTTCTGCATCCACAGAACCATCTGTCATTCATGAGAGAAGCCAGTTAACACAGATTCACAAACACAATGCCCGGACAACAATGGTGGGAAATTACAATTTGCAACTAACTCTTATTAAAACATTTATTTTGTATTAGAGTAACTAAATGGTTTCCTGGAATGCAACACAACATTTAGCACTAGGTATTCAATTTACTCTAAATTTCTCTGTTGTCTTAGGGGGACACAGGGACCTAGGGGTTAAGCTCCGCCCTCCAGGAGGCAGTACACTTTATATTAAATAAGGGGGTGTGGCACACCAGGCTTACCCCTGTACACTGTACCAATCCACTCAGTTTTTAAGTGTCCTGCTTACTAGGAGGACAGGATTCAAGAATGTCTACTTTTCTTTTTTTTCACAGTCAACGTCTTCAGTCAGGATACTGACACCAGGGGTGATACCAGGAGCAAGGATACTTGCTGCCTAAAAGGTTACCCCCGCCGAGGAACAATCCATCGGGGTCAATTCTAGCCCTAAGGCTATACAGGCCATCCTGACATACCTGCCTTCCATTAGGGGTTGAAGGTCTGGCCGGTGAAAAGACTGGCAGGAGACACACCTGCTTTTCAACGCAAGATGCAACGCCCATCTTCCCAAATACCGGCAGTGGCACAGGAAGTGAGGCAGAGCCGCGAGCTGTTGGAACACTTATGCGTTCCAGCAGCCATTTTCTGCTCACTTCAGACGGATCGCTTGTCCTGAGGAAGAGCAGCACACCACAAGGTGCACCTAACTCCAGGCGCTCCTCATTCCATTACTTCCATAACCTGGGGCTCTCGTCCAGCTACGTCTGGCTCACCCCTGCACACCTACTGCACCACCCAGTGTGTACCATGGCGGAAGGTAGGTCAGGGGGACTATTCTCCCGGGCAGGGGGGAAAGGCACCCCCCACAGCACAGGTGACATACTTTGCTTGTTCAAAGTACCAAGGTAAAATCCCTGGGGGCCAAGAGGAGCCACTGTGCAGGTCCTGTTCATTGGGGCAGGGTACAACTTCTACCCACAGGGGGCAACTCATTAGCAGTTAATGCTCTATCTGAGGATAATTCAGGCACTTACCAGGACCCGGGAATCAGCCAGGCAGCAGAGACTCAAGCCCCACTATGGGCTATTCCGCTATCTCAATCCTTAGCTGTCTGCTACCAATAGCAGACAACTTAGGCAAAGCCCTAGCTAAGCTTGGCCAAACGTCTAGTGGCAAGCGAAAACGGCCAGATGATGCTAAGGAGGATGCTGCAATCCATACACCATCTGACAAGTCATCTGTTGACCAGGCATCCTCTCAGTCTGAAGGGGAGCGCCCACCATCAGAAATGTGTCCAGAATAACTAGAGAAAATTATTTCACAAGCAACAGGGGGAAAGAGTACCTTCCCCAGACAAAAAATAGATCTTGGGGATCCAATAAGCGGGGGAAAATTTTTTTCATGGCCAAACTGGACATTACACAAGGAGAAAAAGTCCACCACATCGCTCAAACTTTTGCTTCAAGAGGAGCGATAAGGGTCGCACACCTTGGAAAAACAACAAAGCCCACAACAAACCCACAACGTACAAATCCGCAACAGACTGACGGGGTACTCCCTCCGGAATCATGGGAACAGATAGGGGGCAGGTTACTTCGGTTCCTGTGAAGTGTGGACTTGTCACTCTTCAGACGCATGGGTAGACGAGATTGTATCTGAAGGATATCACCTCAACTTAACAATCCTACCCCCCAGAAAGTTTTTCATGTCAAGAGTACCATCTCAGCCCAACAAAGGACAAGCCTTTCGAGCATGTGTTACCAAGATGGTGCAAACTAATCGTACCAGTACCACCAAGAGAGATTCTCTGGGTTTTACTCCAATCTATTTATTGTTCCAAAGAAAGACCGATCCTTCAGGCCAGTCTTAGATCTCAAAATCCTGAACAAGTTGATAAGGTCCATTCAATTCAAGATGGAAACCCTGCTCTCTGTAATTCGGGGAATGGAACAAGGGCAGTTCATGATGTCGCTGGACATCAAGGAGGCATATCTCCACGTACCCATTTGGCCCCCTCACCACAAATACCTTCGATTTGCATTTGCCAACCGGCACTATCAGTTTATGGTGCTCCCGTTTGGACTATCGTCAGCACCCAGGGTGTTCACCGAACTTCTCCTGAAAGCCACGTCGGAAGACAAGGCCAAGAAGAATCTGGAGCAAGCAACTCTAACTACTCCATCAATTCGGCTGGTCCATCAACTGGAAGAAATACAATTTACAACCCAGTCACCAGATATTTCCTGGCCTAGAGTTGAACACCACCACACAGCTAGTGAGACTCACACAAGACAAACAAGCCAAAAAAGCCAAAATCAGAAATCAGATTCATTCTCTGCTCTCTATGCGGAAGTCAACAATCCTCATGGCAATGAAGGTTTTGGGACTAATGGTATCAGCCATCGAGGTGGTTACGTTTGCACAGATCCACTTATGTCCTCTTCAATCAAATATCCTGGCGGCATGGAAAGGGGACCAACATCTCGAGTCTTCACACTCTCCCAAGGGAGGCCTTTCAGGGGTGGCTACAACCAAGCAACCTGTCGACAGGACAATCTTGGGCCATGCCAATTTGGAATGTGATCTCAAAAGACAGCAGACTACTGGGCTGGGGAGCAGTGTGGAACAATCTATCCGCTCAGGGACTATGGAGACCAAACTGCCAATCAATATCCTGGAGTTGCGAGCAGTAAAACTTGCTCTATACCACTGGGCACATATTCTAAAGGAAAAACCAGTATGGGTTCAAAGCGACAATGCAACAACCTTGGCATAAATCGGCAGGGAGGAACACGGATGGAAGCTCAGCAGATCCTGCGCTTGCCCGAAATCAACTCAGTAAGGCTATCAGCGATTCATATACCAGGGGTGTCCAACATCAAGGCAAACTTTCTCAGCTGAAACCAGCTAGATCGGGAGAATGGGAACTTTATCCAGAGACGTTCACAGAGCTGGTGAACCATTGGGGGCAGCCACAGATAGACCCAATGGCATCCCGAAACAATCAAAAGGTTCAAGAATTCTTCTCTTGTTACCAAGATCCGATGGTAGCAGGGGTGGATGCCATGACTCAGTGCTGGACGTTCAATCTAGCGTACATTTTCCCACCACTTCCAATGCTGCCTCGAGTCCTCAAGAAGATCAGACACTCACTTACCATAGTAATAGTGATAGCTCCTTACTGGCCTCGCAGGACATGGTTCTCAGACCTCCGGGAGATGCCAGTAACTCAGCCAATTCACTTGCAATAAAGATGAGATCTTCATCAAGGAACAGCAGTTCACCCCAACCCCTGTCTGTTCACTTTGACGGGATGGCTGTTGAGGCATTCATTTGGCGAAAACAGGGGATAGCCGAAGAGGTTATCACAACCATGCTCAGGGCAAGCAAACCTTCATCTTCCAAGTCATACCATAGAGTATGGCACTCATATCTCAAATGGTGCGAAGAGTCACACTTACCTTTTCTGGAACTCAGCATCCCTAGAGTTCTCTCTTTTCTACAATGGGGCCTACAGTTAGGACTTAAACGTAGCTCCCTAAAGGTACAAGTTTCTGCATTATCTATCCTTCTCTGGCATAGACGGACAGAGGAAGACATGATACGCCCATTCTTACAAGGGGTGGCACATGTAAAACCCCCCTTTTGACCACCAAGATCAAAGTCCCAGTCACTTTTCATTCTACCATCTGGACCTCGTAAGGACCAAACAGCCTCTAAAACTACCATTGCAAGGTGTACCAGGCAAACCATCAGACAAGCCTATCTCACCAAAGGGAAATCTCCGCCAGACGGTGTCCGGGCACACTCAACAAGGGCAGTTGGGACTTCCTGGGCATGGTGCAACTCTGCCTCATTGGATAAGATCTGCAAGGCGGCGACCTGGTCTTCAACACACTTGTGTCAGCCGAGGCCTCTTTTGGTCGCAAGGTGTTACAATCAGTTGTGTAATTAGTTTCACTGCACCAATTGGAGTATATGCGCCACACCCTGTGGTATTACTTGGATGAAGACAACTAAAGTGCTTTAAGCATTGTTGGAATGACTTCTTCTGCTAGTCCCCTACTTCTCCAGATGGCTCAATGTGGATTGGATTTTTTCCAGTTGATGGTCCACCCGAAGTCCTGAAGAAGTATCACAGTCTTGTCGAGATCCTCCCTGGCCGACGCTGCTGTGACCGCCATGAGTTTGGTGAACACTCTGGGGGCTGACGACAGGCCGAATGGCAAAGCCACAATTGGTAGTGTTTGTTCTTGAATGCAAATCAAAGATAGCGATGGTGGTGAGGCCAAATTGGGACATGGAGATATACATCTTTAATGTCGAGTGACATCAGAAATTGCCCTTGCTCCATTCCCCGGATCACTGACCGCAACGTCTCCATTTTGAAGCGCACAACTCGAATAAATTTGTTGAGGCCCTTGAGGTCTAGCACAGGCCTGACGGTGCCATCCTTCTTTGGGAATGTGAACAGATGAGTAAAACCCAGAGAATCTCTCTAGTGTTGGAACTGGCACAATCACGTGAGAGGAGGGCTTGTATCGCCGAACGGACTGGCTCAAAATGGCCGCTGGAATGCAAGCGTTCCATCTAGTGCACATGTGCTGAGGTGCGCGCCTGAAGCCCGCAAAAATTCACACCCACATAGCGCGTTCCACTGTATGTCTGCGCAAGAAGTGCGCAACTAAATCTTCACTACCCCTGACCCGACCTCACTGCTACCCATCCGGATGCGCTACTATGCGCACTATGGCAAAGGGAACAAGACCCAGGAGAAGAGGGGAGTAGGGGAGCTTTACTAGGCCAGTAGCTAAGGCAGGAGCGGGCGGGGGGAGAGGTGAAGAGGGGAATAAGGCAACAAGGGCCCCCCTCGTGCAGTACATTAATAGTACATATGGCACTTACCCCACACACCGGCCAGACTGTCTGTGCTAGATCCTCCAGTGCAGGAATTTGTCTGGGAGGTCGGTATAGCTGGATGGCTAGGATTTGACCCCGGTGGCAGACTCTCCTCGTAGGGGGCTAACCTCAATAAAGTCCATCCCATGATGGGTATCCATCCACCCAGGAGCAGGACACTTAAAAAACTGTCCAGCCTCAGGAGGATGGAGCTTAACCCCACCGTTCCCTGTGTCCCCCTTGAGACGTCAGAGAAATAAAAGTGTTTTAAAGTAATAAAATATAATCCAGTGTTGCCCTGCACTGGTAAAACTGCTGTGTTTGCTTCAGAAACACTACTATTGTTATATAAGTAACATGCTTTGTAGCAACGAGGGCAGACATTCAAAGGAGAAAAGGATCAGGTTACACAGCAGATAGCAAATAAGCTCGTAGAACATAATGGTGTTATCCATTAACCTGTGCCGTATAGCCTTTTCAATTTCCACCATTGCTATACAGCAGCTTGTTTATATGAACTAAAGTAGTGTGTTAACATATACATATAGTATAATAGCATTTTAACTCCTTTGCTATGCACCAGATGAAAGAAGCAGAAACATCCATCATAAGATCCAAGGAGTGTAAAAGTATATAAATAGCATAAAACAATATTGAAACAAATACCTTGAATGCAGAGTATAATAGCATTTGGATTTTGCATGTAGGCTTTGCTAATTTTGAAAATAGTCTCCTTAGTATCAGGTGCCATTCCAGAGGTTACAGTCTAAAAGAAAATTATGGTTTTTACACAATTTGTCATCTAAAAAAAACAAGTCACATCAACAATAAATGTGACTTACACTGATGACTCCAGGTAGATCAACAAGCACCATTCTCTGTATCCCAGGGCCTTTCACACTTAAAGAGATCGTCTACAAAAGACATTTTACAAGGATGAGTACAAAAACAAGGAAAAAAGGCAGAAAATGTATTTTGTATCAGTTTCTCGAAGATATTCACAAAAAAGATAGCAAACATGATAAACAAACATGAAATATAAAAATGTCAATGGTGGCCAGTGATCTAAGAGGAAAGTAATAATTGCACTAGCAGTTTTACCTCTGGACTAACAGTTTGTCCATTTTTTACACTTTTCCTCATCCGGACCTCTATTTCATCTCTCAGTGCTGCCAACTGTCAAAGAAAAATATGGCACACATCATTAGAAATAGTTTAATACCAAATATATGTTACATTCTCTACTGCTGTGCTAAAAAGGTTGCAAAGTTACACTTAAAATGATAAAGGCTTGCCAAAACACCAATTTGCAGTGCTATGCAAACCATTTCCACTTACTATCATCTATATAAAATGCATATTTCATGTTGGATAACCATGGTTCACAATAGTCACTTATTTAATTTAGTCCAATTATTTCATTTTGAGTGTTTTTTCTTTTTGCAGAATCTACAATACCCACACAAAAACCACAGAGCTGGTTCCAAACATTCTACTTTTCTTGTTGGCTCTTTGATCTGTAGTGCATGTTTTTCACATAGCAGCCGACAGCATAGATCAAGGAATCAACCATAGTTTTTCACATTTTGGTGTCCAGAACGTACATGTTTTTCCCACTTATGTACATATTATGCAAGTCACAAAGATCATGAGTAATAATTAGGAGTGCTCTACCCTCTTGTATCTACCTGTGTAAGTTCCAGGTGCTAAACTGGAAGACCCTTGCCTGCTAATTGGGTCGACTGCTACATCCAGTGAAAGAAATCCAGTAGCACTCTGGTAATGATGCAAAAATCTTCAATGACTTATTAGCCCATATACAAACAAACAAAGGGCAGTCACAAATATCAAGAGGCATGACCTGTTGGTCTGTGAAGCACAGTTACCCACAGCCAATACTCGGCATTTAGCTTCAATCACTATAATATAGCTAAAAAAATATATAAAAGTAATACAGGATCTGTATACATAGAATAATGCTTATTTTAAAAGATGTGTTCCTTAAAAAGCTTTTACTGAGGGCAGCGATATTTTAAGGCACCAAGTATCTAATATACATTCCACTGAATTTTTTAAAATGTTATATATTTTATACATTATCTGGAAACTCCAAACTAATGCCATGCCATTCCCCATTCTTCTTTTTGCTACTTTTCCTTTTTTTCTGTGGGAAAAGGACAATGGCAGACAAGGCACTTTGTACTTGCTGTGTCTTGTAGCTTTAGTTTACAATCGCAAATGGCATGGGTAGCCCCAGTGGAATTTGAAAATATAAAGCACAAACGGTGCAATTGCAGTTTTATTAGGAGGACTGCATGGATGTGTCTCCATATGTATCTCCAAATACATGCATAAAATTTGGAAATGTTTTGACAGTTTTTTGCTTTAGTCAAATGCACAAGTGTTTGATTGGCCTAATTAATTGTAAAGGGCTCACACATGAAACAAGGACTATACGTACTAAAAGTTTACTTCATGTCATTCTAAGGAAACTGACAATTTGCATGTACCATATACTGTATGATTTAGGATCATCAAAAACAAAAGCCCACAATGGCAAATTTAGAATACAACTGGGCTCATCTACAGATTAAGTAATGTTTCATTTTTACTTACATCTGACTCCTTGGTGAGGTCAAACTCCCGTGAACTGTCCTTGAACATAGCTACATGATGGGGACCCTCACTCAGAGTAACCTTATGGGGGCAAGACACACATAACAGAAGAAAACTTTAGAAAAATTTGCTTTTTACTGCCCAAATTATTGACAGGAACCCTAAATTTAGAGATACTTGTCAAAAGTACCTTTACAGGAGAACGAGTCATCATTTCTCCAGATCCACGAGGAAAGATCCGGGCCTGAGCAATCATCTCCAAGACACTGGTCTTTCCAGCACTCTGATCTCCAACCACCACTACCTGTCATGAACAATAAATTAAACAATCTATGGACACATGCTGGTTTCTGTTCATGTTATATTTTAATGAAATAGTTATGTCTTAATAAATACATGTGCATTCAGGTTGACGTGGTGCTTGTAATAATGTTAAATAACAATCTGCACTTCAGATATTTGCCTTTTAAGCAGGCATTGCTGTAGATATGAAAGATAAATATTAATTTAGTCAGAACAACATTTTTCTGCTGACATATTTTGTTCTGGGTTCAGTAGTCCTACAGTTGGAAAAATGACCTTAGCATTTATAGCAAAGGTATTATCCTAGTACTCTGTCCTCATGATAAATAGTTGTCAAAAGAGACAAGAACAAACATAGTTGTGCATTAAAGGGCTGGTTCACCTTTAAGTTAACTTTTAGTATGTTATAGAATGGACAATTCTAAGAAACTTTTCAATTGGTCTTTAGCCTTTTTCAGAGTCTTTTCAGCTTTCAAACGGGGGCACTGACCCCTTCTAAAAAACATATGCTCTGCAAGGCTAAACATTTACCGTTATTGCTTTTATTTAGTTACTCATCTTTCTATTCAGGCCTTTCCTTTTCATACTCCAGTCTCTTATTTGAATCAATGCATGGTTGCTAGGGTAATTTGGACCCTAGCAACCAGATTGCTTAAATTGCAAACTGGAGACCTGATGAATAAAAAGCTAAATCATTTAAAAACCACAAATAATAAGATTAAATCAATTGCTAATTGTCTCAGAATATCGCTCTCTACATCACACTACGTTCATTTAATTATCTACAACCCCTTTAAGTGCATAGACTGTCTGTAGCAGTACTGTTTGCAATCACAACTACTAGTTACAACTTTAACAATTTGTTAATTATACATAAAGACACAAATTTTTCTTATATACTCCTTTAATGTTACCAAAGAATTCCTAGTTAAAAAGCGACATATATTATAATGATACAGAATACAGCATTTTGTCACTGACATTAAATTAATTTGCAAGTCCAATGAACAGAATGAAAAAAGGTCAGTAATAAATGATTTAATACATACTCTTGGTAAATGGTCCTGTGTGTTGTAGTTGGCGTCATAATCAGATAGTATGTCTAATACTTCAGAGTACATATCAATCAATGCTTTCTGGGGGGAAAAAAGAGAAGAATATTCAATGTAGAGAACAGATAAGGCATTAATGATATTTTAATACATAACTGGATCTTATATCTGCATTAGTCTTCGTTTGTAAAGACTACATACAAATTCTGCCTTTCTATAAGGTTCAGCATTGTTTTTTTAGCTTTCAAAATACTGATATTAAATGGGATCACTATCCAAAATTAATTTCTTGCATACAACATGTAAATGATTCTAAACAACAGTAATTAAATATTTTCAGTGGTATATTTTCAGTGGTTTCGTTGTTTAGAATATTTCAATAATGTAAAAAAAAAACAGTTTTTGGTAAGAGTGATACTTGTGGACCGATACAAAGGAATGAATGTGGGTTCAGAAGACCATTTGGAAGTATTTCCACCCCCCCCAAAAGGAACAATTATGACTAAAAGAAAAACACCTAAAAAAAACTGTGTGTTTTTATATTGGAGGATAATTATCCTATTATGTTGGAATCCCACTTGCTGTGGAGTAGATTCTTATTGTATATATTTTACATTTTAGGTTGTCTAGTGTTAAATCAGACCAAACAGCATATAAAATATTAATGATGCAGGAAAATAAATTGCAGCCAGAAATAATTGGCATTTTATAGATTTTTTTTTTTTTAAAAGAAGTCAAGTTTGCAGAAAAAAACAGCTCCAATGTACAACCTTTAGTTTCCGCTGGTGAATGCCCTTATCATCCTTTTGCAGCACCAGCTTCCTAAGATCTTTGTTTTCTTTCTCAAGCCGTTCAAGAATGCGTTGGTATTTCAGCTGGAAAATAATTATACATGTTGAATACTCACTGAAGACTCCATGCTTTCTTTTTTTTGCAGCCAAAGATAAATAATTATTTCAATTGTGCCTGTTAAACCTACCTGGGTTCTTAGAAGTTCTTCTTGGAGCTGATCTATCTTATCCTTGTCTGAGACCTATATAACAATATGCACTTGATTAAAGGTAACAAACATTAGAAATATATACAGTATATATATATATATATATATATATATATATATACACACATATACATACACACACATAAAATAACCATATCACTTCTTCATATCCAGGCCCCAGAGTCAAGCCTAGTGCATCTGAAAAATACATAGAAATACATGTACTGATGTTTGGTTCCCAGCACCCATCTTTTAAGGTGTACACTTAGAGGCACATATATCAAGGGTTGAATTAGAAATTCGAGGGAAATTTCTTAATAAAATCTAATTGTTAAAACTCAAACAAATTTAAACAACTGAATTCCATCAACTTTGAATCGAGTTTTTTCTCCTCAAAAAACTTGAATGTCAGGAAGGCTGCAAACATCTCCAAATTGCTCACTGGACCACTGGACAGTTTTGAAAATTTAAATTCGAATTTTCAATTCAACCCCACAATGTCTGCACCCCTTAAACACACAGACACACATTACCTCATATCTATAAATATCAGTTCACATTCAGGTTTCTCAAACTAAGGTTTCATGCACACCACAAATGACATATGTTAAAATCAGGAAATCTTGCAATAACGCCATCTGCTTATTCCAATTACACAATCAATATTAACCAAAGCAGCAGCACACCACAACACTGGTTTCCAGTTTGTAGCACTAAATTAGACTATGAATGGAACTGTATTCAAAAGAAGTCACAACAGATATGAACCAAATATCCCCAGTCTAAATAATAGTGAAATCATTTAGTGTTCAGGGTCTTTAGAATAAAGAAAATCATCTATTCTGAAGTACAGGTATGAGGCCTATTATCTAGAATGCTTGGGATCTGGGTTTTCCGGATAATGGATCTTTCTGTAAATTGGATTTTCATACCTTAAGTCTACTAGGAAATCATTTAATCATTAAATGAACCCAATATGCTGGTGTTGCTTCCAGTAATGATTAATTATATCCTATTGCAAGGTACTATTTTACAGAAAAAAGGGAAACTGTTTTTAAAAATTTGGATTATTTTGATACAATGGAGTATATGGGAGCTTTCTGGATAATTGATCCCATACCTGTACTGTTTAAAGAGGCCCCGTCACCCAAAAAAATATTCAAAATCTTATTTTATCACACTAGTCAAGCAAAATGAACTTTAATTACACTATACAAATTATTTGAATCTTGTTTCCTTCAGTCTGAAAATTCATAATTATAGCAATCAGGCAGGAGCCATTTTGTGGACACTGTTATTAAAGGAGAAGGAAAGGCTAAAATTAAGTAAGCTTTATCAGAAAAGTCTATATAAATACACCAGTTAACCCTCAAAGTAGTGCTGCTCTGAGTCCTCTGTCAAAAGAAACAGCATTTCTTTCCTTCTATTGTGTACACATGGGCTTCTGTATTAGACTTCCTGTTTTCAGCATAACCTCCAGGGCAGGGCTTAAGCATGCTCAGTTTGCTCCTCTCCCCCTCCCTCCTCCCATGCCTGCTGTAATCTGAGCTCAGAGTTGTAAGTGAGCAGGGAGAGACTCAGCCAGGAAGTGATGTCACACCAAGCTTATATGGCAGCTTCTATCCTAAACAAACAGAGACAGTGTCTAGAGCTGTTTACTCAGGTATGGTAAAGCATTCTGCAGAATAAATATAGCATTCTAGCTTGCACTATTGTGGCTAATCTGTTGGCAATAAACTGTCTTGAAGCTTTCCTTCTCCTTTAAGGCAAGCCTTGCATCATCTCAGAATTTTGTTTGTGCACCAGAATGGGGGACCCGATGTCCATCCCCATGCACTGGCTACACAATTAAATGGTGAAGAGAACGGGGGAATGTAGGGAGAGCAGTGACATCTAGGAAGTGATGAATAGAAAGTTAAAGTAATTGTCTGCCCCGACTCTATGCCTACGGCATAGAGGAGGGGCAGACAATATTTGATTGACATCTGAGATTTTTAAATGAGCTTACAACAGCTATCAATCCTTTAATAAAAAATAGAAATGGGATTTCATGTTTAATTTGAAAAGGACTTTTATTATACAGCTTTGTGTGTCTGGGTGACAGGTTCACTTTCATTATTACATAAAAAAGGAAATCATTTTTAAAAATATGGATTATTCAGATAAAATGAGGTCTATGGGAGACAACCTTTCTGTAATTCTAAGTTTTCTGGATAACGGATTATATACCGTATGCATCTATATACCTTTAGTCTGGAACTACACGGTGCGCATCCTTCCGATCTGAGGAGGAAGTGCAGGCGTCACGTTCGATGCACAGAATCTAATGTAAGCAATACAAATGTTGCATCTACAAACTGATTGCATCCGACACAACATGACTGTCGGATGCGAATGCTGCATGTTGCATCTTCATCTGACAGTCATGTTACTTTCTGGCGCATCAGACGTGATGCCTGTGCTTCCTCTCATAGCGTCGGAAGGACGCGCACCATGTAGTTCCAGCCTTACATGTACATTTTAACCATACAAGTGATCAAAGATTCTCCTAGCAAATAATTCACAAAGAGATGGGAAAGGTAATCTCTCTGTAACATTCTTTTAAAATGCTCGGGGCGGCCTTTAGGGACATTATTTAGAGTGCAGCAATTACTTGATACCGACACGTTCCTATGATTTTTATAGGAACGTGTCAGTATTACTTCAAGGGTATGTAAACTCATTTCATATAGATAAATATGCTAAATGAATCCCTAAAAATAAGCTTGTTTTCAATATATAATAACTTTTTTCCTTATGACTATAAAGATAAAGTTGACGGTTTGGCCTGCTGCCTGAGGCAGTCTCACGCAGTTATGTCTTTGATTGTCAAGAAATTCATTTGGTTTCCAGCTGCACCAATTTGTGAACCAATCACTTTACAGGCATCAGCGACCTCCTACATTTCTTTTTATTGCCGATTAGAATATAATCCCTTAAGACACCCACAATCAGGAACAACACCCTCTAGAAATCCTTCACACTTTTCTATTCCCAGCATAATCACTACATTGCAAGAACTGTCAACGCTTTATCAGAAACTAAACCTGGTCACAATTTTTAGTATTGATCACTGCAGCAAGCCTACACAAGCCCCATTGTTTGTTAAAAGAGAAAAGGTAACAGATAGATATATATATATATAGATTGGGTTAGGCAGTTAAAGTTATAAGTTAAAACTTTTGATGAAGCATAACTAAAGTTGTGTATAGGTGATACCTTTATTGGCCAACTAAGTTGATAATTACATGAAGCCTTCAGAACATTCCAGTTGCTTTTTCAAATTTACATAACTTTTGTTATGCTTCATATCAAAACTTTTACCCTATAAGAGTATAATCACGGTGGGGGTGCCAAATGTTAGGCACCCCCTAGTGATTATAAAGACCCTGAACTGATACCCCTGTTCGCTGAAAAGTACTATTGCTAAAGAGCCACACTATAATAACAGGTGCAGAGTCTTATGAGCCATATTAACCAATTTGATCTTTGCTTTAAAACTGGAGACCAGTGAATGCTTGAACATTAATTGCTATGGGTTACTGAAAACTAAGCAAAACGCAGCACCTGTTTTTATATTTCCCCTTAAGTTTACAATATCTATAATATTTATGAAGGCTCGCTTACAAAGGCAGGTGCAAAGTTCAAAAATTGGCACAAAACTGCATGCTGCTTACATAAATATATGCTTCATAATACTTGTGTCTTGAACTAAAATGGGAGTTGCTTCCACTCAGGGCTGGAACTAGGATTAGGCAGAAAAGAAGTGCCTAGGGCACAATACAGCCTACATACAATTTATCGATACTTCACATTTGCAGGTGACCACAAGCCTTGTGGTGAGAAACACTGTATTGTGGGCAAAAAACATGGTGATTTCCATGCTTTATTGCTCAGTTCACTTATATATGAGCCACATGAAAAATTATATATTTTAATGTTATTATGCTTTTAACATTTACTAGGAAAAGATGAAACTGTATGATTCAGATAGCACAAAAAAAGTCACACAGTGCACATGCAACATGCTCTGCAGGGTAAAATTCCTATTCCACTGCTCTCATATTAGTTCTTACCGACCTGTAAGATAAATACTATCACACACCACAGACGTTATATAGTTTGCAATGCCTTTACTGTAAGTAGGGTTGAAATCTAAATATATTGGAAGGCCGGAATTTTTTTCAAAAAAAGGTGGCAACCCTAACTGTAAGTCAGGAATGCCCTATTACCGCAATCCAAGAGTTATGAAATAAAACTCCAGACAACTGCACAAGTTTGAAATTTAACCCCATAATGATTTCAAAGACTTGTTTACACCCCCTTTGTAGATATGATGCACGTATTCGTTAAACTTAATGTCCTATGAGGCATCACCTTGCGATGTTGTTGTGAGGTGCCCGTGTTAATGTTCCCAGCAGCCCTGCGAGCTTCTTCTTCATGTTGCTGTATCTGCTCTTGTAATAGTATGAGTTCACCAAGCAAACCCTGCCGTGAGTTTACAGAGAGAGACATGGAATGAAGGTGAGGAAAAAAACAGTAAAGGAAAAATAAAAATCAAGGGGTTAACATAAAGACAGAGGACAGATGGAAATGCCTGGAAACAAAACAGCCCAATAGGTACTAAAGAAAGCATGTGTTGTAAAGTTTGTTTCAAAAGCTTAGAAAAACAATATCAGCTACATTATGAGCATTTGTTATCTTTGCTGTTAGAAAATGTTGGCATATTTTACAGGGAAGCAGTTGCTTGAAGCATTGTCCTCCTACACAGCGATGTTAGAGGTGTAGTAAGTGCAGGATTCCTGCTCAATGCATGTGGGTACTATAAATATTGCACCCCGAATCAGTAGGGTGATGGTATATTAATTAATAGCTCCCAATAACCTTTTGTTCTAAAAGAGAAGGCAGGTAGACGTAAGTTTGCAAAATATGTATTTTGCAAGTGATGGTTTCTGTTCTACTTTTCACATGCTGTGAATTTAGGCGGTATTATTAGAATAGGCACCGCTGTAAAGGTAATACAAACATCTAAATTAAACCTTTTCATTTCATGCCATTTTCATTTCAGCAGCTTGACACTTCACAGAGAAAGTGGTCATTATGTGATTTCAGCTTTATATTGCCGTGAAACAGTAGTAGGGCTAGATCTTAATAACAGCGTAGCGACATATAAACAGCACAATGATTCATTCATTCAAGTGAAAGAGTTCTGAAACAAATGTCAAGATTACAGCTGTTTGTTCTTTGAGGAAAATAATTTCATCTTGGAGATTACTAAGAAAATATTTCACATACAGTAACTTCAACCTTTATTACAGGGATTCAAATAATGTCACCATAAGGGAGCACAAGATATGTGGTTACTAAAGACTGAAGAAGTGCCAGATTATTTTCCACAATTGGTATACTTAAAGGAGAACTACAACTTAAAGGGCAACTAAAGTCTAAAATAGAATAATGTTAGAAATGCTGTATTATGTATACTAAATATAAACATGAACTTACTGCACCAGCAGCCTAATAAGACAAATGATTTATGCTTTCAAAGTTGGTGCAGGGGGCTGTCATCTTGTAACTTTGTTAGACATTTCTGCAATATCAAGACTCGCACATGACCAGTGTGGTCTGGGCTTCAGTTGGGAGGTTAAGCTTAGGGATCGTCATAAGTTATCAAAACAGCACAAGTCAAATAATATCTGCCATAGAAGCCAATACAGCAAGACTGATTAATAATCATAATATAGAGACTGCACTGTGTCTCTGAATACAAATCTCTACAGGGAATCCAACAATGCTGCTGGAGTTCTGGGAAGTAAGGTGGGGGGGCTCCCCCTGCCATTTGAAAGTATGATTGTATACCTGCACAGCAGTTGGGGACCATCTGACAATTCCTATCCACAGCAGTAAAAGAAGGGGGAATTGCACTGCATACAGTCAGGTTTATGATAAAAACTGTAGACATCTTTTAATTAAAGTATATTGGAGATAGATTTCTTTTTCATTAAAGAAAGTAAAAATGGGATTTTATATTTTTGCCTTTACATGCCCTTTAACTGAAGCAGTAGGCTAGAAATGTTGTACATTATGTTTTGGGCTTCTGTGCAACTACAGTCCTTCAGCAGTAAAAATCTGTGTCTCCGAATGTGCCCCAGTAGCTCCCCATCTTCTTTTCTGCTGATTCACTGCACATGCTCTGTGCTGCTGTCACTTACTGGGCTTAGGGACCCACTAACAATATACAGTACACATAAAATATAAATGTCACTATATAAGGCTGATTAGTAATTGATATAGATAATTACTACATGGCAGCTTAGAAACCAGTGAAACTAGCACCCGAATGTAATAATTAGCCCTGTAGCCAGGGCCGCTTCTGCCATGAGGCAAGGTGAAACCCTTGCCTCAGGCGGCAGCGAGCGGCCAGTTACAAGGGGCGGCAAAAAGCCGCCTCTTGTAACTTTAAGAGCCGAACTTCCGGGTTTTAATCCGGAAATTCGGCTCAGCTAGTGCAAAGAGCGCTATAGCGCTCAATGCACTAGCGATACTGCGCCCCCTGAAACCCGCTCCGACGCTAATTTTTAAGCGCGGAGCGGGAGAGGAGGGGGGCGGCATCTGGGCTGCTGCCTCAGGCAGCAGCAGCCCCAGGATCGGCGCTGCCTGTAGCATCAGTTAATATTACAGACAAACTTCATTTTCTGCTTGATAATTAGCAACAACCCCAACAACAGCTGCTCAGAGCACACTGAGCATCTGAGTGTTGCAGACACTTTTCAAGATGGTGACCCCCTGTGACAAGTTGTCTCCTCATTCAAAAGCACTAAATGACAGTTTACAAACTAGGAGTCCAAAACTATTCTTTGTATTTATATGGTAGAATTTTGCAGTATAACTTATGTGGCTGTAATTTTTAGAAACATAAAGATATATATAACACATAGATATACACAACACTTGCATATGTAATTTCTGTATTACAAATGTAATACATATAATAGCACTTGTGCTTCTATGTACAGGTAAAAAAAAAGTCAAACCAACTTTTTGCCAAATGCAAAGCATCTCCCCGACCTAGTATGGCACCTGTGTGTCCAGCACACTTGCTATCTGCCAGCAGATTCACAAGAAAATGCATATATCTTACTCTGCAATCTGTAGCAAAACCATTTGCCTTATGTGAAGTGGCAAACATATCCCTATACAGTGGTATGCTATTCTGTTGTTGCATCAGGATAAACTTGCAAAATAATGAATTATGCAGAAGGCTGAAGAGAGATTTAAGTTTAAGTTAAGACGGTCACCTTATAGTAAGGTAAATACAGTACAGGTAGACTCTAAAAAATAACACTAGCAACACAGCATAGAAATCAGTAAACTGTTTCAAATCCTCCTCTATACGTCTTGTTTTAAAAAGAGGGATGGTTTTGCAAACGATCTTCAATTTTTATCTATTATATCTATTCTGCAGATCCCAGTTTAGAATGTATGTTTCTACATGTTTGATGGGTTCTCTGACCTTAGCAAAAACCTAGTCTTACAATATGACCGGATTGCATTTTTTTAATTTCCAGGCTGGAAAGAGTCTAAATAGTATATTAAGTGAACAGCTAGAGGGGCTTAAATTGCCTTTCATAGCAATACTTAAAAACAAAACAGTTCAAATAGATCAATGCTTACATTTTAAGAAATCCCATGTCATCAAGGAGGTAGTGACAAGGTTCTGTCATTTTAAACACTTAATTTAATGCTGTAACAGGTGGCACAGAGGACATAGCAATGCACAACCTCTGTGACAAGATATTGTTACGTGGATCGCATTAACACGGCAGGGTTAATAGGAAGCTTACAGTTTCATAAGCAATAAGCAAAAGACTCTACTTGCAGTGTTCACTAATAGCGTTTCTGGTGCAAGTCACGAATATGGCTGCAAAATGCAGACAGTAACGGAGTGCTGTATGTGTATTTCCAGCTGCTTTCAGCAACATTTACACCCCATGGTGGAACCCACTGGAAAATATTTGAAAGTTCTGGTACTTCACACTCTTTATAGCCACTGGAGATACAGTTAAAACAATCAGTGTGTGAACAGCGAAATAAATAGGTCAAATTCAAGGTACTCATGTGGCGACCAAAAACACACCATGCTATTGTAGATGCAGAAAATATAAGTAAATGAGACTGAAATAAATTTTAGGCAGTATTATAGTGTTTACTCTTCATATCTTGACCTTACCTGGCTCATTGCAAAATAATAACAGACATACTGCAAATCAAACAAATTAAAATACTTCAAACAATGAAGTCAAATATGTATATTTAAAGTGCCACCTTCTTTCTAATGCACGTTTGGGATCGTTTGTTCCATATGAAGAAGGAGCATTATTTCTGTACTGAGAAGTCTAACTCACTTATGGATTGCTTTATTCAACAGAGGATAGCACCACAGCAAATAAAACCATCTGCTTATAACTGAATGAATTCTTACTAAAATGCATCAAAGCATCCCAAAAAATTAAAACAGAATCCGGATCTAATTTAGCATTTCTCCCTTTAAAAATAATATTAAAGGGGTTGTTCACCTTTAAATTAACTTTTAAAATTAACTTTTAATATGATGGAGACAATGATATTCTGAGACAATTTGCAATTGGTATTTAATTTTTTATGTTTTTTTCAGTTATTTAACCTTTTATCAGCTCTCCTGTGTGGAATTTTAGCAGCTGTCTTGTTGCTAATGTTGCCACCCAGACGGTATTTAACCGGCCCAGCCGGAAAAACAGGTATCGAGGCCTGTGCCTGTATTAAAATAATACCGGCAATTACATGGCCGGTAAATTTTTGAGGGAAGAAATGCCATTTACTTTTAAGCAGCTTTGCTGCTCCCTCCTTCCCTGGTCCAAATTCCCCAGCTATGCAGGCTGCGAGCACTCTCGCATGATGAGATTTGTGAGCGGCATCGCCGGCGTGACTGGGGCTTTAAAGAGTAGACGCGAGTGCACAGTGCAGCTGTGTAGACTAGTGTAGGTGGAGCGTGCGGCTGGACACAAACAAACAGAGCAGTACTGTGCAGAACGCTGACAGCCTGGGAAACTGACAGAGCAAGTGACTGTGGACACTGGACAGTCAGTTAAACTGGTGTAGCTATTCTGGACCGCGGCGGGATGTGTTAAGATTAGAACTGTTGGGCAGTAATTTTACTAATGTGAATGGACAGGGGGTATGGCTTTGGGCAGAACCAGGGGTTGGACTTTTGCCGGGGCAAAGGCCGGTATTTTTTTCTAGAAAAGGTGGCAACCCTACTTGTTGCTAGAGTCTTGTTTTCCTTAGTGGTTTAAGTGAGACTGGACTATGAATAAGAGAGGGACTGAATACAAAGATAAGTAATACAAACTAATAATAATAACAGCATTTTAAGTCCGATTGCAAAGGTTCTAGGAATAGGACATTCTATAACATACTAAAAGTTAACATTAAGGTTAACTGCCCCTTCAAAACAACACAAAACTCAATTTAAGGAATGAAAGTTGATAGTGTGGGTCCAGTTTAAAAAAATCATTTAGTGGTTAACAGTTTTCTTTTTACTCAGGATGTACAATACAATCCAGTACTGCATGGACACTAGGGTTAAAAATGTAACAAATTAGAAGTTTTCACAGGACATGGGCACTTATGTTAACATTGCCAGAATGGTACAAATTGCTTAGAGGAAAGCAGATATAATTTATCATTTTAATAATTATAATTTATCATTTTAAAATGATTCGCATTCTCAGACAATTTTAGCCCTGTTTGACATCTTTAGTGTGGAGATCACACACAGGATTATGTCCTGGAGTATAGCATTATAAGACGTAATCAACATGGTTTTAAGAACAAAAATTCATGGCAGACATTGCTTTTATTATGTAAGTAGGAAGTTAGACTTAGATTGAGCTAAAGCTCTGAATGATGTGCAGTAGGGTTTTATATAGGGTACATTTTTATTTAACATTTCTGGTAATGACTTGGAGGTGGGCAGTGAAACAATGTATCTATGTTTGGAAAAATTCATAATTATGGAGAGATGGGAATATTGGGGTGAATAACAACCTTAGCAGCATGATATACCAATCACCCTAAGCAAGAGCACTAAGATTTTGTCCCGTACTAAAAGGAGTGTAGATTGAACAGATGGGTGGGTAATTCTTCCCCTTGACAAGGCCATGGAAAGGCCCCATCTAGAATATACAGTGCAGTGTAGGTTGACAGTATTCATAGGCTGAGATTATATACAGTGGAGAAACGGTTCCAAATAGGAAAATTATCATTATGTATAAATATAAGAGGACCATACATTTAACTCTCGTTTAACTTATTCATCAACTAAACTTTTACAGAGGAATCCCTTGAAATAAGAAAGGAGGTTTCATCTTAAATGGCCCATCCAAAAATAGTTTTTGCTTAATGGATAAAATGCATACATGGAAAAAGTGGCTTGGAATTATATTGGTGTAATTATGCAAAAATATATATTTTTTTGCTTTTATGTACGAAAATCGGTTTACAAAGAAGTCTGTGAAATTAACTCACGTTAGTTTCAAGAAAGGGTTGGATGCATTTTTTGAAATTGTAACTGGATACAGCTTCAGAAATGTTTGCCTTCCTCTGGATCAACTACTGAGCAAGTTAACAGAATTTACTTGGGTAAAAGGTTAAACTTGTAAATATGCAATATGTAAATGTGTATGCGAATGTTAGATTTAATAATAATTAAGGTGCATATTAAAACACCAAACAGGTTTCAAGTTTAAAGCAGATGTGAAAAAAGGATTATGTAATAAAAGGTCTAGTGAATGTAAAGTAGGTGAATACTTTTCAACTGACGGATTCAGTTTGGCTTCAGATGATTTAGGATTGAAGACATTTGCCTCTCGTAGAAGAGGTACAAGTTATGAGGGTTCAGAAACCTACCTCTTTTTGGACACTCATTCACTTTGAAGCACAATTTTGATAAATTAGCATTTTTTTGTAGTATTAAAACCCATTTAAACATACAGGCATCTTACCTTTTTGTACTGTTTTTCAGAAGCCTCAAAGGTCTGGCTGTCCATAGCTTTAAAAGCAGTCTCCCCTCCTGGGCCTGATACAAAAGATATCAAAACATGCTTTATATTGCTAGATATCTGCATAGCAAATAACTTAAGAAAAGAGAACAGGTCTTCAACTGTCAATATTATGCTGTTTTGCTGAAAGGGGTTCTTGTGTGTTGAACTGGATTTGCTGAATTTGTGGAGCAAAAATGCATACAGATGTATGAAGCAAAATGGTATAAAGACAGACAAGAAAATACATGGAATGATATTTAGATTTAGGCTTCCTTTCCATATATAGGGCCATACTATAAATTATTGACATTTAAAAAGAGGTTAACTTATTTTCTCACAGACTGAAATAGTACTGTAGTATCTTGGAATGCTGTATAATGGATGTTATCACTGATGTCTTAGCTTGTCAGTAATGGCAACAGACAGGGCATTTACACACCTAAAAACAGAAGTAGATCAGAAGGTCCTATGACTTCACTAACCAAATTGTGACCTGTGAAAAATCAGCAAAAAGAGGGGAAAATAATATTGTGAAATGTGAAAACATGTTAGCAAACACTGGAAAGGAAACCCATTGTATCTGTGATATCATTTTGTAAAAATGAAAGACACAACATACTGCTAAGCTTAAACTATGAACCTCATTTATAACATATTTATTATCAAAACTTACCAACAATATTGAGCTACTCAGACATGAAAATACAGTTGTTTTAATGTATTCATGAAACATATACGTAAAGTATGGTAATATACATAAAGTGCTGGAATAGCCCGAAACGTCGCTTTGCTAATGGCACGAATAAACAATTGAATCACATATCGGAGTGCTGCTGGATTTACTGCTTTATTGTGGCCTAAGTAAATGAAACACTGCTATGGTGTCATATTATTGAGTTAATACAACATAGCTCCTACAATACAGCAGGAATAAGCTGTCTTCGGTGCTCCAGGTGTTGAAAAACTACACATTCCTGTATCCCTCTGCGAGGTCAGCCTGACGGTTTACGATATCTGAGCTATAGTATTCTCCATTGGAGTTTGCCGCTGTTTAGATTTCCTCACCTGCGGAAAACCATCCCTTTAATAAACTCAAGCTTTCTCCCAGCTTTTCAAGGTCCGGTAGAAGCTTGGATAACTCATCAGCATCAGGAAGGGCTTTACTTAGTTTATCTGTAAACAAGAAAGACATTTTTTTTTTATTTCAAGCAAGCAAGACAAACAATGGTCACAAACCTCAACTTAAAAAAAAAATACCTTTTACTAATACAGGTTTGGGACCTGTTATACATAATGCTCAGGACCTGCAGTTTTCTGTATTATGAATCTTTCTGTAATTTGGATCTTCATACCTTAAGTCTACTAGAAAATCATGTAAACATGAAATATACCCAATAGGCTTGTTTTGCTTCCAATTAGGATTAATTATATTATAGTATGGATCAAGTACAAGGTACTGTTTTATTAGTACAGAGAAAATGTATATAATTTGTAAAAATCTGGATTATTTGGATAAAATATGGTAGATGGCCTTTCCATAATTAGGAGCTTTCTGGATAATGGGTTTCCGGATAACAGATCCCATATCTGTATAGGCAAAGTTTGAGGTCTTGTCGAGGCTGAGACAGATTTATCAACGTTCTGAGTTTTTCCAAAGCAGAAACAATGCTAACCACTTGGGAAAAATGACTGATAAAATTAATTTTAATGGTGTTTACATGGAAAACATATATATGGATTAATTAAATCCCCATAGACTTGCATTTTGTTAAATGGGTGGTTCACCTTTACGTTAAAGGGATACTGTCATGGGAAAAAAAAAATTTCAAAATGAATCAGTTAATAGTGCTGCTCCAGCAGAATTCTGCACTGAAATCCATTTCTCAAAAGAGCAAAGAGATTTGTTTATATTCAATTTTGAAATCTGACATGGGGCTAGACATATTGTCAATTTCCCAGCTGCCCCAAGTCATGTGACTTGTGCTCTGATAAACTTTAGTCACTCTTTACTGCTGTACTGCAAGTCGGAGTGATATCACCCCCCTCCCTTTTCCCTCCAGCAGCCAAACAAAAGAACAATGGGAAGGTAACCAGATAACAGCTCCCTAACACAAGATAACAGCTGCCTGGTAGATCTAAGAACAACACTCAATAGTAAAAACCCATGTCCCACTGAGACACATTCAGTTACATTGAGAAGGAAAAACAGCAGCCTGCCAGAAAGCATTTCTCTCCTAAAGTGCAGGCACAAGTCACATGACATGGGGCAGCTGGGAAATTGACAAAATGTCTAGCCCCATGTCAGATTTCAAAATTGAATATAAAAAAATCTCTTTGCTCTTTTGAGAAATGGATTTCAGAGCAGAATTCTGCTGGAGCAGCACTATTAACTGATTCATTTTGAAAAAAAGAATTTCCCCATGACAGTATCCCTTTAACTTTTAATATGTTATACAAACATTTTCATGAAACATACAAGTAAACAAGTAAAGTATGGTAATGGCCTAAGTAAATGAAACACTGTTATTGTGTCATATTATATTAATTTAATACACCATAGCTACTAAAATACAGCAGGAATATGCTGTCTCTTCGGTGCTCCAGGTGTTGAAAAACTACACATTCCAGTATCCCTCTGCAAGGTCAGCTGAAGGAGGAATAATGAGAATTGCAGTTCCTCAGAAACTGGGATGCTGAAGGTTTACTATATCTGAGCTATAGTATTCTCCATTTGGGGTTTGCAGCTGTTTAGATTTCCTCACCTGTGGAAAACCATCCCTTTAATAAACTAAAGCTTTCTCCCAGCTTTTCAAGGTCTGGTAGAAGCTTGGATAACTCCTCAGCATCAGGAAGGGCTTTACTTAGTTTATCTGAAAACAAGAAAGGCTTTTTTGTTTGTTTTACATTTCAAGCAAGCAAGACAAATAATGGTCACAAACCTCAACTGGAAATATGTTTCACTAATAAAGGTATGGGACCTGTTATCCAAAATGCTCGGGACCTGCAGTTTTCCGTATAATGGATATTTCTGTAATTTGCATCTTCATACCTTAAGTCTACTATAAAATCATGTAAACATGAAATAAACACAATAGGCTTCAAATTAGGATTAATTATATTTTAGTATGGATCAAATACAAGGTACTGTTTTATTATTTCAGAGAAAAAGGAACTTGTTTTTAAAAATTTGGATTATTTGGATAAAATAGAGTCTATGGTAGATGGCCTTTCCAGAATTTGGAGCTTTCTGGATAATGGGTTTCCGGATAACAGATCCCATACCTGTATAGCCAAAATTTGAGGTTTTGTCAAGACTGAGGCAGATTTATCAACGTTCTGTGTTTTTCCAAAGCAGAAACAAGGCTAACCACTTGGGAAAAATGACTGATAAAATACATTTTACAAAATGTATTTCCATGGAAAAAATATATATGGATTCATTAAATTCCCATAGACTTGCACCTTGTTAAAGGGGTGGTTCACCTTTACGTTAAATTTTAGTATGTTATACAAACAAGGATGGTTATGGCCTAAGTAAATGAAACACTGCTATGGTATCATATTATATTATATGAGTTAATACACCATAGCTCCTAAAATACAGCAGGAATCAGCTGTCTGCTGTGCTCCAGGTGTTGAAAAACTCATTCCAGTATCCGCAGGATTCAAACATAAATTGGATATCCCCTTAGTGTAATAAAGTTAATCGCTCAATCACACAGTGGTGGGGTTCGCCAGGTCCACATAAACTTCAGGATACAAATAAAGATTCCACTGGAGAGCTAGTTACAAAGCTGTGTAGTGTTTTTTGTGCTTATGCATCTTCAATAAAAACACTACACAGCTTTGTAACTAGCTCTCCAGTGGAATCTTTATTTGTATCATTCCAGTATCCCTCTGGCAGGTCGGCTGAAGGAGGAATAATGGGAACTGCAGTGCTTAGGTTTATATTTGAGCTAAAATATTCTCCATTGGGAGTTTGCAGCTGTTCAGATTTCCTCACCTGCGGAAAACCATCCCATTAATAAACTTAAGCTTTCTCCCAGCTTTTCAAGGTCTGGTAGAAGCTTGGATAACTCCTCAGCATCAGGAAGGGCTTTACTTAGTTTATCTGTAAACAAGCAAGATTTTTTTTTTTAAATTTCAAGCAATCACGACAAACAATGGTCACAAACTTCAACTGAAAAAATTTAGGCAGATTTATCAACGTTCTGTGTTTTTCCCAAGCAGAAACAATGTTAACCACTTTTGAAAAATGATTGATAAAGTTCATCTTACAAAATGTATTTCCATGGTAGTTAGATTTTATAGTAGTTATATAGATTCATTAAGTCCCCGTAGGTGTACACCTTGTTAAAGGGATAGTTCATCTCAAAGTTAACTTTTATTATGTTATAGAATGGTCAATTTTAAGCAACTTTTCATTTGGTCTTCATTGTTTATATTATTTTTTTATGCTGTGTAGTGCCTTCTTCTTGACCATTTCCAGATTTCAAATGGGGGGAATGACCCCATTTAAAAACAAATGCTCTGTAAGCCTACAATTTTTTTGTTATTGCTTATCTTTCTATTCAGACCCTCTCCTATTCATATTCCAGTCTCTTATTCAAATCAATTAATGCATGGTTGCTAGGGTAATTTGATCCCTAGCAACCAGATTGTTGAAAATGCAAACTGGAGAGATGAATAAAAATCTAAATAAATAAAAAAAACACAAATAATAAACAATTAAAACCAATTGCCTTCTATCTCAGGTGAACAACACCTTTAAAATAAGTGCAATGCTTATTCTTTTTGAGATTTAACAAATAGATGGTTTCAGAATTGCTGAACATATATTTTTATATATAAAAAAATAATTTGACAGAGAAGCTGAATCAACTCTGACAATTCTGCATATTTTTATAGGTAAGTAGTAATAACCGATAAAATTCTGATGCTTTTTGGTCAGTACTAACCAAAATTAATGTGTTGATCCAAATCCCAAATAAAGTCAGGCACTATCCACTTGTATTCACTAAGATCCGGGAACATTTCCTTCCATTGATCATATGTCTGAATTTAAAAACAAAAAAAATTGTTACTGGAACCTCCTAAAAATACCCTGGGAAAAGAAGCTGTACATTTAGGGCTATTCCACACGGGGAGATAGCCACGCGTTTGCGGCGACAAAGCGCCGCGTCAGTCGCCGCGACCGGCGCAGGCGACAGTTTTGTATGGGCGCCTATGTAAAAACGCCTGTGCTAACCACACGAGGCGATGCGCTTTTCAACAGTCGCCTGAAAAAGCCTGGCGAGGCATTTTCAGGCGACTGTTGAAAAGCGCATCGCCTCGTGTGGTTAGCACAGGCGTTTTATACAGGCGCCCATACAAAACTGTCACCTGCGCCGGTCGCGGCGACTGTCGCGGCGCTTTCACGCCGCGACCGCAAACGCGTGGCTATCTCCCCGTGTGGACTAGCCCTTATACCAGAACGCAATGTCAGAATTGAAACATGTTATTTATCATGTATAATATAAATGTAAATAGGCTGCTCACCTAAAAATGCAAATGAAGTCTGTCTTTAATATGTAAATGAGGTACTGACTTTAGAAATGTAAATGAGCTGTCCATAACAGACGCCCACAGCTAAGCCGATGCCTGCATTTGTTAGTGCAGATGCAGGTGCTATGGAGCAGGAACTCTATTTACCCGATCTCCACGCAGTAGGGCTAATCTCACCCCTTGCCTATCTAAGATCCAACAAGCAGTCCAGCTTTGCCCGCCCCTAACCTTAATACTCAATCAGAAAAGAGCAGACTGTACGCATTATTTTTGGGGTCCATGCTGTATTACGTGAGTTCCTGCTAAATGCTGGATTGAAGACTGCAGTTTTATTTTTGCTGATCTGGCTTCAAAATAAAACAGGCATGGAACTGGGGCCAAACTTTAGAGACATGCTGCTTTTTAATAAGAGTGACAGAGAATATACGGCAAGTATAGGGCCACTAATCCAATGAAAAGAATAGCCATGATAGAAACTGGTGTGAGATACTTACAAGGGCCAGTTTCAGCACATAGGGTGTATGAAAATGCTGGGGATTCTATGCTAATGGACCCCTGTTTGGTCCAGGAAATAGAGCTCTATTTATTAATAAACAGTAGATCAAGTTATCATTTATGGGGTTGAAAATATTTATCATGCGCGTGAATACATGGGCTGTTTTGATACTTTTGCCAGGGCTGCTTTTTCCTCCCAATCCAGCACTGACAATGAGTATTTCTTTAATAGCATACACAGTTATTTTCACATGAAATTAATAACTACTGTATCAAGAAAACATTTCCCATAAGTGGAATGACAAATTTTAGGAGATGGCTTGCAAACATGTGTACCTTTTTTGCTGTGTATCCACCACCAACAGCAGATCCTAGCAGAAGATAACGCAGTTTTAATAATCTGGATGCCAACCTTGCTACCCAAAAGTTGCGTTTAGCATGAAATCCGTAGCTCACAGGGAAAAGCCTGCTTTTTCTTGGAGGGAGGCGAGAGAGAGAGGAGTACCATTGTGCTGATGTACTTGGAAAAGGCCTGTGAATCTTCAAGCTTGAAAAATGGGAATGGCAACTTCTCTGAAAATGTAGGCTTCGTACAGGTATTTTGGCATCATTTACAGAATGCTTCTTTACCAGTCCTCGGCAAACAATGCTTTAATTAGTAAAAGAAAACAATTAACTATGCATTCCATCTAGTTGTAAAAATGTCATACATTACAATTAAAATAAGCAAAGTAAGACACAGTGCTTTGATAGGATAATCAAGTAGGTAAGGCACTATTACAAAGATCAATGATACCCCAAGAAGTAGGTATAAGTAGCAGAAACTGAGCTTTTCTGAGTGCTGCTTAGTCAGTACTGACTGACAAATCAGCAGTCCACTGAGAAACCAGCTTCTCAGTTTTGCTTGTGCTCACAGCTATCAGGAAGTAGAATGAGTCTTTAGTTTTCATTTCAGATTTTGCACCATTTAGTAGAAGAAATAAACTATACATTCTTCCTAACCAAAACAGGCAAAACATATGATCAGTCAAAGCACTATTCATTGTTATCATATTATAATTGGTACATAAGACCTTTTATAAATGGAATTTATACCAAAGGCGAAGCTCAGCAATATAACTACTTAATCGCATAATATGTACTCCTGACAAATGAAACTTTTATGTTTTTCTCATTATTCTATGTGAGATTGTGAGTGGATGGCACAGAAGAGTTTAAAAGCAGATGTGTTCCAGCAGATAAGAAAAATGTACTCTACACCATTCCCATGATGCTGGTACTGACAAAGCTAAGAATCAGTTTTGTAAGAAAAAATTGGCGGCGTTGCTTTGAATATTTTAAAAGGATGTAACCCCATTGATGAGGTGGGGCTAAGAAACAGCATACATTGTTTGTTAACTTTAAAATGGCTTACACATCTGCAAAAATGAAACCAATTAAAGGAATAGTTCAGTGTGAAAATAAAAACTGTGTAAATAGATAGGCTGTGCAAAATAAAAAATGTTTCTAATATAGTTAGTTAGCCAAAAATGTAATATATAAAGGCTGGCGTGAACAGATGTCTAATAAAACAGCCAGAATCCAACTTCCTGCTTTTCAGCTCTATAACTCTGAGCTAGACTTGAAGGGGGGCCACATGGTACATTTCTGTTCAGTGAGTTTGTAATTGACCCTCAGCATTCAGCTCAGATTCAAAAGCAACAGAAATGACCCATGTGGCCCCCCCTCAAGTCTCTGATTGGTTACTGTCTGGTAGCCAGGGCAACCAGTCAGTGTAAACAAAGAGAGTTGAAAAGCAGGAAGTAGTGCTCTGACTGACTTGTTATACATGAAATCACTCCAGCCTTTATACATTACATTTTTGGCTAACTAACTATATTAGAAACATTTTTTATATTGCACAGCCTATCTATTTACCCAGTTTTTATTTTTACACTGAACAATTCCTTTAAGTTGCCCGCAGCAACCAATCCATTTTATTACGTGTATAAGATTGATTGAAATGAATTACTGTTTGGTTGCTGCTATCCAAATGGTACAATTTAAACTAATTTTATAAAAAGAGCCATGCTGCGTTGTTGAACTGCACCACTGCAGTTGCCAACAGCAGCCAATTTATTCTGCACAAGCTACTTTATAAAACTGAAACACAGATCTAATTGGCTTTTATGGGTAACTGCCCTGTTGCAACACCCATTTTAGTGAATCGGCTTAAGTATATGGAAGATAGCTGTCCCATACACTTCACACAATATTCTGAATTTCAAACCCTGTGACTGCGGCAACTTTCTAACTATTGTGTATACCTTTTTCTGGCACCCAGATAGTTTCTTTGTTAACAGGGTGCACCATGGTGTTCCATATATATATATATATATATATATATATATATATTCACATAACATACCAGCACAACACAGGACTTATAAGTGAAAAAAATTAATCCATTTATTCCTTCAACGTTTCAGCTCCTCACTCAAGCCGTCTTCAGGAATTGACGGAAGAAGGCTTGAGCGAGGAGCCGAAACGTTGAAGGTTTTGTTATGTGAATACTTTCCTGGATTCGGTGCATCCCTAATATATATTATATACATATATATATATATATATACATATATATATAAGCATCAACATATTCTACAGCCCCCTGGTTTATATCTTAGAAGCCTCTCCTAGTTCTTGTAAAACTGTTTTCCTAAAGTCGCCTTTTGAGTTGCGTGTTTGTTCATCCTCCCTTTTACTTCATAGCTTTAGCTGTTGCTTTATTCCCAATGAGGTGTGGCTGTGCTCAGAACAAGGACAATAACAGAAAAACCGACAGGGGTCAAGCTTAAACTTGCCAAGGGCCACACAAATCCTAAAACTGTAGCAGCCAGCAATCTGTCATTTCCTGGTGAGCCAAGTCACAGACAGTGTATCCATGTGTAACAAGACACAATGAAAGAGCAGAGCAATGTGAAAATGGAAGGCTGAAATAATTAAACACAACGCATTGTCGGGGGGACAATGGCAACTCACCAGGCAGCCCGCAACATTTTGGGCGACGGGGACTAACCCCCTGTATTTCCCTCACATACAGATCCAGCCAAGCTGCCAGGCAAGGGCACGTATGGAACTGACACCCGATACACTTCCGGGTAAGGAAAGGACTACAGACTGCAGAAGGCTCGGTCTGAACAAATACTGCATCTATAGTTCCGGATAGGAAAGGTTCCGCTTGTCATAAAGGACATATGTACGAAATACATAAAAGGGACCAAAGTAGCAGGTGAATTTGTATAGAGGAGTAACCAAGCTAGAGAAAATCCTTAGTTCCTGTTGCTCACATTTTACAATATGTGAAACAGAATCGAGTAATGGAAAAGTTATTCTTATTTTCTCTGGATTGAAAAGCTGTGATGTTTTTAATCTATTCTCGGAAATGTAGTCTATTTTTTTTAGACTTTGAATTCAATGCTCGTTTTGTGCCCACCTTAGCTAATAACCAGGTTATAAATACAAAATCGTCATAATACTAACTAGTCACTTGTCAACCTTGGCTACTTTCTCCCAGCCAGGGGGTATGATGAATCAGTTATTCAGCATTCAAGTTTGAGAACCTCTGGGACGGGTCACTCATAGAAATTGCTGCCACATTTTCATTCTGGCATGGACTTTGGGAAAAGTGGAGGAGTGTACTTCCCCAACATACCTCCCAACATTTTGGAAGTAAAAAGAGGGACATTTTTTTCCGCAGGTAGAACAGCTGCATTTTTGACCACGCCCCTTTCTGTGGCCACAAGACAACTCACAACCGCCTGGGTGCTGGTCAACACATTAATACATCATCCATCCACAAACCACACTCCAAGGACTTGTGAAGTGAATAAATTGATGTTCTATTCCCAACGTTTCGGCACCCTCACTAGGGCCGTCTTCAGGAGAGTCTCCTGAAGATGGCCCTAGTGAGGGTGCCGAAACGTTGGGAATAAATATATATATATATATATATATATATATATATATATATATAGTCAAATACAAGAGTCCTCTGCACTCAACCCATTATTAATATATTTAAGACAGAGACATTTTGTGCATACTGCTACTGAAAAATGCCTTACCCTTTAAACAAAACAGGGATTGTTTGTCCATATATTGCAATATATTTAAGCTGGCCAACTACGTCAAGTCAAAGTCATCCCACATCTGGCCAGTCCCACGCTCAATTCTATCTGACCCATCAAGAATTCTTTTGCTTCACCATACATTCTACAAATCGACTAGGTTTTACCTGCAACCCACTAGCTGCTTTCAAAGCAAAACTCCCATACTTGGCTGCCCTTTTATTAGACATATATATATATATATATATTGTGGTAGAGTGACAAAAAGGAGGAAAAAAGTCACTCTAGCCTTTAGTTTCTCCCCAGGGACTGAGATAGGCTCAAGGAAGGGAGTTATGAAACAGAGAATCAGTGCTCTGTTTAAAGACTTTAGTAGCCGGCAGGGCCTGAACTAGGGGTAGGCAGAGTAGGAACGTGCCTAGGGCGCAAAGCTGGGGGGGCGCCAGGCACGTACCTGCTCTGACACCTACCCCATTGTCCAGTCCCATCTCTCCCAACTTGCACGCATATATTTTTGGAATTGCGCCTTTGCGCATGTGCGCACTTTGTGCATGCGCGCCAGAGCGCAGTTTCGCGCATGCGCACTCAGCCAGTGCCGTAGCCGGCCAGGTTGCCTAGGGTGCCGGTGGACTCCATTCTGCAGATCCAGACCAGACATTGGAGTTCACCTTCCACAGGAAAGCTGTCCTGTGGAAAGACTATTTAAAGTTAATTAGAATGGGAGAGTGTGTCTCTCAGCAGGACACAGCAGGCAGGAGACCTGGCTGTGTTAGGAACTCCCAGAGGAGCTGGGGGTGCTGCCTGTTACTGCATGAAGCAGAGGGAGCCTGTGACCCTGACAAAGTTGTGCCAGGAGGCTGAACAATCACCACAAGGAAGGAGTCCTGTGAGTACAGGGGTAAGCCACAACATTGATTTGTTTGCTGGTAGTCCACAAGGGGCCCAGCCTAGTCAGGGACTGCTCCAAAGTTTGAAGGTAGTGCCCAGTGGGCTAGGTTTTATTTTATGATTTGTTTGTATGATACAATGGTCACCCATTTGTCTGTGGATAATGGACTGTTTAACAACTTTAGTCATTCAATTAAACATTTTTATTTATAGATATTCTAAATTTTGGACACTGCACCCAGGCACATTTTATAAAACTTTCCCACGATCCTTGATAAAGGCACCAATGTGGGCCGAAACATTGGACACGAGAGTGATGTTTTGAATAATCACGTTTGATTTGAAACTTTATTCGGAGTGCTGGTCCATTGTGAAAGTTAGATATTATTATTAACCGAAGCACCCACTTTGAACCTTGGAAGAAAGAGTGCAGGTACTTAAAGAACATAATATATATATATATATATATATATATATATTCAAGGATAAATGGCCACTGGGTGTCACCATTGTGCCGATGGTGGTAGTGCACAAATGAAACAAAAGTGTCCTTTTTAAAAGCATCCATTCAAGAAGAATTCATGAACAATCTGCAAAGTTATACAAATGTATTATTATGTTGCTAGTTTCAGGCAAATACAAAAAAAGATACAAACTTAACTCATTTTCAATAATGTTGCATTAATGTTGAATGCCTATACTCAACAAAAAATTGCTTCATATACAATACATTTTTAATATACAACCGCACGTCGCTACGTTTTTATCTCATATTTGCCTAGGCACGATGGTAGCGGGAGAGGCCTATTCAGGTAAGAAAACGGCTGAGTACCAATTGCCCATTAAGACCTTTAGGTGTCACACAGCCCAGCTCGTATATCCAAAAGGCTTCTCTTTGCCAGAGCTCCTTATTGTTATCACCCCCTCTTGCTCTGGCTGGTACCTGAATCTGAATGCTGATGGGCTATGCTTTGCCTCTGCCCAATGTCAGGCCGCTAGCTGCTGGGCAATGTCTTGTTTTTTACCTTTTGCTTTGTCTTCTCTTTCTGGGTCTAATGCAGCCCTGATGCTTGCTCTATGCATGCCAATTCGCTCTTTGAGCATTCTGACAGTCTTGCCACAATAGATTAGTCCACAGGGACATTTGATTAAATAAACCACAAACGTGGTTGTGCATGTCATCCTGTGCCGAATGTCATACCGTTTTCCTGTGCGTGGGTATAAAAAATGATCACCCAAAATGAGACTACTGCACATCACACATCCTGAGCATTTATACACTCCCGGTCGTGGCGAAAGAAAATGTTGTGCTTGTGGGCTAGAATATTTATCTACGGGATCCGAGGGACTTAGAATCTCTTTTAAGGAGCTCCCCCGTGGGTAAATGAACTAAGGTCTATGCGGTAATTTTTTACCTAACATATCCTCACTTTTAACCAGTTCCCAATGTTTTAACACACATTCACACGTAAATTTGGAACTCTCACCATGCTGGCACACATAGTACATGTCTTTTTCGTCACTACATCCACTGGTTGTATTAGCCTCTAGTAAAACTTCATCACGATTAAGGCTTAAAGGAGAAGGAAACCCCCTGGGCGCAAAAACCTGCCCCCCTCCCCTGTGTTGCTTCCCCTCCCTCCTCCCCCCTGGCCTACCTGTCCCGCTGGGCAAATGCCCTTAACTTGTTACTTACCCCTCTGCGCAGGTCCAGTCCACGGAGTTCACAGACGTCATCTTCTCCCAAGCGATCTTCTTCCTGCTTTGACCGGCGTTTTTTGCGCATGCGCAGTAGGAGCATTTTGCCGGTACGGATCTACTGCGCATGCGCCAAAAGTCACGAAGTTTTCCAATTTCACTATATACTATCCCTGTCTTTTGTCATATATCTTGGCCACATTTCAACCCAAACCTGCCCAACCAGCGGTAGACCCACAGGTCCCCACAAGTTTTTCGTCAACATGCACATCACTAGTTGGCACCTACTCATTTTTGACCTAGACAGCCTGGTTTTAGCAATGAAACAAAAATATGTCCTCCTCACTGTGAGTACCCAAAAACAGAATGCCTACTGATGCTTGAAATGTTGGAGATTCAATCTCTGTGGTGACTCTGCAGAGACAAAAGCCCAGTTAATTTAAATAGTGAGTGACTTTTGGCCATGCCCATTGTACCCCCAACTTGGGGGGGGCTGTTAGTGATTTTCAGTGGTGGAGATAACCTTTAATTAAAGTGCAAATTACAGGTGGAGGGCAGTGACGGGGCTGTTATTGCAGGTGACCAGGTGATGGAGGGTTGAATCAGGCTTGTGTCAGTTGAAAATCTGGGTCTGTAATCTGATTCTGAGACCACTGTATGGATTCAGCACTCATTGTGACTGATGGCTTTTGGATGCACTTCTGGGACTATGAGTCAATTAGCAAAATCAGTTAATACAGACTGTACTCTGTACTTAGAGTGAGAAAATCTATAAATATATATACTAGACAATAATATATACTTATGTCCATTTCACCAACATTTTGTTTAACTTTCTGCCTCTTTAAACAGCTTAATTTATGGTGAGCCCAAAATATTTTGTGTGGTGCACCTGAAACTTTCTGGTTTGGACAACAAAAGGAGGAATTCCTACAGTAAAGCATTCTAAAGATAGGTTTAACTTTTTGTAACGAGGGCCAGATTTAGCGAGGTGAAAATGTGTGGGGGACGACCATTCAGCCTGACATTCTTTGAACCATTAACATAATTTAACTCATTTAAACAAGGCATCGCGTAGCCATAGCAATAATATTTGGGTACATTCGTGAAATTATCTGCCACTTGGTCTATACTGCTGCCTGTATGCTGAAGGTGTTAGTAATAGACACGTACAGGCACGTAGTGACGCGCCGCTCTCGCATACTTCTTTATTTTACTGTACTGGCATGTCAGTACGTCTATTGCACCTTCAGCAATAAAGAAGTATGCGACCTGTCACTATGTGCCAGTGGTGTATATTGCCAACACCTTCAGCACACAGGCAGCAGTATAGACCAAGTGGTAGATCATTTCACTAATGTGCCCAAATTTTACTGCTACGGCTATGTGATTCCTGATTGTATGTACTGGAGGGCCTTATTATTATTAATTTCATGATGGAGGCTGAGGGCAGGTGTAAATTTGAAAATGGGTTGCAATTGGCCCCCGGGCCTGACTTTGGACATGCCTGGTTTATGGGAATCATCAGTAATTTATATGATGTATAGTATCGTAACTTGCAGTTAGGTCACTAGATGGCAGCAGCACACAAGGCTGTTGATGTTTAGGACCCTAAGACGTTTCCAGGTACAGGAACCTTTATAATGCATTTGGAAAAGAAGAGCCTCATTGGTTTGTTGAACATCCGAGGTGGACAAATCACAAGCCTGAAATAGGAGCTTTCCCAGTCCTGGTCTGGGCGGAGCTTGCTGTTGTCTATTGAAATTGGCTACTGTGTCAGGTTAGACTTGTGGATTAAAGGCAGTAAACCTAGTATCAGAGACATCAGCTGCCCCACCCAAGAGGTTAGTGGGGGTTGGGACTTTGGTGATGAAGCCAAAGTTAGGGATAACAGTATAGAGGCTTAGGTAATTATCAGTTTCTGACCTCCTGGTACAGATAAGGGAAATAGAACCTTGCTCCAGGCCCAGCCTGGCAATCTGTGGGTTCTGCCAAATGCCAGAGGGGCTGCTATAAGGTGCCATAGAAAGTCAATATTTAGTGGGCTGGTGAGGGCTGTTTGGGCCTCTATGTGGGCTTTTTGGGCCTCTGTGTACCTGAAATGCCAGGGCCTATTTTAATTCTCAGTCCGGACCTGCCTTGCTCCTTCAATTGCTTATGGAAGCATGTGTTCTGGCGGCAGCACTTCGACTCTCAATATTTGATCAACATTTTTCTTCTCTTGTGCCAGGAAACAAAAAAAAACACATTTTCAATGTTGAGTTGCTAACAATACCTCCAGCCACCAAAGCCTCTGTTCCTATTTTCACCAAAAAGTAGCTCTGATTTTTATGTACAAATTAGAGCAGATAAAAATGTGACACTGCACAGTGCTAACAGCAGATATTGGGATGTATCCTAGGAGACCCAAGCTGACACTGAATTTAATTTTAAATATGAAATCATTGGCATTTACACAGAAATATATACAGTAATATATTTTAACAAATTAAATTGGCACTGTGTTTCTAAATCTGACAGGCCACAGATATATATATATATATATATACGAAGATACAGCTGTCTTGTCACCATTATTATCTAGGTCAGGTGTGTCCAACCTTGGCTTTGGCTTCCCTGAGCCACATTGGAAAAAGAAAAATTTTTGATTAGTAAAAGTAAAGAAAATACACAGAAAAAACTACAATATCAGCTGGATAACCAGATGGAGCTATACACTGGAATATGGGACACCTGGAAATTAAATAGACTTATTATATTATTATGACGTTTACTCTGGAACTGAGCGTTTCAAGCTGGGCCGCAATTCATATCCATCCTGGGCCGCATGCGGACCGCAGGTTGGACACCCCAGATCTAGGTCATAACCCACATACTTTAATCCACTATACCCTGGCATAATAAAAAGTGTTTATGCCAGCAAAATTTTGGGCACATTAGACTAGCAATTGTTACTTCTATTATTATTACTATTGTATTTTTAAAGCACCAACATATTTTGCAGCAGTGTACAATAAATGGATGTATGTATTGATCATAAAGATTACTTGCAAAAATACCAATCTACAAGCCAATAGACAATCAAAACCAATAGTAGTGGTGTAATTAATTTTAAGTGAACACGCAGTAATAAACATCACATATAGATACACCTAAACTACCCTTGACATATAGATGTACTTTGGTGGAGTTGGATGAGGATAACATTTGCACTTTAGTAAAGTGAGGACCGCTTGGAACATGAAGAAGCCTCCTGTATTAAAGGGGCAACTTTAGCGCATGAGTCTAGTGATTTCTGTTCAATAGCCAAATTTAGTATGTGTAGCTGTACGTCTTCAACAGTGTGTTTGTGTGTAAGTACCTGGCCTTCATTAAAATGCTGGAGAGGTTTATTTCACCCTTTTTGCATTCCATTCCACTATGGACATGTTTTGGAATGTGCATGAGCTCTGCTGGCATGTGAAGTGTTAAAACACCTGGCTGATTTAGGAGGAGGGGTCTGTATGGAGTTTCTTTGCAGGAGGAGCAGTGGCATGCCTATGTGCTTGTCAGAGAAGGTGTGCACTGTTTAAAAACAGAGACATTTGCCTCTTCAGTGCATAACACAAAGGTTTGCTGGGTGTAGTTACATTGTGCAATTCTCTGCTGATCAGAATCCTGTTGCTTTTGATGGGCGAAGCACACAAAGATGGACACCGGGCATTACTCAATCCAGGAGAGGAAAATGAAATGGTAAGTAACCTTGTAAAGTTGGCCCAGAAGTCTTACCTTAAGGATACCTTTTGTTCTCTTATGGAATATTTTCTTGATTTAGAGATAATTTATGCTAATGTAATGGCAAACCCTTAGTACAGTATTCATTGTTAATGCTGCTATTGTAAGAATGTGGTTGCAATAAGCAGGGTCCAAGAGGTATATAAACAAATTTATCCCAAGTGTCTATATATCCAAGTCCAAGGTTTACATGTACAGTTCTAAAATAAAGATTCTGTTGGATGTTGTTCGTAAAGGAAACTGAAAAGCTGCAGTTTGCCTCGCTGTATGTGAGCAGTAAATCCCAGAGGCTGAGCTGGCACTGTGAGATCACTTGCTTGGTAATTTTCTGTGACTGCCGACTAAGAACTGCCTAAGGTGCTAAACTGTATGAACTAGCTGAACTTGCTGCGTTCGATCTCTAGATTACCAGGTTGCACCAAGAGAGAAGTAACTTGGTATGTGATTAAAAATAGGTTACCATGATTTTGCCTTCATTTGCATCTTAATCTATGCAGAATAAATCTTAATCTTGTTATTTAAATTTAGAAGAATTGGTCTATGCTCCACTGAAAATAGCATTTGTTTTGTCTTTAGTAAATACATTTTTTTCAACAACACTTTTTCTGGACCACAGTCTGAGAGAACATTAGAGAATATTCAGAATTACTCAAGATTACAGAATCATTCGAATCCTGTTAATTTGATATGAATTGCCAAACCAGAGATTTAGAAGATGAACGCAGTGAAATTCCAATCTTCTAAATAATTCCTAAAAGGACAAGTACAGACGGGTGGCTTGGCCTGCAGGATTCTGATTTTTAACATGTGCACACCAGCAGCTGAATGCAGGGCCTTCCCCATAAGGGCAGAACTACACAGAAGATTTTATTGCATGTAGTTGGATCGACATATAGCTTCCTACAAGTTGTAGGTGTATACAAAATATGGGACTGAAAAAATCTAATCTGTAAACTACAGGAATGGCTGGCAATTTAACATGATTGCCAGAAGGGAATACTACATTGCCGCATTTTCATCTAACAAGATAAAAGTCTGACAAATTTTTATTTTGTAATTGAAATACATTGACTTGGATGCAGATACACCAGAAGAAGAAGCCATCTGATTTTATCTGATCAGATTTTATTGCATCCATAAATTACCATGAATTTACATTACATTAAGATCATGTAGGTTAGATAAAGTCTGACCCACAAAATCTCACCTCTTATGGTGGATACCTGTACCTGATTTAGATAGATGCATCTTGCACGTAACCATTGTGCTCATGCTGCAAAAACTTTACATTTTGTTACTGATCATAAGGACTAGGCCCTGGATTCTGATGAACAGCAAAACACCTGAATACCTTGCAACCAGAATGCAGGGCAAGTGTCTGATCTGTACATTAATATTATTATTATTAATAATAATAATAATAATAATAATAACATGTATTTTTAGAGTGCATGGAGGGTTATCTACAGATGCCCCTGATGCAATTTCCCCTTCCTCTTTCACTTAGGATTTGCGTCTAGGACACTGCTCCACTATTTACTTTGGGCCAAATTTAAAATCTTGAGGGAAGTCCCTTTGGTAGGCAGCAAACACAGAGTTCCTTTGTACCACACTCCCACTGCCATAAGCTTCTTGTCTGACCAGGGCTGGAACTAGAGTTAGACAGAACAGGCAGCTGTCTAGGCCTAGGCCTAGGCTTCCTTGCTTCTTGCCAAATTAGCAAATTAGCAAATTAGCACATGCTGCTAGAATTGATTATTCAAAGTAGATGCAAGTGCATTATGTAAGGCATTTTAATGGGTACAGTTTTGTTCCCATTTTTGTACCTTGTGCACATTAATCAGCCCTAATATGTCTTTACATGTTACACCCAGACCAAGTCATAACTCCACCCATTTTTGCACAAGGTTCATCCCTTCTGCTGGCAATTACAGAACTGTCCATCATGATGACACCTTGTCCCTAAATACCCTGATGCCTTTGTATTCACATTTGCTGTATAATATATGAAGTCATCATCTCTGTGCTTTCTATTAGATGCAGTATTAGCTATTTTGGTGATTGGTGATCAGTCTCTGGATGAATAATGATGTTAGCATAATTTAAATTGCCTATCTCTACTGTGAAAACTTGTTGCCCATTTCCCTGTATGAATTGACTCACTGAAAATATATTGCAAATATTTTTGAACTGGAATTTCTTCTAAATACAGAGCTTGCTCTATAGCTGCCATAAAGGACTACAGTCTCACAAATATTTCTCCCACAATTTACTTTTCTTAATTGAGCAAAATTTGTACATTTCAACAGGAGCATGCTACCAAATTAAAAATGTAATTTGGGTAGTCTGCAGGATATTTCAGCATGTAAAACGCAGGAGGTAATTAGGCAAGGATTATTTGCACACATGATCAACAGTCTAATATTAGCAACAGAATTTTTAACACAAAAAAACGTTTATATTAGAATTACTACAGAAAAGGCATTTTAGAATGGTGAGGCTGAGCGAAAAAATATTTTCATTTGAATGTCAAATATTGAAATACAGACACACTTTGCCTCTATTTACATTATCAAAATAAACCGTGTCAAGAAGTGTTTGTGTTAGGATTTTTGTCTGTTTGTTTGTTTTCCAAGTTCGTTAGAGATCTGGCATAGCTTTGTACATTTGTGGGTCAAGTAGTGTTTACTGCTTTACAGCTAATGAGTATTTGCATGCTCACAGCTAAAAGCAGTATATTCAGGAAAAAGAAAAGAGTATAAGGCAGTTAGGGTGATGACACATGGGCACATAGTCGCTTGTGGAAAATATCGTTCCCCTGTGCTCGACAATTCCTTGCCATTGGGGATCCCCTCTGGAAAAACACCCAAATCATGTAATTGTGTGAAATTTCTTTCTTCTGCATATTAACCTAAAAATTAGGGTGTCGGTATTCTAATGGCACATATAACATCTCTGTCCCTGATAACTCTGTAAATTAAGACCTGCTGCTGTAACAGCATAGGCATCAGATGGGCAGGGGCCATAATGCAAAGGGGTGGGCCAATGATAGGAAGGGGCCTTCCACTCACGTGAAGGGGTGAATTGGTGTATTTGTAGTACAGGCATCAGACTTGGCTGGTATATTACCAGCTAGGTATAATAATGGCCTGTTGGCAACCCTAGAATAAAGGCACAGAGGTACAATCTCATATTGTTAGGAGACAATAGATGAGAATTATGTTATGGGAATTTGCAATGTAAAAGAAAATATTTGTATACATATGATTTATTCATAGATGCATTGGTGCACATTTAAGGTGACCATATACTGCTGATCCTTAAGTTTAAGGTATATGGCAGAAGGGCCTAAAAGGACAGATAACATATGATGGCCCATATAGGGTATAGCCCCATTTCTTTTGTTCAGGCTGGAATAATCAGAACTGTATTTAGTGAAGAGAACATTCAGCTCCTCCTTACTTCATCATTACCTTACGCATCTGATCAACAAACTGAAATGCATACTGACACATCAAAACACAAATACTGCATTTTTTTTTTTAAACACAAGTAAGTGCATTTTTTAAGTGTAATGGAAAGTGATTCTGATAAAACACAGATGTGAATGCTGGTGGGTACACCTAGGAAGAATAAAATGCTCTTAGTTTTGATCAAACATGTGTCTCAAATGTGCGTTAATAATGTACAAAACATGCCCGGGTAGTTCAGAGCTGGTGTCTGAACTTGTTCAACACACAGACTTGGCAAAATACAACCTCCAATTCCATACACAGGTTTTCAGTTTGTATTTGTTTCCTATCAAATAATTACAAAAATCACTGTATTCTGAATAGTTTATCTGTTATTCTGCTAAGTGGGTCTGCTGTGTCCACTACTACAAAAAGTTTAATTTCTGAAGTGGACTCACATTTTGTACAAGTTTCACTTTGTTATTATTGCTACCAGGTCTTTAAAAACAAAGCTTTATTTCTGGTTATTACATTTCAAAAATTATTGGTTGACTTCAATGGTGCTTAAATGAATTGTTCACCTTTGAGTATGATGTAGATGGCGATATTCTGAGACAATTTGCAGTTGGTTTTAATTTTTTTATAATTTGTGTTTTTTGTCTCCAGTTTCAGCTTCTGCAACTTCAAATTCAGCAAATTTCATCAATCTGGTTGCTAAGCTCCAAATTACCATAGCAACCACATATTTATTTGAATTAGAGACTGGAATATGAAATGGAGAGGGCATAGATAGAAAGATGAGTAATATAAATAAGAAATAACAATACATGTGTAGCCTTACAGAGCATTTGTTTTTTTAGATGGGGTCATTGACCACCATTTGAAAGCTGGAAAGAGTCAGAAGAAGAAGGCTAATAATTCAAAAACTATAAAAAAAAAAAATATGAAGGCCAATTGAAAACTTGGTTAGAATTGGCAATTCTATAACATACTAAAAGTTAACAAAAAGGTAATCACCCTTTATCACCCCTTTAAGATACATTGTGGCATATATTTTTTGCTTTGGTGGTTAGTTAATGGTGATTTAAGTACTTCCCATCCCCCAAGTGCTAATAGAAATTTAAGCTGTTGATTAAAATTCTTTTGCAGTACTTTGCAGAATGCACGATTTAGTATTTTCTTTTAGCTTATTAAATGAGATTATAATGCTTTAAGTCACATGTTTGTTGCAATTCTGCTTCATGTGTTAATATATTTTGATATATTTAAGTTATGCACCACCGGTGAGCACTTTATTATATTGCTTATTGCATACTTACAGATTAACTTAAATCTTCCAGAATTCTCTGAACTATTTATTGTCCTTTGTGCTTGTCAGATTACATTCATAAGGGATCAGTTGTTAGTCTCCTAATGATTTCTGGGAAAGAGGAATGTACAGGAGTGTGTGTAATGTCTCTTTACCAGGTTAAATTATGAATATCATTTTGCCATAGGAATTTATGTAGGATCTACAGAATGGTATGGCATAAACAACACCTAAGGGGTGGGCAAGACATGTGGGGGCACATTTACTAAGCTTGAGCGAAGGATTCAAAGTTTTTTTTGGGTACTTCGACCATCGAATAGGCTACTTCGACCTTCAACTACGACTTTGATTCGAACGATTTGAACTAAAAATCACTCGACTATTTGACGATTCGATAGATTCGAAGTACTGTCTCTTTAAAAAAAACTTTGACTACCTACTTCGGCACTTTAAACCTACCGAGCTACAATGTTAGCCTATGGGAACCTTCCCCGTAAGCTTTCTAAGCTTTTTATGATCTAAGGAAAATCCTTTGATCGATGGATTAAAATCCTTGAAATCGTTCGTTTAGAAGGATTTAATTGTTCGATCAAAGTATTTGCGGTAAATCCTTCGACTTTGATATTCGAAGTCAAAGGATTTTACTTCGATGGTCGGATATCAAGGGTTAATTAACCCTCGATAAAATCGACCCTTAGTAAATGTGCCCCATGGTGTAAGAGAGCCCAGCCTGTATTTTTATATACAATTAACCCTGTGTAGTGATAAAGTGGGCCCATAACTCCATGGGCAGATCCTGTCTATACAGTATGCAAGTCTCTGTATATACAATATACACTGGTGTTTAGTAAATCTGTTTTGTTTTTTAATGGTCTCTCTGATATGTTTAATGGGGGACACAGGGGGCCTGTGCAGGGGTGCTTGTTGAAATTGCTAAGGATTTTAGTCCTCCTTGTGTGTAACAGGATAAAAAGAAGAACCTCTTGTTAAACAGCACAATAACTGGCCATCACAGTGTTTGTAGCCATTTCTCCTCTATGGGTGCCTATAATTTCCCTAGACGAGTCTGCTTTTACTTAATCTAATTACTGTCGGAATGGTCAAAGCTCCTCCCTTCCTTCCAGCTTAAATAACTTCCTGCAATTAACTTTATTGACAATAAAAATGTAGCCTTGAACAGTGAAAACAAGAAACATTATATATATAGTATTGACATATTCTATAGTGCTTTACAGAAGTTATTCATCATTCAGTCCCTGCCCTATTGGTGCTTAAAAGGTCCCTATCACATTCCTATGTAGCCAACTAGCCTTCCTTTATGTTTTTGAGTGTGGGAGGAAACCTGTACAACATTTTCATCTCCTTACAGATGGTGCCCTGTATGGAAATGAACAAACCCAGGGGGCTGCAAGGCAGCACTGGTAACCATTGTACTACCTGGCTGCCTAGTATAGCACAGTCTACAGCATTCTACAGTTTATCCCAATACAAAAGGAAGATTTCTCAGAATCAGCATTTTAATTTAATTTAATTTGTTACTTCTAGTTTTGACAGGTCTAAGCAAGCAGGCTTCAGAAATTATCAAAACCCATAAATCTTTCCAGAGGTGGCTATTTAGATAACATAATGGTTTCCTACTGGAAATGCAGAAATAAATTGCCCAGAAACTGAAAGTTTGAATTTCTCTTACATATTTTACCATTATTTGTCCTTTTCTCAATTTCCATATAGAAGTTCCTGCTTAATACTGTATACTGGCCAGGATAGAGTGAAGTTATTTAATGTTTACCACTTCTGAGTCTTGTGACAAGGCCTGTCTGATTCAGTTATTCAGGACATTTACCTGGTTACCATGATCTAGCCCAGCATCTTCTTGTCTTATGCAAGTAGGTGTTATGAACTGGATCTTCATGTTAAAGGTGTCAAGGTGTTATAGTGACATTTCTCTAAAATGAGTATCAAATATGAGGAAACACTTGAGGGAAGGTTTATCAGTGTGATGTTTTTTCCTTTGTTCAGTTTATGTTACAAATGTTGTTTTCCCTCCAGGTTAAATTTGTTTCAACATTCATGAAAAGTCAGTAGATTTTTTTATCTTTTTTTTTTTTTTTTTTAACCATTATAATAAATCAGATCTGATGTGGTGAAAGCTGTTTATAACCTACAGGAAGAACATTTTTCTCAGGTGTCTTAGCATGGGAAAAATTTTATCATATTTAAGTCAAATCTTACACATTTTTCATAAATCTGACCTCTGGTGTAGTTCAAAGCCATGTAAGAAGTGTAGGAAAATATTATCAATAATAATACTATAAGGTCATTAGTAATATACTGCAGTAATAATAATGTATAAGATCATTAATAATATACTGTAGTATTTTTAAGCTCATTTTTTTCAACAAGTCCTCAACCACTAAGCAGTTTTTAATTTTAGCCTTAGGTTGTTGGAAAGTCTTTAACATACACACCCATACTATTTTATGTAACTATGTGTAGGGATGTCTTTACCATTGAAGTAAAAATAATTGCAAAACACTGAATAAAGAATGCTTTTTATGTTTTCAGGACATATTTGGGTACAGGACTCACATTTGTCGAAAAGTTCTTTGTATTATTGGGTACATTTTCTCACTGGGGTTCCTCCTGCTTTTGTTCTACTGGAAGCCTGAATGGCATGTGTGGGCCAACTATGTTCCATGCTCCCTTGAGGAAGCCAGTGTTGTGCTACTCAAAACAACAGTAAGTTGCTTGTATTTACTGCTTATTTTAAGTATGTTTGTGTTGATGGTTGAACGAAAGTATATAAGAAGCTCTGCTAACTGGTATCTAGACAGCATAGATATATCTTCAGCTAACAGTTTCCTTTAGGAAATAAAACTCTCAAATAAATTTTGTCATGCAGTCTTCAATATATTCTCCTATGCTCACAATTTCATTGTGTATTGATAATCTATTATAATACACAAAAGCCATGAATATCCTGTAAATGATATCTTTATAAACGGTGAGTTCTGATGTCATCAGTTATAAACAGTGAGTTCTGATGTCATTTCTGTCACATGACTCACTAAAACTTGTGTATTATAATAAATAAAGTACCCCCAGTTGCAGAATATGAGGATATTAGAAGTTAGGAGTTCCATGACCTGTATAAAAACACTCGGCCTTCGGCCTTGTGTGTTTATGTGGTCATGAAATTCCTCTGTAACTTATAATATCCTTATAATTTACAAGAGGGGGTACATTATTCACTATATTATGCTCAAGTTGATACACCCTGCAAATTTAAAAAATGTTTACCTTATCCTTAGTTGCCAGCTGTTCCTAATTTCTAAATTTCCTGTGACGGTCCCTCTTTTAATTTTGTACCCAAAATCGTGTTGCCGTATGCCAGTTTTTAATGACCAACTGCACAGATGTAGTTCAGCATTGCTAGAAATGGAAGACAAATGTTAATGGCTTCTTTCACATGGTAAACTATAGGTCTGTACTCCACTGAGTAAACCAGCACCAAGGACAACCAAGGCCTTTATGTGCCTCCAGTATATGCAGCCTAGGGGTCTGCTTTTTTTTTTCAATCATATACTACTTTAGTTTGCTTTTTCACCCAGGTCTGCACACTTTGAGGCAAATCCACTAAAGCGTGAAGTGGCTAACGCAAATTCGCCAGTGTGACGTCATTTTGTTACTAATGGGCGTTGGCGTAAATTCGCAAGCGAAGTGTACCTACTCTAGCGTTACTTCACACCCTTACGCCAGGCGAAGTTGTGCTATGGCGAAGGGACGTAACTACCCTAATTCACTATCTTGCGGATTTTACTGTACGTTACCTATTGCGCCAGACTTGCCTTCGCCACCTCAGACCAGGCAAAGTGCAATAGAGTAGATAGGGCTTGCTTCAAAAAAAGTTGACATTTTCCCAAAAAACGCTGGCGTCTTTTACTTTTTTTAAGGGTGATAGGCTGAAAAAGGTCGTAAATTTTTTTGGGGGCACCCTCCTTCCCCCCTACATTTCCTAACATATGGCACTTAAACTATACAGTGGGCACATTTATAGGGCAAAATAACAACTCTATTTTATTTTATGAAGCTTTCCCAGGCTTGTGTAGTGTAATGTATTTGCTGCTACATATACGTCCATTGTACTTTAACCTGGCACCGTATCCAAATTAGGCATTGCTAGCGTAACTTTGCTATGCTTGACGAATTAATACTAGCGCAACTTTGCTACCTTTCGCCACCCTGAGCGCAATTTCAGATTTTAGTGAATTAGCGGCGCCCTTGCGAAACTTCTCCTGGCGAAGTGCAGCAAAGGCGTCGCTAGCGTATTTTCGACGCTTAATGAATTTGCCCCTTTGTGTCCAGAATTCTTGTCCTGTGATGATGGAGGTAGCCTAAAATACAGAACCACATATGCCAGTTTTAAATTGATTACATTTTTTATTAGATTAACTCTTTGCTCTGTTATAATGCAATAATTGATCTGAAAGATATTCACAGCTTACCCATCTATGATTTTTTAAAATAGTTTTATTATCCATTATGCTCTGTCTGAGCAGTCTTCTGTTGATAATCCTATTGTTATGGAACATTGGTATGTAAAAGTGGGATTACACTATTTTGATACAGGCAAGGAGATGCTCTCCTCACTACCAATGCAAAATCATGCCCAACTGCCCCTTGATTTCCTGTAATTTGTGTGTGACCTATGTCTAATTTTGTGTTTCTCTTACAGGATGAATTTAAACAGACCTCATGGAAAAAGGTGAAGTGGATCCAACTCTCATCTAAAGATTTCATTGCCTACAGTGCAGCTACCAAAGACCCAGATTCAAATATTAACAAGGCAATAATAAAACCAGATCTCAAAGTAAGTAAATGTTATCAGTTTAAGTTTGATATCTGAGCCTGCTACTGTATTTGCATGAGATCAGTAATTCTGCATAGGAAACTGTTTACTGTTTATTATTCATTAAAATGGTCCACATTATCTTCAGAAAAAACTTTTTAAATACATCTTTACATCTTTGTGCTGATATGAATGATGGGGCACCTATGTAAAGCAATGGGTAAAGTGTGAGAATTCTATAAAACAATAAGATTTGTACCAACATATTGTTCTAAAAATACAAATAGGAATTAATTATTTCCCATATATAGCAAAAGCTTTAGCAAAAATTGTTTCTGTAATCAGTTGTTGTACGTACAACCATTAAATAGGAGAGCTGTCTGATCCCAACCACACAGCACGCAGATCCATCCATGCTTCTAGTTCATGAGAATGAAAACGAACGTAATTAATCTGGAAAAGTACTAAAGTTCTAAAACGGGAAAAGGTATATGGCATGATTAATGCTCTAGTACTATCAATTTCCTTTTTGTATATGGCATAGTTAATGGAACATTCTAAATAAATCCTAGTATGCCAGTTGATATGAGATGATTGTGGTGAAATTACTGAGACAATGCTTGCGAGAAGTAGAAAGACAATTGTCGTAACCTGTGCAGTATAGGCGCCATAGGACATTCATTGTCACAAGAAATGTACCATGTGCTCTGAAAGCCCTTATTAGGCATACCCTGTATTCATTATTTATTTCTTAGGCTGATTATGTCTAGTGGAAAAAAGGGGTTCTTCACTTTCACAAACACCTGGAAAAATCTCTACAGGACTAGGCAAATATTTGCCTGGCAAGCAAGACATTTCAGCTTGCTGGGATGTCAGTTTTGTCGATAATGTCAATATGTCTTTTTGGCTTTAGCTCCAAACCTACCTTAATATCTGTGTATCAAAAGGGATGAAAATACAGTGTATGGTATTGCTAAAGAATCACTTTGGGTTACAAATGGCCAAAGATTTCTTCATTCTACTGTAGTAGCAATGTAAAATATTTGACACTTTTCTGTATTGCTCTAAGCAAACATTGTTTTTAGCTGTAAATGACAACGGTTTATTTTAATAAGTATCATTTTAACCATCTAAATATAATTTTTTTATCAAAAGTAGTTTATACTGAATGAGATCTGTTGCTATGTAATTGTATATGTAAATATTGTATGTGAAGCATTGTTTAAAGGTTTTCATGTGTATGTTTGCATGTGTCTGCACATTATGAAAGCTAGCACTGCACAATAGAAGCCAGCAGTGCCCACTGCAAAAGGCAGCCTATCTTCCTCCCCAGCAGCCATATTAGCTGCCACATATATAGTTAAATAGATACATAGTTAAATTTGGTTGAAAAACACCCCTCCAAATGAAAACCAGCATCCATACACACACCCCTCCCTACTTTCTCATAAATGATATATACCCTTATCTATACTAACTATAGAGTTAAGTATCACAATAGCCTTTGATATTATGTCTATCCAAGAAATCATCCAAGCCCCTCTTAAAGATATTAACAGGATCAGCCATCACAACATCACCCGGCAGTGCATTGCACAACCTCACTGTCCTCACTATAAAGAACCACCTACGTTGCTTCGAATGAAAGTTCTTTTCTTCTAGTCTAAAGGGGTGGCCTCTGGTACGGTGATCCTCTTTATGGGTAAAAAGGTCCCCTGCTATTTGTCTATAATGTCCTCTAATGTACTTGTAAAGTGTAATCATGTCCCCTTGCAAGCACCTTTTTTCCAGAGAAAACAACCCCAACCTTGACAGTCTCCCCTCAGGGGCGGATTAATGCCTAGGCTAGCCTAGGCTGTAGCCTAGGGGCCCATTGTGGTAGGGGGCCCATAAACTTTAATAAAAAAAATTCTGAATTAATTTTTTTTTTTTTTTTTTACCATCCTCCGGTCCAGTCCGGGGGCCCCCTACCGCTTGCTGCCTCGGGTCGGGTCTGTCTGGAGGAGATTCACAATTTGGGCTGGGGGCCTGGGGCAGCTTGTCAGGCAGGCAGTTGTGTGAAGGCAGGCGCAGGCGCACGTCACAGCAGCGCGTGTGCGTGTCAGTGTGCTGTGTGCGCATACGCCGACGCTCTGCTGCCTGGGCTGGCCCTGGCTGAGTGCGCAGTGACACACGCACGTCGCACGCTGGTGACGTCACTGACCTGCGCCGTGCCTTTATATAGTTGAGCGCGTTGGCGCGCTGGCACACACAACGCGCAGTCTGACAAGAGTCACAGTAGCAACTTGCTCTTCTCTTGTTGGTTGTTGTTGCTCGCCTCAACTAGAGACTAGACTTTTGAATTGAGAATTGATTTGTCACTCTCACTCTTTTGTTTTGTGAACATTATCTTAAAATAAGATTAAGAAATTAAGCTGCAGACGACGAGAAGGCTAGCAGCACCTTCCTTCTTAGGCGTAGGCCTAACTGTCTGTGACTTAGTCAGTAGTACCAGCGGTCAGCTAGCTAGAAAGCAGAGGGTGGGGTGGGGGCCAGCCAGGGCCACCCAGCCAGGCCAGGCAGAAGCAGCCGGTAGCACTAGCAGCCAGGCTACTGAGGCTAGCCAGCCAGCACCACTAGCACTGGTCCAGTCAGAGGGCAGGCAGGCCGCAGTCAGCCAGCCAGGCACAGAATTTCAAGCCGCAGCAGTGCACAGGGAGCACCACCCGGCCTGTAGAGCCAGGTGAATTTCTGCAGACAGTGAAATAATTTCTGCAGACACTGAAATAATTTCTGCAGACAGTGAATAATTTCTGCAGTGAAATAATTTCTGCAGACTGAATAATTTCTGCAGACAGTGAATAATTTCTGCAAACCGTAAAATAATTTCTGCAGACTGAATAATTTCTGCAGACAGTGAATAATTTCTGCAAACAGTAAAATAATTTCTGCAGACAGTGAATACTTTCTGCAGTGAAATAATTTCTGCAGACAGTGAATAATTTCTGCAAACCGTAAAATAATTTCTGCAGACAGTGAATAATTTCTGCAGTGAAATAATTTCTGCAGACAGTGAATAATTTCTGCAGTGAAATAATTTCTGCAGACTGAATAATTTCTGCAGACAGTGAATAATTTCTGCAGTGAAATAATTTCTGCAGACAGTGAATAATTTCTGCAGACAGTGAATACTTTCTGCAAACAGTAAAATAATTTCTGCAGACAGTGAATAATTTCTGCAGTGAAATAATTTCTGCAGACAGTGAATAATTTCTGCAGACAGTGAATCATTTCTGCAGTGAAATAATTTCTGCAGTCTGAAAAATTTCTGCAGACAGTGAATTAATTTCTGCAGTCTGAATAATTTCTGCAGACAGTGAATAATTTCTGCAAACAGTAAAATAATTTCTGCAGACAGTGAATAATTTCTGCAGTGAAATAATTTCTGCAGACAGTGAATAATTTCTGCAGACTGTGAATAATTTCTGCAGACAGTGAATAATTTCTGCAAACAGTAAAATAATTTCTGCAGACAGTGAATAATTTCTGCAGTGAAATAATTTCTGCAGACAGTGAATAATTTCTGCAGACTGTGAATAATTTCTGCAGACAGTGAATAATTTCTGCAGTGAAATAATTTCTGCAGACTGAATAATTTCTGCAGACAGTGAATAATTTCTGCAGTGAAATAATTTCTGCAGTCTGAATAATTTCTGCAGACAGTGAAATAATTTCTGCAGTCTGAATAATTTCTGTAGACAGTGAATAATTTCTGCAGACTGTGAATAATTTCTGCAGACAGTGAATAATTTCTGCAAACAGTAAAATAATTTCTGCAGACAGTGAAATAATTTCTGCAGACAGTGAATAATTTCTGCAGACTGTGAATAATTTCTGCAAACAGTAAAATAATTTCTGCAGACAGTGAAATCATTTCTGCAGTCTGAATAATTTCTGTAGACAGTGAAATAATTTCTGCAGACTGTGAAATAATTTCTGCAGACTGTGAAATAATTTCTGCAGACAGTGAATAATTTCTGCAGTGAAATAATTTCTGCAGTCAGTGAATAATTTCTGCAGACTGTGAATAATTTCTGCAGACAGTGAATCATTTCTGCAAACAGTAAAATAATTTCTGCAGACAGTGAAATCATTTCTGCAGTCTGAATAATTTCTGTAGACAGTGAAATAATTTCTGCAGACTGTGAAATAATTTCTGCAGACAGTGAATAATTTCTGCAGTACAGTGAAATAATTTCTGCAGAATAAAAGAAATAAAAGGTCCACTTCATATATAACTTTTAGACCAGGATAGCACCCTGTCTATTGTGCCACTACTCTCCCCGCCCTGCTGGTGCACCCTGCTGCAGAAAGGCTCAAATAAAAATTAAAATATTTTCAAAAAAAAATAATAATTCAATTTGCTATCGATTTGGCAATTTGTGTCACTCTCCCGTGCTGCAGGTGCACCCTGCCTGGCCTACAGAAAGGCTCAAATAAAAATTAAAATATTTTCAAAAAAAAATAATAATTCAATTTGCTGTCAATTTGGCAATTTGTGTCACTCTCCCGTGCTGCAGGTGCATCCTGTCTGGCCTACAGAAAGGCTCAAATAAAAATTAAAAGATTTTCAAAAAAAAATAATAATTCAAATACGGAGACTTGTGTTAGTTATTCTTGTGGTGCTGTTTGTAATACAGTTGGTTTTAGTCAAAAATGTCTGAAAAAAAATTCCTTAGTGGGGCACAAAAGCGAAAAGCTCAGAGGCTGAAAGACAAGCAACAGGTGAACCTGCTTAGGAACATCCCTAAATTGACTGGGTATTTTCAGTCTGCTGGATCTCCATCCACTCATTCTGAATCAGGCCTTGAACTAACCACTAAAGGAGCGGTTACTTCAGAGATCACAAAACAAGTCAACAATGATTGCTCTGAGTCCTCTGACGGTGATGTATCGACAAATGAACTTTTGTCAGCATCACTGACAACTGAAACACCCGTCGTTTCTACTAACAAACCAACATGCGCTGATCCAGATGTGGCAGTGACTGTTGTGTCTGTCGAACCAAATCTGAGAGTGGAAGCAACAGGATCAAATTCCTACAGCTCAGACCCTGCCTGCTGGGGTAAAGTCGATGAACAATTGAGGACATACTGGACCAAAATGGGCCCAGAGTTATGTCAAAACAAAGATGCAGATTTTGCAGCATCAGAAAGATTTCAAAAACATCAAAAGAGGTACTTCTCTAAAACACTTTTCAAACGAAAACTAGCAAATGGGGAATGTGTTTCTAGAGATTGGCTGTTATATTCCCCTTCAACAGGTAACATTTACTGTTTTGCTTGTAAATTGTTTGGTGATAGAGACAGCCATTCTTCCTCTTTGACAACAGGTTACAGTGATTGGAGGAATGTATCTGTTCGCTTGGCTGAACATGAAGGTTCAGAGAACCACAGAAAGTCGTTACTTTCTTATGTTGCTCGGTCTGCCAAGAGTGGCACTGGCAGTCAAATAGATTCAGAACTTAAAAACCAATTTGAGAGTGAATATGAATATTGGACAAATGTTTTAAAAAGGGTGGTGGTCGTAGTTAAATTTTTGGCAGAGTGAGGACTACCTTTTAGGGGACACAGTGAAATGTTTGGGCATCCTGATAACGGGAACTTTATGGGTGTCCTTGAAGTAATCAGCGAGTTTGACCCCTTCCTTAAGAAACATATAGAAAAATTTGGGAATGCTGGCAAGGGAAAGCCCTCATACCTTTCATCAACCACATGTTTAGAATTTATTGAGCTGATGGGAGAACGCGTAGTTGGCGATATTATCAATAAAATAAAAATTGCAAAGTACTTTTCAATTATTGTCGATTCAACCCCTGATGTGACACATACAGACCAGCTAACATTCATAGTAAGATATGTATCACTGGATGGATGCATTGAAGAGCGTTTTCTTAAATTTCTTCCGATTCTAAGTCACACAGGAGAGTCACTTTTTCATTCAGTACTTACAACGCTAGATGACATGGGACTTGATATTAGAAATTGCCGTGGGCAGTGTTATGACAATGCAGCCAATATGTCAGGTGCTTATAAAGGTCTGCAGGCACGTATCAAAGAGCATAATCCTTTAGTTGAATGGGTACCATGTGCTGCACATACCCTAAATTTAGTTGGGGCAAATTGTGTGAACTGTTGCTTCGAGACAGAAGAGTTTTTTAATTTTGTTCAAACTCTTTTTAATTTTTCATCAAAGTCTTGCGCCCGTTGGCATATAATTACATCAGGATTACAGCCAAATATCAACAACAGAATAGAGACATTAAAAACCCTTTGCGACACCAGATGGTCAGCACATGCACAAGCCACCAAAGCATTAACCGTGAATTACGACAACATTCATGAATCATTGAACAACATAGCAGATGACCTTAACCAGAATCTACGAACTCGTGATGAGGCTAAGTCACTCTGTAAAAAAATGGAAAAACTGGAAAATGCATTTCTTTGTGTTATGTGGAACAACATATTGAGCCGATTTCACAAAACAAATACTGCTTTGCAGGCAGTTGACTTGGATTTATGCAACGCAACTGATTTGGTCAGGTCATTGAAGGGTTATGTGGCTGGTTTACGTGAAGAATTCGACAACTTTGAGAAAGAAGCAAAAGAAATTTCTTCTTCAGTTTCCCAACAGTATAAAGTGGACAAACAGCGGCAGAGAAAAAGAAAAAAACATTCAGATGAAGCAGCAGAGACAGAGTGCATACAGACAGGCAGAGAGAGGTTCAGAACAGGTGTTTTCTTAGCTGTAATTGATCGACTTGTTGCCGAAATGGACCGGAGGTACCAGTCCTACAGTGGTATACATCACACATTTGGATTCTTGAACAACATTTCTTCTGTTTCTTCTGATGATCTTCATATACTAGCTACTAATCTTCAAAAAAAATATACAGATGATTTGGAAGATGATTTTGCCAATGAAATATGTCAGTTGAGAGAATTTTTGGAAGGACATGAAACAACAGCAGCAAGGGGCCTACTACAGTTAATAAGGCAGAAGAAATTGCTGTCTGTTTTTCCGAATGTTGATATTGCTCTTCGGCTCTTCATGACATTACCTGTAACAAATGCAAGTGGTGAGCGCTCATTCTCAAAACTGTCACTTGTAAAAAACAAACTAAGGTCAACAATGCAACAGAGTAGGCTGAATCACCTGGCACTGATGTCAATTGAAAGTGATGTCCTACAGAAAATGGATTTCACAAGCCTGATCAAGGAGTTTTCTGTCAGGAAAGCACGAAAGAAAACATTCAATTGATAACTTGTTTTATATATTTTTTAAATTTACCTGTCTATCTATTCATTGTTATTGTGTGTTCAGCTCAGTTACAGTGCAGTAGACACAAACTATTAAAGTGCAAGCAATGGTTGCTTTTGATATACATTTATTCAACCAGGTCTCTATTGTTTTCTTTCTTGTTTTATGATATGCCTAATGCCAAAGTGTAAGCTTACCATTTGGTTGTTTTCTTTTTTTTTAGAAATTATTTTACTATTACTGATAGTTAATAATTTGGAAGTTAATTGCAGATCACTGTGTAAATATGCTAGTGTCATGTGCCATTGCCTAAGCTTTAAACCACTAGCATATTTACACGGTGGTTTGCTTTTTTTTTTTTTTAAATGGCGTGTACTGGCCTAGAAGGGGGCCCTGTGGAAATTGTAGCCTAGGGGCCTCACATGTCCTTAATCCGCCACTGTCTCCCCTCATAATTTAAGTCTTTAACCAGTTTAGTTGCACGTCTCTGCACTCTCTCCAGCTCATTTATATCCCTCTTAAGGACTGGAGTCCAAAACTGAACTGCATACTCCAGATGAGGCCTTACCAGGGACCTATAAAGAGGCATAATTATGTTTTCATCCCTTGAGTTAATGCCCTTTTTTACGCAAGACAGAACTGTATTTGCAGTAGTAGCCAGAGAATAACACTGCCCAGAATTAAACAACTTGTTATCTTGCTGCCCAGTTTCCCAACTTAGACAAATCACTCTGCAAAGTGGCAGTATCCTGCATGGAACCTATAGTTCTGCACAATTTAGTATCATCTGCAAAAATAGAAACAGTACTTTCAATGCCCACCTCCAGGTCATTAATAAACAAGTTGAAAAGCAAGGGACCTAGTACAGAGCCCTGCGTTACTCCACTAACAACACTGGTCCAATTAGAAAATGTTCCATTTACCACCACTCTTTGTAGTCTATCTTTTAGCCAGTTCTCTATCCAGGTACAAATACTATGTTCCAGGCCAACATTCCTTAATTTAACCAGTAACCTTCTGTGTAGCACTGTATCAAATGCTTTAGCAAAGTCTAAGTAAATCACATCCACTGCCATCCCAGAATCGAGGTCTCTACTTACCTTCTCATGAAAAGAAATTAAGTTAGTCTGGCACAATCTATCACACATAAAACCATGCTGGCACAAACTCATAGTATTATGATTTGCTATGAAGTCCAGTATCTTATACTTTATTCTTTATCCTCGTTCTTCATTTGTGTAGACAGATGAAAAATATGTGTTCAGAATCTGTGCTTTTTGTTTGTTTTCATCAATCAGCTGACCCCCCTCTGATATTAAAGGTCCCACCTCTTACTGCTTAATTTTTGTACAATTAACATATTTAAAAAACAATTTTGGATTCTTTCTACTGCTTGCTTCAATATCCTTTTCCATATCAATTTTAGCTTGCTTTATAGCTTTTTTGCATGATTTATTGACCTCCTTGTTCCATATAAATGATTTGGCTGTCCCAGCCAACTTGAAAGTCTTAAAAGCATGCCTTTTCTTACCCACCTCAACACCAACACTTCTATTGAACCAAAAAGGTTTTGTGACATTCCTTGCTTACAAGGGGAATATAGTGACATGTATATTTATTAAGCAGCATTTTAAAGACTTTAAATTTTTTTCTGTGTTTAACCCTGTGAAAAGCATTTCCCACTTAATATGTTTCAGAGATGCCCTTATACTGTCAAAGTTTGCACGTCTGAAATTTAGTGTTTTATTTACTCCCTTATAGAATTGCTTCTGCATATCAAATCTCAAATGAGACCATGTTATGATCAGTATTCCCTAAATGCTCACCCACACAAATGCTAGAGATGAGTTCAGTATTATTAGTTATTACAAGGTCCAAAAGAGAGTTATTCCTAGTAGGTTCTTGAATGAGCTGGAATAAAAAGTTGTCATTCAGCATATTTACAAACCTACTAGCTTTTTCTGTCTTGGCAACATCATTACCCCAGTCAATGTCTGGATAATTGAAGTCACCCATAGCAACAACTTGGCCCAGCTGTGAAGCTGCTTCTATCTGCAAGAGTAGCTGGTCTTCATACTCGTCACTTATACAAGTTGGTTAATAGCATACACCAGGGCTGTTTAACCCCTCTGTCCCTCCTAAAAAGGCTGTAACCATTTAAATTTACAGTCCAGTCACATGTTTCATCCCACCAGGTCTCAGTGATACCAATTATATCATAATTTTTAGAGCATGCAATTAATTCTAGGTCTCCCATTTTACCGGACAAACTCCATGCATTTGCCAGCATACAGCGGAGATTACTACTTTTACTTTTGAAATTTGCATTACTTAGTGGAGAATTATATGTTAAGTTAGTATTATTCTATTTTCCTTGTAACAGAGGGACCTCCTTAGCTGGTAAACTGTATGCCCCCCCTCACTCCTCCCCCATGACCCCTTACTAATCCCACTGCCCCATCTACCCTAGCTTCCCCATAATTCTTTATCTCACCCACCCATTCCTCGCTGAGTTTAAACACTCCTCCAGCTATGCTGGCTGCTAATCACCTGCACATCAGAAAGCCTACTGCTCACTTATTTTAATCCGTAATATAGATTGCATGATGGGTTTCCTTCCCCTTTAAGGCTCCAAACAAATATTTAAACATTAAAAAATATGCTTTCCCTTCAAAATAAATTTATGCAAGCTTAGTTAATATCACTTATAAGGTAAATTAGTAAACATTAAGATTTCTGTATGCTTAAATGGGAATATTGAAAATTACATTCATTTTTCATTTTGTATAATTGATACCATACATATACTTGTACATATGTGTACATAGATCAGGGTCGGGCCTGCTGGCCCAGATCCGCACCCTGCTTTTCTTCCTGCCAAGACTGGCAAAAACACAGTGCGCGTGGTGGGGTTGTTCCTGAGACAGAAGCCCCAGGGGGGGAGGGGGGCTGGAGGGATGGCCCTGAGGCAGAAGCCCCGTGGGCCCCCTAGTCCTCTTTATAGGCAGGATGCTGCACACTGGGGAGCTACTCTCACAGGTAATTGGGGCCATTGTCTTTGATGCTGTGACCAGAGGTGGCCTAGTTCAGTGGACCGGTGGTTAAGGATGCCTGCTTAAAGGGGATGTAAAGGCAAAAAAAAATCCAATTTTTTTTTCTTTAATGAAAAAATATACAGTATCTCCACTAAACTTTAATTAAAAAATGGGTACTTGCTCTGACTGCTGCGGATAGGAAACTTCAGATGGTCCCTAACTGCTCTGCAGGAAAACAATCATACTTTCAAATAATCACAGAACTTGAGCAGCTTTGTTTGTTTCCCTGTAGAGCAGCTGGCGACCATGTAGAGATTTGTATCCACAACCCCAGTGCAGTTTGCATATTCTGCTTATTAATAAGTCTTGTTGTATCAGCTTTTATGTTAGATATTATTTGACTTGTGCTGGTTTGATCATTTATGACGATCCCTAAGCGTAACCTCCCAACTGAAGCCCAGACCACACTGAGCATGTGCATGGTCTTGGTCTTGCAAAGTTGTTTAACATAGTTACAAGATGATAGCCCCCTGTGGCCAAGTTTGAAAACATAAATCATTTGTTTAATTAGGCTTCTGGTGCAGTAAGTTCATGTCTATTTTTTATTATACAAAATTCAGCATTTCTAGCATTATTTTATTTTAGAATTTAGTTCCCCTTTAAGAAGGTTATGCAACATCTGACTGAGGGAAGGAACTGGATAAGCAAGATACAGTATATGACAATTAACTTTAAGTAGTGGTATGATGGTAAAAGAAGGGAAAATTCCATAGCACAGAAAGGAAATAATTAAGGCCAACAAATCATGGACAACAGCTGCTTAAGTAAATTTGACGTCAGCAGCTTAGCCAGGAAAACATGGTGGGTATGTTTTGCAAATGTTTGATTTAGCCCAGTAAGAATGCTGAGTGGTTAGGCTATGAGTTTAGTATGATTAGCATATATTCATTGTTTCTGAAGAAAATACTTCAAAGACTAAAGAGGTGGTGTAAAAGGTGAATAATGAAAAAATCTATAATAAAAACAATGATTTGGTGAGTAATACAGTTATTAATTGTTTTCCAATGCTGCATCACAGAACAGCTTTTCTGTGGCAAAAAAGTTAAAAAAATTTTTTATCCTAAGCACATTGGTTATAAAAAAATTCCACACAACTGTAAATCCATTTATTTGGTAATTTATCAAATTACTTGAGGGACCAGTTTTTCTCATAAATAGTACAGTTATGGAATCTATTTTCTGGAATGCTTGAGACCAGGGGGTTTCCAGATTAGGGATGTATCTGTAATTTGGATCGCTATGCCTTCTTAAATCTACTGAAAATAAATCCCTTTGACAACAGTTTGTGTGTTGATGCTATTACACTTTGGAGCTGCTTCTTTTTTTCCAAAAAATGCACTTGCTTGGAGTGGTACTGATATATATCCTCCAAGAATATATATAGTATAGTAGTATCACCTAGCGAAGACAGAGAGTTATTATTAACTGTATCCCACAAAATTAGTTTTATTATTGTATCATGGCCATTCTTGCTTGCCCCAAGTATCATAATGATCAGGACCCCACAACCCCACATGGGATGGACTGCTACCATGTGGTATTGAAAAATTCCGGCCTGACCAACTTTTCTGAACTAACTAGTGCATGCCATTATTTTTATAAAGTACTCTTCCTCTACTGTATAATATCATTTTCATCCTTGATTTTTGCACTAGTTTTGCATGTAATGACATTACCAATTGTGAAGGTATATCAAATATCCAGTCCCCATGCAGCTCACTAGAATCTAACTGCCAAGTATCAGCAGTCAAGCATGGCGATAATGACAGTGAAGAGGCACTCCACACACAAAAAACACATCCATTTGGGAGGGTTGGTGTATCTGTGTACAGGACAAAGCATTCTGTTCCACACACCAACTTGACCCCAAGGTATTGCTTAAAAAATGTCATGCGGGGCACTACGGCAGTATGCTGGTATCCTCCCTGATGATGGCCCTGCAGGCAGGTGTAGAAACCTGTTTACCCATTATTACCCTGAGACTTTTAGTCAAAGGAGTTGGAAGGCATATAATGCTTTAAGGTGAGGTTGGCTGCTGGCAAAAAAAGTTTTTGTGGCAATGGGAATCTCTTATTGCAAATGATATATTACATTACATTATTATATTACATTACTCCCTAAGTTCCTACAAGTTCAGTGCCCATATTAAGGTACAAACCTACAGGCAGAATGCTTTTATATGGGTCCTGGAATTATAAGATGATTCCTAATATTATTATATGATGTTTTCATGTACAAGATACTGGTGCACACAGATTCAGTATGTGGTTTGTTATTGTCAGATCTGCTGCATGAGCAGGCTGATGGGGGTGTTTTGCATGAGAAGGCAGTTCAGCCAAATAATGTGGTTACAATGGCTTTCTGGTTGAACACAGGACATGCTGAACTTTTGCATATGGGACAATGCCTAGCAACACTTACATTATGTACTAAATTATACAGAACCACAGACTGCTTACTGGGAAAGTGTGGTGAGAGTTGAAGATGCTTAAGAAAATAGAGGTAACATTGTAAAATGACACAAAAAAAGAAGAAGCAGAACAAGCAGGGTTGCTACCTTAACCAAATGACACTTAACCATTCTAACTAGAAAAGTAAATACTGTTCTTTCCAATATCACCTATAATGTGTGGTACGGACTATAGACTATAAGCTCCAGGGCCTGATAAACCATCTCTATAAAGTGCTATCTTAAATATTGATGTTTTTTAAATATCTCGTCCTTTTTGCTTGATGTAAAAATTATTGCAAGCTCCTGATTAAATGTATACTGTATCTCACTTACAAGGCTCATGCTTCTTTGGCTTTATTATACATGTTATGGTCCAACAGGATTTCTTTTCATAAAATAACCATCCCACTCCTCAAAATATTGTTACATGCCTTTTTCTGGTAGTTATCTATAGATCGTCCTAGATTATCTATAGTATATATATATATATATATATATATATATATATATATATATATATATATATATATATATATATATATATATATATATATATATATATATATTTGACACTATTGTTTTATTTGTAATTGTCAGAATATCTGCTCTTGTTTGACCCTCTTTCCCCTTGCACTGAGCTTGCAACCTTCTCTCAGGGCTGAAGGCGATTTTAGAATTTTACAGTTTGGACTGGCAATCTGATAAATACTTTACTCCACCTTTGCCTGCAGCCATCTACCAGTAAAGAAGGACACCGAGAGATTGCAATGAATCAAAAAAAAGAAAAGAAAAGTAGGGCATTATACTGAAATTTTTCTATACATATCACTTTATGTAGGTGCACTCTTAGTATCCATTTTGGATACGTTTGTATTTTGTCTAGAACAGTTCTGCTCAGTCTTGTGTACCAAATGTGACTGTGCTATATAACCTGTGGATCTGTAGAATACCCATGTACATTGCATTCCCTGAGTCTTAGTGACCTTTTCTATAATTCTGTCACGTTCAGCACCCTATAACCAGAACCCAAGCTAAGCTCCCTGGTCTCGGCTCTCACTTCTGCCTTCAACCGCTGCCTTTCACCTCGGGAGGAGCCCTCGGCTAATTGGATGCCGCCAGGTCTTATCTGAGAGAGGAGCAAAGCAAACGGCTCTGGATGAGCAAAGGGGCATGATCGTCTCACCAGGATACTGGAAGGAAGAACACCACCAGGAACAGGCAGGCCCGGCCAGCACAAGCAGAGAATTGTCAGACAGACCGGAATCAGAATTGGAGAATGTAGAATAATCAGTGGACAGACAAAGGATCAAGATTGGAGAGGTCAGAATAGTCACAGACAGGCAGGATCAGGATTGGAGAGGAAAGAAGAGTCAAACAGGCAGGCAAGGGTCAAAACACAATAGATCAATCAGGATTCAAGTTATAAAGCACCCAGAAACAAGGCAAATTGAACCTAACAATGATAAGCAGTGATACTGAGTGCCTAACCCCTTTAAATACTTAGAATTTTGAGCCGTTGCTCGATAATGTCATCACGCCGGCGCATAAACCTGGAAGCGCACGGTTGCGCGCACCATAGAGGAACCGGCACTGGAAGAATTCAGATGCATGCGGCAAGGGTCCCCGCCGAAGGCACAGCGTTCGCCCCTGCATGTCCCTGCAGTGGACCACTAGACCACCAGGGTAACTATTCATTATTCATTAACTATTCATTACATTCAGCCACTGGACCCTCAAGCTTACCAGGAGACTTAGGATGGGACTGTCTCCTGATTTAACCAGACTTCTCACCAACACCGGAATTCTGTACAATACTCCTCAATAACTCTTTTCCCTTGACGGAGTTTACGAATAGTGGACACGGCAGAGCTATCACGATCTGGGTCCATCGTAGCAACAATTGCTTCAAGGGATAGACGGGCAGGGTCAGAGGGGGGTAACCTTAGTGCCTAAACTTGTGGGTCACCTTGTAGTAAGATCATAAAGAACCTTACTTCATCCTCACCAGTAGAGAAGTTGTGAGGGAAAAAACTGAGGTATAACTTACATGCCTCTTGAAAAACAAAAAATGTACTACTATCCCAAATAAACTTATCAGGGAAGGGGATTTTTGGGTCATGGGAAAAACCTCTATTACCCGGAGTAGCTGACTCAGGAATATCAGAAGGTCTTATCTGAGAGACGAGCAAAGCAAACGGCTCTGGACGAGCAAAGGGGCACGATCGTCTCACCAGGATACTGGAAGGAAGAACACCACCAGGAACAGGCAGGCCAGGCCAGCACAAGCAAAGAATTGTCAGACAGGCCGGATTGGAGAATGTATAATATTCAGTGGACAGACAAAGGATCAGGATTGGAGAGGTCAGAATAGTTACAGACAGGGAGGATTGGAGAGGTCAGAAGAGTCAAACAGGCAGGCAAGGATCAAAACACTATAGATCAATCAGGATTCAAGTTATAAAGCACCCAGGAACAAGGTAAATTGAACCTAACAACGGCAGTGATATTGAGTGCCAGTCCCCTTTAAATACTTTGAATTTCACGCCGTTGCATGATGACATCATCACGCCGGTGCATAAACCGGGAAATGTGCGGCCGCTCGCACCATAAAGGAACCGGCACTGGAAAAATTCAGACGCATGCGGCGGGCGTCCCCGGCGAAGGCACGGCGTTCGCACCCGCATGCCAATGCATGGACCACTAGACCACCAGGGTAACTATTCGTTACAAATTCTGTGTGTATTTTTACATCCCATCCCATGTTCACTCTACCTGTTATGCTATATGTCTGTAAAAATAGCCTGATATATTATTCTTACCCCTTTTTAAATGTTATTGTGTCAAAGTAATTTCTGTTGGTTTCCACTTTTCACTTAGGTTCGATATATACAGGTTCAGAAAATCCGTTACGTTTGGGATAACAGTGAAAAGCAGTTTACAAAAGCTGGGTATATTTTTTATGTTTATCTCTCCACTACCCCTTAACCCAATCTAAAATATTTGTGATTCTATTGTATTGAAATTATCATTGCAGAATTCTTGAGGACCACTACTCATGTGCATCTATACATTCAATGTTTGAGTCTGGGGTTGCAACAGAGGAAGAAGGTATAAGGTAAGAAGGTATTAAAGATAAATACAAAAAATAAAAAGTATATATAATAATAATAATAATAATAATAATGATAATAATAATAACACAAAATAAAAAGAATATAATAATAATTAATGAAAACAAGAATAAAAAGTACCTAAAAGTTTGGAAATATCATGGAAGTATTATTGACTGATGTGTGTGCATGAAAATGCATTTCCTGGTATCTACGTGATTATTTTGGTTTCCTTCCTGTCAAACAATAGAAGGTTTATCTTGTTTTATGCACGGCATTGTATACTGTTGAGATCAGACTATTGTTTCACAAAACAAAGTAGGATCAATTACACTTTACCAGACCATCTCCTTCAAGTTAATAGCATGTTATCTAATGAACGATATGTACCTCACCCATGAGACAAAAGATTTCCATACGCTGAAAGATCCTATCGTACTGTGAGGTCACAAATGAGTGAAATCTTTCCTCATATATGACTTGTTCCGCTTAAACAGATTCTAGGAGTATGCATAGTTAGGCTATGGCCAGATGGGGCAGAAACCAGCCTGCCAAAATTTGCAGGATGATTTCAGCCCCCAACTGCTAGCCAAATCATCTTGCTCTGTAAGCCTTGTGTCGGCTCCTGAACGAACAGACTCGGTGGATTTTGAAGAAGAAATGCAAGACTTTGTGTTTGCAACCGAGAAAATGTTTGATTTTTTAGTTCATGGCAGACTGCTATAATGCCTTGTTAAATGCAAAAGTGGCATACTCTGTATGAAATGATTCTAACTGATAACGTTTTTTTTATTTGCAGAAGACTTATATGTGGACCCAATATCATTGATGTAGGAATTATTCCAATATGGAAACTACTGGTTAAAGAGGTAAAAAAAAAAAGTAAAATAAATCACATCACAAAATAATAATTAAAACCATTGTTTTGCTAAGCACAGGATCCATTTTGTAGAAATTATATACATGTGAGCAGAATAATAATACGGTAGTAGAAATTTGGGCTTGTGCTGCTGTGAGGTTAGGCGAGTGTCACCTAGAAATGTGAAAGCAGCCAGCAGGGGGCAGCTGGCCAGTGTTATTTGATTAAAATGGAAGAGATCGCCTTCTCATAAATCTGAGATAATAGGTTTCCGGATAACAGATTCCTTACCTGTATCTAATACAAGTGCTGGGAATCAAATAATTCATGCAGTATTTGTACATATTTTATTGCCAAATGGTAGCCCTTATGTAGACTGGCAGCCTACATAAGGCTCTGTTTGGCAGTGCACTTGGTTTTTGTACCACTAAAACTTGCCTCTAAGCCAGGAATTGAAAAATGTGCACCTGCTTTGAGGCCACTGGGAGCAACATCCAAGAGGTCGGAGAGCAACATGTTGCACACAAGCCACTGGTTGGGGATCACTGCTGGATACAAAAAGAGAGAATGAAGACTTGTCCTGCACTTGGGCATTTTTTCTGCATCCCGATCTCTCTCTTTTTATATACTAAAGAAAAAGTCCAGATGATGAGTATGAAACGTACCTTAGCAGCAACTTATTTGACTCTTTTTGGAGTGCAGCATTACATTTTTCTTGGTGTATGACATATGCATTTAGACCTCCTATTAATCAGATAGGAAAGCAAAGAGGGACATTTTTAGTTAACATGAGTGAAGTCCAGTTTTAGCTTTTTTTTCCTTGAATACTGAGACACCTAGTTCTACTGTATATACTGCATATACATATTTGCATACAAATGGTAAGTGCCTGACTTTTGCTAGTTAGTTTAAGGCAAATGTATTAGGATTCTTTGCTAAATTATTAGCATCACACATTATATCATCTAGAAGTATCACTGTGTGGGAAACTGCTCAATAACTTTGAGTCTTGCAGATTTAGTCTAGAATATACTTGTAATTGTGAATTTTAATTCCTGCTTTCTGCAAACAGGTATGTATATATTGCTTTTAATATCAGGTATTTTATGTTCATAAATTTAGCACAATATAGAAATTAATTTAATGCATAAGGTATTTTGTTTTAACCTTTAAACACTTTAAAAATGCAATACTTCTTTAATTTTTATCCTTGTGCAGGTCCTAAATCCATTCTACATGTTCCAGCTCTTTAGTGTGTGTCTTTGGTTTGCTGAAGAATATATTGAATATTCAGTAGCCATTATACTCATGTCGCTAATTTGCATTGTTTTATCAGTGTACACACTACGGCAGGTAAGGTTTTCATATTACATAATTCATATTTATTTTCTTCTATTTGTTGGTGTGTTTTTTTGTTTGCCAAATAATAACTTGGCATACATTTTCTAAAGTACATTACCTTTACGAACCTTGACATTGTACATTTTATGTGGATTTGCAAATTTGTTGAAACCAATAATTGCAGCATGTTCTATCCGGTACATTTCGAGCCATTCAAAGTTATTTCAGCCTACAACAAAATACTTAATCCTTTCTGATACAAGTTTGTTTCCTGCCAAAACTATTCATGATTCTCTGGTGACTTAATAAAATGCCATAACCATGTGAGCAATATTATGCAATCATGTTTTACTGTCCTAGGCAGCCACAATTTATTTAAATATATCAGTTAATTGTTTGTTAAATGCTGCCAAAGTATATACCTTGCATGTTAAAAAAAAGACAAAAAAGAGGCTAATAAGATATCTCATTCTATTATGATACATGTGATTTATGTATAACTGTATATTTTGTGAAAGGAATACCCTTGGTTTTTAACTTTGTGCAGTTGGCAGTTTAACTGTATGGGATCATAGATCCTTAGTATTCAGTTAAACTTTCTACTCATTTGAAGTAATCTGAATTTATAGCTCTAGACAACTGAACAAAACATCTTTTTGTTCACAGATGATGCAATTTGTCTTTTTGTGTTCTAAAATGTAAATGTATGCAAATTAAAGTTTGAATTTGTTTTGGTATAAGGATTCAGTATTTGTCTGAATCTATAAGTTGTAGATTTGTTGCTTCCCAATAATAAAGGTCTGATGACCTTGTCGACTTCTGTGCTGCTATTATTAGAAGCCTTGTTAAATTATGTTTTCCCCTAGTATGATGTAGGAAGTGCAGCAGGTCTTCCCTTGCTGTTTTTTTTGTGATTTCCTAGTTATAATCCTTTGGTCAACTTCAAAATAAAAATCCTATTGGTCAATTTAGCGTCTAAGGGCTAGGTTTTATTGTTATTATTATATGTTATTGATATAACATGCACTTTTTATTCAGACTCTTTTCTATTCATAGTCCAGTAAAGTCAGTTCTTGTTATATGTCCCAGTTAAGCTGGGTATATATGTAGAGGTTCACTCATTTGGCGAGGCAAGCGGGGTCCATATATCTGGGACAGTAAGCTGTTAACTTGTTTTGGAGTTGTTCAGTTGGCAGCTTATATTAGACTATCAATGTACAGCTTTACTGTAGCTTTAAGCACCAGAATGGAGAGGTGCAAAACAACAAATGTTTTTATGGAAACCATGCACACACAGACACATACAAGAAATACTCCTATATAACTGAATGTGTAACATATTATACATCTTTGTTTTTTCCAATGTTCAGCAATCAGTAAAACTCCACAAACTAGTTGAATCTCATAATAATATCACAGTTTCAGTATATGGAGAAGACAGAGGTAAGCATATAATTAATTAGGTGGGTGTGTATTAGCTACATTCTGTTAGTGTACACTTCTTTGTTTTATTCCAGAAATCTTTGTTCAATAGTAAATAATTAAATCCTAACAGCGTGTACCTAGACTGGACTGCAAATAAATCTTCAGATGGACCCTGGTGCAACTTTAAACTACAACAAACCCATACTCCTGGCCACTTGAATGTCCAGCCAGCCATCCATGCACTCACCCTCTCGTTCACCACCGCTTCACTATGCACCCAGCGAGAGGAAGTTTTCTTAAAGCTATAGAGGAAGGGACCATAGGGTCTGCTTTCTCTATAGTTATGCCACTGAATTATAATAATTGTTACTCTTTATAATAGGAGCATGAACCTGGTACTGTGTCCATTTTGTTTTGTGCTTTGCACTATTAACATACAGAATAAGCAATAATAATACTACTGTATGATGATATAATGGCTTGCTGTGTTGTGTACTGGTAATACTTATAATCCTCTGGACATTCAAATAAGTGACTACTCCAAAACTCCAGGGGGAGAGAGTGATTTATTCCAAAGCAGTAAACCTAGTTTTGTATTATGTTGGATTATACACTTTTAAATAAACCGCAGGCCTTTCTTCCCTTATATCTTTTCTGCAGGAATATTTGAGCTGGAATCTCGGCATTTAGCTCCTGGCGACATTCTTGTGATTAAAAGAAACACCCTTTTACCATGTGATGCTCTTCTTATTAATGGAGGGTGCATAGTTAATGAAAGTATGCTTACAGGTATCACAATTATTTGGTTATTTTTTTGTTGCAAAAAAATAGGATGGTTACATTCTCTTAATTCACAGACATGACATAGTATTTCAGAACAATTGTAATATATAGATCTCATCTATAATTATAGGTTATCCATTGCTAGTGTATGTTCTGTGTTAGCCAGTGATTGTAGCAGAAAGAAATAGAATGAAAAATGCAGCAGGGCTAATTACTCTAGGTTCCTTCATAAAATATGTAATGTTATCAGTCTAGTGATGGGCTAATCTGACCTGTTTAAAAATTTGCGGAACAGCGAAACTTCGGCAAAATGCATTGAAGTCTATGGACGACAATATTTTTTGACACACAACAATTGGCACAACAATTTTTTGACGAGCGACAAATGTTTCCACCCATTAGATTATATGGGTGTCATTTTCGTTGGGAAACGTGCTTAAAATTTTCTCTCATATCACAGGGTATCATGTCAATGGCACTTTTCCTTTGTTGCATATATCAACTTGACCATTTATCTTCATTAGACATTTTCTGCAAATGGGATTCGTTATCTGGAAACCCATTATCTAAAAGTTCTGAAATACGGAAAGAACATGTACCATAGACTCCATTATAATCAAATAATCCACATTTTTAAAACTATTTCCTTTTTTCTGTAATCATAAAACAGTAACTTGTACTTTATCCAAACTAAGATATAATTAATCCTTCATTGAGTCAAAACAAGTATATTGGGTTTATTTAATGTTTACATGATTTTCTAGTAGACTTACAAACTGAACCAGTTGCTAGCCTGTGGGCCTATGGGGACCTGTTGGGTCCACAAATTTTGTGGCCCCAAACTCACAGCAATAAGCTGCCAAATCTGTCTAGAGGGGCAGAGTCGACAGCTTTTATTGGCCCCTGTATGGGCAGCTTAATGTATATAAAATATACAAAGCAGATGAAACGTGGCAAAAAAATACTGTAGATGCATTTATAAAATAAAACCCTTTTTTATACCTTGTACAGGTGAGAGTATTCCAGTAACCAAGACTCCCCTGCCTAACACAGATAATACTGAGCCATGGAAAGTTCACAGCATACATGATTACAAAAGGCACATTCTTTTCTGTGGAACTCAAGTCATCCAGGTTAAAGCTTCTCATAATAGCCCAGTGAAAGCAGTTGTACTGAGAACAGGTAACACTATAATTCTTTGTGGTTTTAGGTGTTTTTTGCACGTTGGAGTATGAAGAAAAAACTGCTTTGAATTCTTGCATAGTTGATAAGATGGTTCGTTTTTTTGATAAGATATATTTTTGAATTATTATTCAAGCTTTTTATGATCATTGTTTTGTCTGCAATAAAACATGTTTTAAAATAGTTTTTATCTTGCATTTTAGGGTTTAACACGGCCAAAGGTGATCTTGTGCGATCCATCCTCTACCCTAAACCTGTGAATTATAAGCTGTACCGAGATGCTGTTATATTTCTTTGCACACTTATCGGAACTGCCTTTATTGGAATGATCTATGCAGTCTGTGTATTTTCTCTATCTGGGGTAATTTAGCTATATATTTAAAATATGATTTACCTTTAACTTTTTGCCTTAGTGTAAGCCAACCAGCTAACCTTGACGTCTGAAAAATCAAGAAATAATTTGTCCGATATATAGTGGGCAACCAACTTTAGCAACCAAACAGTGATTAGATTTTTTTAGCCAGCTGCAGGTAGATTGGTTGCTATGGCTTACTACCCTGGTGCAGATTTGCCCAGTTTTTTTAAATGAGTGTATTGTGTTTTTTCAATAGAGCATTATTTTCTTGTGTTTTTGTGTAGAAACATTTTACTGAATTTACTAACCCAGCTCAAGAACAGTATATGGGCATGCATGTACACACCAGTGAATTACATTTTATTCAACTTGCACAACATTGAGTATTAATAGGTACAACAATCAGAGGCAGCTATTTACTTACCAAACTTTTGTTAACAAACATCCTTACTATTATGCAATGCACCTGATGCAATTGAGGTTGATGCATTAAAACAAGAGCAGTTATGCATATACAGTGACGCAAATCGGACACTATTGCACAAAAAAAATCTTCAGTGTTTTTCTACATTCAATTCTTTGGGAGTCATTTTGCTGGGTTTATTAATGCAGGCCACTGTGGAAACTGTGGAGCTGCTGCTACCTTTAATTGGCAGTGTATTACTTTAATTAATACTATTATTTCATTTAATTTATCATTCTCATTCATTGGGGCCCAGAAATCATGGTGCCCAATACTACAACTTGTTTTTCAAAAAGTTGGGATGAGCGCTACGCAATATGTTGGCGCTATATAAATACATGTTGATAATAATAATAATGGGATGATTTCCAAATCATTCAAACCCTGTATTTAATTGCACAAAATACAACGTACAAAAATACAAAGACAACATATCAAATGTTGAAACTGAGAAATGTTATTGTGTTCTGAAAAATCTATGTTCATTGTGAATTTGATGCAAGCTACATGTTTCAAAAAGGTTGTGACAGGGGCAACAAAAGACTGGGAAAGTTGCGTAATGCTAAAATCCCAGAGAGGCTTGGTTTCTCAGATAAAAGAGAAAAGATGGAGTGGGGTACTGAGTGGGCAAATATTGCAGCAATATTGTTTCTCAACATAAAATTGCAAAGAATTTGGGGATGCATCTACAGTACATCATATCATTAAATATCAACTCTTTCTCTTTCACTATTGGTCAGGCTGCTGCTGGCGAGGTGGTACTGAAGGCTCTGGATGTCATCACCATTGCAGTTCCTCCTGCCCTGCCTGCTGCACTCACTGCAGGGATAATGTATGCCCAGAAAAGACTTGAGAAAGCAGGAATCTTCTGTATCAGCCCACAAAGGATCAACCTGTGCGGAACGCTAAACCTTTTCTGCTTTGATAAGGTAGGCAATGGAAAAGTGTGTGTATAGCAAAAGAAAAGCTTTAATAAAGAATGAATGGTCACATGGATTGAGATGAATATAGGCATTTTGTAGCGATATCAAATATACAAGTTATTGTTTGCACTGCACTTTGATAGGTGCTCTACTTTAGGATGAAACTAAGCAATCAGAAACTAGGCTGACAGTGATCTCTACCTCATCTCTCCTCCTTATTATTTTGTCTCAATCTGGCTATCCTTATGTAGCCAGGAGCTAGTTAGAACAAGAGCAATACTCATATTATTACACCATTTAATACACTCCTTGTGAATACATTATTCCAGCTTTAATATTGTGAGCCCCTGTTGTTTCCTTATCATGATGGGACCATACATTTTAAATATTGCATTGTCTATATATCCATGTATTATCGTAGTTGATTGTTTTGCATTTTAAACCTGTTTTATATTTGTATGCAAATGCAGTGTTGAGACCTGCAGTACCTCCCCCTTCCTTAAATCCCCCAATGCTCACAATACCAGACACCAAGGGGTAGATTTATCAAAGAGTGAAATAAGAGATCTCCACAGTCCGCAGAGTGAAATACTGCCTCTCTCCATTCATTTCTATGGGATTTTTAAAGGCGCATTTATCAAATGGTGAATTTTCACTATCACCCTTTGATAAATACGCCTTTAAAAATCCCATGGAAATGAATGGAGAGAGGCAGTATTTCACTCTGCGGACTGTGGCGATCTCTAACTACACTCTTTGAAAAATCTACCTCAAGGTTGGGAAGAAAAGGTTGCAGTCAATGTTCCATCTGTGCTTACAAATAATTTTTTATATTTATCCTGTCCTGAGTACACAGTTTTTAAAAATGCACATAGTTAAAAAGGAATTAGCGGGAACATTGGTTTCAGTGTTTATTAACATCAGTTTAACATATGTTAACACATACAGATATATAAAATTATAACTTATTATAACATCCCCATTTGTACTGCAAATATTAAACAGCAGTAACCAGCTCTACCAACCCTCCAAGAGAACCAACCTGAACCTAGTCCTGGAGCCTGGGTCCAGTCTACTATCCAAGTCCCTATCCAAAGTTATGCATCTCCCCCTATCCACTTTTACTAACCTTGCCCTGCAGTCCACCAGTGACCAACTGTGAAGTGTTTGGGGACTCTGGGTTAATACTGCCCACTTTTGGACATCCAACAAATATCATCTTTTAATTGATATATCTTTTAAGGTTGACCCCATGCCTATGTGATTCAAGTTTGGTGAGTGTAGCCTCAAAGCTGTGTGGCAGCAATTTAAATTTCCTCATTGAAAGTCAATAGCTGAAATTTGATTGGCTGTTATTGGCTCCTTCCACTTTTAGGCATCCAACAAATATCGACTTTTCATTTGGGTTGACACTGTGGGGCAAATTCACTATGCACCGAAGTGCCTAACGCTAGCGTCAATTCGCTAGCGTTGGGCATTTTTGTTACTTCGCAAATTCACTAACGGACGCTGGCGTAACTTCGCTAATGTAACTTCGCACCCTTACACCTGGTGATTATGCGCAACGGATGTAACTACACAAATTCACTAACGCGCGCATTCTTCTGAATGCTACCTTTTACGCTAGACTTCCTTCGCCACCTCAGACCAGGCGAAGCGCAATAGAGTAGATAGGGATTTCTTCAAAAAAAGTTAAAATTTTTTCTAAGTCCCAAAAAACGCTGGCATTTTTTCTATATTATGAGTGATAGTCTGAAAAAGATCGAAACAACTTAACTATACAGTGGACACATGTGTAGGGCAAAATAAAAATTTTATTTGATGTTTTGAAGGTTTCCCAGGCATTTGTAGTGCTGCTACATATTCCTCCATTGAAATTTGAATTAGCGCCGTATGCAAATTAACCATCGCTAGCGTAACTTAGTGAATCAATGCTAGCGCAACTTCACAACCTTACGTTACCCCTGAGCGCAACTTCGGATTTTAGTGAAATTGCAGAGGGCTGGCGAAACTACGCCTGGCGAAATGCCGCAAAGTTATGCCTGGCGCAACTACGAATCTTAGTGAATGTCCCACTATGACTATGTGATCCAAGTTTGGTGAGTGTGGCTTCAAAGCTGTAACTTTGGCAGCAGTTTACATTTTCCCATTAAAGTCAAAGGGGGAAATTTACTAACCTGCAAAAATTCGCCAGCAACGGCTTTGCAGCCATCACTACACTTCGCCAGACGAAAATTCGCTCAGACAACGCTAATTTACAAAAATGCAAAGTTGCATCCAGGGAGCCGAACCCTGGTGAATTTTCACTAGCGTTACATCTGCAATCGAAGAGAAGATGCGCTAGCGTTCAATTATGCCTAGTGCAACTTCGTTAAAGATCTTCGCTCAGGCTAATTTGCATACGGCGGGAAATTATAAAGTTTAATGGATGTATATGTTGCAGCAAATACATTACATTACACAAGTCCAGGGAACCTTAATAAAGAAAATATAGTTGTTATAATGCCCTACACATGACCCCACTGTATAGTTTGTGTTCCGTATGTTGGAAAATGTATGGGGGAACTTGGTTACCCAAAAAACATTGTTAAAGACTTTTGCAGGCTATCAAAGACGCCAGCGTTTTTTGGGACTTAGAAATTTTTTCACAAAAAATGCAGTCCTATGCACTTCATTGTACTTCACCTGGTCTGAGCTGGTGAAGGAAAGTCTGGCGAAAGAGGTAACGTTCAGTAAATCCGCATCTTGAATTTGCGGAGTTATGTCCATTCGCCAGAGCGAAAATTCGCCTGGCGTAAGAGTGTGAAGCAACGCTGATTTCCTTTGCTAAATCGGCGAAGTAACGAAATGACATCACGCTGGCGAATCATCGTCAGCGTTGTCACCTTACCCTTTAGTAAGGGTGAAATTTGATTAACTTTTGGCTCCTCCCACTTTGGGTCATACAAAGAATGTTTCTGTTTCATTCATGGGTGAACCCATGATTATGTTAGTCAAGTTTGGTGAGTGTAGCTTCAAAGTTGTAAGAGTGTCAGCAGTTTTAATATCTTTCCTGTCAAAGTCAATGGAAAAATTGGGGTGTTCGAAGTGCTCCCACAAAAATATGGAGTACGGGATCGCTTAGAAAAGCACAAGCAACCTGCTTTGCGATAGGATGAAAAAGTGTGGACATTTTGGCTGCTGTACCCCTAAAACTGTAGAAGGAGAAGCATTTAGAAAATGGGGGACATTTAGAATAATAAGAAGCGGAAGAATAAGCTGAAGTCGAAGCAAAGTATGTTGGTTTTCCAAGAGCAATCATTTTCTGCCCCTATTTAAAAGCTAAAAAAAGGTATAAGATGAAGGCAAGTAATTCAAAAACTATTGAGAAAAAGAAAAGTTGTTAAAAAACACAGACATTTTACAGATATTGTTAACTTAAAGGCTAACTCCCCATTCAAAGTACTGGGGAAAAAGGGAAAAATGCTGCAAAACAGTATCTGTTAATATAATCTACCCTTCCTGTTTTTTTCTTTTTTTTCATCACAGACTCTACAACAGCAATAATTATCGGTTACCTTTATCTCTTGCCTATGTCATGAGTAATTATTCCACCTGATTGAGCTAATAAATGTCTAGCTATGCAGGTTTCTATGTATGAAGCAACTGAAGGGACATCATGTTCCCATTTCAAGAAAAGGAGACAGTTGTTTACATAGTAGTTGTAATGAGTGGAGTTTTGCCATTTGATTTTAATGGGTGAAAAAATTTGTTGTGCGTCAAAATTATGTCACTCGTAAACGGGTCAGATTCACCCATCACTACAGCAGTTAAAAGGGTCCTCTACCCAAAATAAAATTCTAAGCAACCTTTCAATATACATATATTACAAATGCCCAGTCTTCTGAAGGAGAACTGACTCCTGTTGCGTTGTTTTGAGAGTCAAAGCCAAAGAAAGAAACAAATACTGCTTTGAAATTTACATTTTACAATCACATTTACAAATAACGATTGAAAATATTAAATAAATTGATATTGAGAAAGTTGCATTCTTTTGTTATGCAAGAAAAAATGTTTTGGGTGGAGATAATATAGAAGAAAAATAAAATAAGCACTTGTAAATGTTTGTGTTTATAAATAAATTACTTAATGCCTAGCACAGTTTGAAATCTATGTATTTATTTTTAGACTGGAACCTTAACAGAAGATGGGCTGGATCTTTGGGGTGTAGTTCCTGCTAATGGCTACAGGTATGTGTAATAATGTGTGTGAACATTCATCAGATATTTGAATAATCATTTGTTGTACACTGTTGTTCATAAGTAGGTTTTGAGGTGTTGGTTTTGTTATACTATGATTATTGAAAGCAATTAAGAAATAGGTCATTCATGTAACCTTTTGAAATCAGAGCTGGTTGTACCGTTATAAATTGGAAAAGTCTTAAAGGGAATATAAAAAAAATGAATTGGTGTGAACTTTTTCAGGGTGGTCCACTTTTTCAATTTACAATCATTTTTTTTTTCTTGTATTGGAGACCCTAACTATCTACCAAGCACTGTCTATGCACTTCATGTATTCAATTTAAACATGGATTGCTGATTTTCAGTTGATCCAAAATCCTGCTAATAAACTACTTAAAATAGGAAATTAACGGAAATCACAAAAGTGCTCAGAGAAGCACCCTGAGTAATTTTGCATCAGTTTTTTTGAGTTTAGATCTCCGTTAAAGTCCATCAGAAGGGTATTGTCTATCCATGTTTATTACTATATGTGGGTAAAACAAAAGACCCGTTAAACAAAAATAGAAGAATAGGTTACAAAAAGAGGTATTTTGGGACCCATTATCCAGAAATCCATTATCTAAAAAGCTCCGAATCACTTACTGAAAAACCCTAACGGATTTGTAGCAGTTTAAACTTTTTTTCACAATGAATTTACATATTTATGATACCGTTTGTAAGTTTGTCAAAATATGATCTACCATTCTCTTTCACTAAGTTCTAACGGTAGCCATACCAATACATGACCCTCATGGTATCTAAGCAGCTAGCATTGATCTTTAGGTTTTATCATTGTTTTTATTAATCTAAGCTCAATGTTATTTGCTTGAAAACAGATTTCAGAATGTAATTATGTTATCGTCAGACCCCAGCCTCCCATGGGGACCACTCTTTGGAGCTATGGCAACATGCCACTCGCTAATTGTTCTAGATGACAATGTACAAGGAGACCCACTGGACCAGAAGATGTTTGAATCTACTTGCTGGGTAAATTTTCTACTGTAATATTGCACTTTTATTCCTCTTAACTACACACTACATTTGCCTATACGCTGAAGCTTAAATTTTAACACGTGGCCCATTCAATCATCTGCATCCAAATGTTCACGTTAGACCACACACAGTCTGTCAAAGTTGCAGGAAAACTTTTATAACTTTGAAATGGAAGGTCCAACCTGACACTGTCCTATCTTAATTAGCACAAATTAATTCAAGTATGGGTCGCACAAAGGTTAAACCACTATAGGAACCAGTTCAAGTTATCCACTATGTCTAAGGCAAAGCGCACTGCATCAGCAATTTGATAAGATTTTCATGCTTACTATTCCCCGGTTACTCCTTCGCTCCAAAACTGGTTTACTCAAGTGTAGGCAGTTCTGTGGGCTACTTAAAGCCCAGCATGGTAACTTTAAATGTGTTTGATATGTGGTTGTCTTTCCCATCACAGAATGCCAATGCACGTTTCACCCTAGTAGGTTTGCGAACTTCTTCCGGGCTTGACAAGGAGAGTGCTGCTTTGTAGGCTACTATTTGGTTTTGCTTTAAGACCAAAAATTTTTACTGTGAGGACTACATTCCTATTGTGAGTTCTAGAATCATAAGATAGATAGATATGACTAGGTAGCCAAGCTTCTGTTTGTACACAATGGAAGTAAAGTTCCACATACATGACCCCCAAGAGATAGAAATCTGAGTAGACACTGATCATTCCCATGAAGCCATGAGTCAGATCTAGTATAAGGGTTTTATCTGCAATTCATCAAAATATATTGATTTAATTTATTAACAGTAAATAAAATCAATTGTATTGTTTTGCCACCAATATGGATCCATGCAGCTTAGTTACAATCAAGTACAAGCTACTGTTTAATTATTACAGACAAAAAGGAAATCATTTTAAAAATTATTTGCGCAAAGGACAAAGAAAGCCAAAAAATGTATATAAGTTACGTTACTGCCCCTCATGTGTAGTTTGCTTATCAGCAGCCTGACTCTCTGCTTCCTTCCCTATGTTTGTATAAATACAGTACATATAACACATTTGCATAAGGTTTTCATCAAGTTTTTCTTTGTGAAAAACTGGATATGAGGGCTTACGTATGAGCAGATGAGAGTACCCAAGCCCTGCTCATGCACAGTAATCTACCAATCTTTCTCTGTATATAGATGATGTTCAGGTCACATGATGCTGCTGAACATCATCACTGACCTTTCTTGATCCCACGTGTATCGTTGTCAAAAGAATGATAGTTTGTAATGCATTTTCCTTTAATGATGACTGAGACACAGGCTTTCCCCCTACTTACATCTTTTAATGTTTACCACTTGGCCAGAATAAATGGTTAAACTAAATAGAGAAAAATAATCCAATTTTAGGTGTGTAAAATGATTTATACCAGAAGAAAAAGTGCAAAAATTTTGTAAACAAAATAACTTTTTAAAATAAACTTGTGTGTTTCTTCTTGTGCATGCATCTCAGAAATTAGCATTATTTATAATGGGAGTCATGCTTTACAAAGAGCTTAGTACATTATTTATTAAAAGAAAACTTTACCCCCCCCCTTAGAGGGGAACTATTGCGAAAATTAATTCAGGAGTTTGGTGTCAGATGAATGATCCAATATATCATATGGGGACTCCTTTTGCCTAGAAGATGTATTCAAGTTCACTCTATTAAAATCACCAGAAATCCTGTCTCTCTACATGCAGAATTTGTGCAAAAGGCAGTTATTTTTTTAGATTTAGTTTGTACTGGAATCAGTTATTTGAGTGAGCTCTAATACATCTGCTAGGAAAGGGAGCCCTATCTGACACCCAACTGCTGCATGAAGACAGAATGAAGAGACACAGATGGTGAGAAAGGAATAGTGAATATAAACTTGATTATTTCAGAAACAATGCAGAATTTTTAATTGATTGTATTTAGAAAGCTTCTTACTTCAGTATGAGGAAGCATATATAACATTTTATAGGTCCTTTACGCAACAGTTCATATCATATTAAGTGGCATATTAAAGAATCTTACCAAACTGGAATATATATTTAAGTATTATTATTGCCCTTTTACATCTCTTAAGTTGAACCACCATTTTGTGATGGTTCGTGTGCTGCCTCAGAGATCACCTGACCAATAACTGTAACAGGAAGAAGTGTGGAAGTAAAAGACAGAACTTGGTCCTATAATTGGCTCATGTGATATGTATGGTTTGTTTGGTTTGTTTGTGTGCACCATGAATCGTAGGATTCCATGTGGGACCCTTAGTTCTAAAAAAATTCTATTTAGGATTACTCAATGGCACATACTGCTAGAAAAGTATATTATTATAAAAAGGTTTATTTACATGAAGCAGGGTTTTACATATGAGTTGCTTTATGCAATATAGATAATATAGAGACCTACATGGTTCATAGGTATAGTTTTCCTTTAAGCTGTGTATGCCATTATTTTACACTACCTTAGATCAATGCCCTTACCTTGCTTTTATCTATTTGTGCATCAAAAAAAGTTACCACACCAACAGTACTTTATTCTCTGTGTGCTAAGAAATTGTTACCTATCCCTAAGAGAATATAGAAAGTTGTCAGGGTACTTGGCAACAGTTTTTGATGGTGCTTTTTGGGCTGTGAATGCTTGGGAAGTTTGTCAACAAGGGAATAGAGACTCTATACTAAGGGGGTTATTGATCAAATTCCAAATTTATCTCAATATTTTCTGCTACAAACTCTGATCAAATTATTATGCTAATATTTTATTTATTATTACATTTTCCCGAAAATTAGCTTTGCGGAAAAAATCTAATTTTCACATATTTTTTGGACTTTTTCATCCGATTTTCATGATTTTCTCGTAATTTTCACCCGAAGACTCCGAAATCTTTGGAGTATTGCCCGAAACCCTGCGCACATCAAAGAATCATTGGGACTTCTCCCATTGACTTATATGTAACCTCGACAGGTCTGAGATGCCGGATTTTCAGATTCTGACTTTTCCACCCTCGGGGTTTAATAAATTCCGAAAAATTCATGATTTTTTAAAAGTCAGATTTTATTATAAAAATCACAAATTTTTCATGATTTTTGCATTCGGAGTTTAGTAAATAACCCCCTAAGTGTATGGTGGCATGGTCTCTGCTGTCTCATCAACAGGAGTAATCACTTTCTAAATACTTTACTACAAAAACATTTTAAACAAGAAAATCTCCTGACAAAATTGACATTATTGACATAATTTTCTCCAGGTACTTGAAGATCCACAGGAAGATAACATGACAGAGAATACGCAACAAAGAATAGTAAAACCTGGTCCCAATACAAGCAGTGTAAGAAATATGATTACTATTTAATTAGTATTTACTGCATGCACCTTAATAGTCTAACATCAGGAAACTGTCATATGTTTTGTCTCATATTTGAAGCATAACTGCAGTTGCGGTACTTACAGCCACAGCCGTGCTTTGCATTTGTTTGGATGAATTTCATGCAGTTAGGTAATTGCCAAATGGGAACCTGATGGTAGCTTCAGAGTTCCCACTGCTGGCTGTGTCAAATGCATAATCTGGGTCAATTTCTTGTGTTTTAACACACCAGAAACAATTGTGTCAGCTGCAGCTCTACCTGGGGGAGAAATGACACTGAACTTATGGGGGGAAAAGCTGCATTGTAATTTAAAAACACAAGTTGCACCCGATATTGGACTTTAGTAAGCAAGCCCTATAAAGTTCCCCCTCTAAACTGCATAAAAGAAGCCTAGAAAGTGTTATATAACAATATACAATACAAATACTACTGAAATTTCAAGTCAACTTGTTATTTTGGTGGTAATATCTTAATTGAAGTTGCTAAATCCATAAAATGTTCAAAATGTGTTTGCAGCTTGTTTTTCATTCCATATCTTAAAATGTTGAAATATTTTTATACAATATACAACTAGTTATTTATTTGTTCATTCAACATTTTGTGCTAGGAATCAGTGAACAATAGGTTTTCCTTGTGTTGTTCAGAAAGTACAAACTTACAGTATATAGAAGTTTATGTAGAACTAATAAAGCAGAAACATATAGTAGTAAAAGTAGTAAAAGCTTAAAGGAGAACTAAAGTGTAACTAAAGAAGTAGCTAGAAATGTTGTACATTATGTTTTGGCTTTCTATACCAGCCCAAGGTAACCACAGCCCTCTAGCAGTAAAGATAGGTGTCTCCAAAAAAGCCCCAGTATCTCCCCATCTTCTTTTCTGCTGATTCAGTGCACATGTTCTGTGCTGCTGTCACTTACTGAGCTTAGGGACTGACAAAATATACAGTACACATAGAATAGAAATGTCACAATATAAGGCTGATTAGTAATAAATACAGATAATCACTACATGGCAGCACAGAAATCAGTACAATTAGCATCAGAATTTAATAATCAGCCCTGTAGCATCATCTTACATTACAGACCAACCTAATTTTCTGCTTGATAATTTGTGACAACCCCTAAGCTTAGCTTCTCAACAGCTGCTCATAGAACACTGATCATGTGAGTGTTTCACAGACACTTCCCAATATGGTGACCACTTGTGACAAGTTTGAAGTCCTGGATCATTGCTGCTATTGAAAAGCTGAAACTTTAGACTGGTGCAATACCTTCAGTATATAAAATATGGCATTTTAGCCATATTCATTTTTAGAGTTTAGTTCTCCTTTAAAACAAATAGCAGAACTGGTATATGGTAGATATTGCATACATCTGACATCAAATTAAGTGATAGATTCCTTTCACTTGTTTCTAAATTCATACATTGCATGCTATGTATCTCCTGTTTCCCTAGGATGCAATTGAAGGCATTGTTATTCTACAACAGTTCCCATTCTCCTCTTCACTGCAGAGGATGTCTGTAATCACACAAGTTCTGAATGGTGATGAATATGCAGTTTACATGAAGGGTGCTCCAGAGATGGTGGCTTCATTCTGCAAAACAGAATCTGGTTAGCTGTCTTACAATTTTTTAAATAGTAGAGTCTCCTATCCTAACCATCTAGGCTGTACAGTATGTTGTCAATTACGACTAGTGCCAGGAGTGGGTAATTTCTGATACCTGTTAAATGCATAAATCACACTTCACACAAGTGCAATTATGAATTAGGGCCTTTTTTTCCAAAAAAAATCAGGCCAGCCAAAGTCTACAAATATAATATTTCTGTAAATTCAGGATCAGGACACATCACACATTTTTCACAATGACCCCAGGGAAGCCAAGGTCCTGAAGTTGTGCAAAAACATAAATGTGGGGATTAGTTGACAATCTGTAATCTTCATCCATTTGGGAACCTTTGAATATGAAAGTACACAACTTCATTGCCAATCTGCCAGGAAGAATGGACCCAACAGTCATCAAAACTTGTTCATACTTATTCCAAAACTGTTATTTCTGCAGAAGGAGAAACACAAAATATTTAAAGTGTTTAAAGGTGGCCATAGACGTAGAGATCGACAAACGAGCGGATCTCTCCTAGATATGCCCAGATTGAAGTGGGCGATATCGGGCTGATCCGATTGTGGGCCCTAGGGCCCAACGATTGGATCATAATGTATCCGATACAGGTGGTCGGATCGCGGGACCGCATAAATGCGGCCGCGATCTGACAGAATTTTTTAAAATGCCAGATCGAAAGTCAGCCAGATATCAATCGGGGAAGCCCGTCGGATAGCCCCTCACACTGGCCAATAAGCTGCCGACTCTGTCTGTTATCGCACCGTGTATTGGGGCCTTTAGTTTATATATAATGGGCCAGATTCCGTTCATTGAGAAGAAGCTATATCATGGTTTATTACATGAAAACTCATGGACAAGATTAAATTCCAGTACAAAAATGTTTCAGTTTTTCCCCATATACTTTAATAGAGTTTTCAAGTGATAAATCATGAGATACTTTTTTCTGAATTCGATTGCATCTCGCATTAAATCTCCTCCATGATTTTTCACATGATAAACCTTTTCTCACTGAATTGAATCTGTGTATTTAAGCAACAATGTATTTCAGGTTTTAACCCTTCTTGTGATTATTTTCAAACATAAACCATTAAGTTTAAGAAACATTTCCGTGATTTCAAATAAAAATATCAAAGGGAAAAAAAATTCAGTGTTGGATTTCCAACTCAAATTTTTGATATTTATCCATCAAACTAAAATTTGAATAAAAAAATTCAGATGGTAAAACTTTGTGAAAGAACTTTGTGAAGAGTCATGGAAAATAAGGAGTTTATGGAGTCATGGAAAAGAAATGAAACAATATAATTTCTGTGATGGTTATTTTTTTTCACAAATTAACTCAACTGAGTGTTTTAGATTCAAGTGTTTTTTTATAAATATCCTAGTAAAAAGATCAACTTTCAAAATTAGTAAACAGGCCAAATCTACTTTTTTATGTATATTTTTTCCAGTTCCAATAAACTTTTCTGATGAATTGGAGTTTTATACCAAGCAGGGATTCCGAGTCATTGGGTTGGCATATAAAATTCTGGACATGAAAGATCACAAAAAAGTAACTAATCTAAAGAGGTAAGAATAAGTATATTTCTATTGTTATTTAGATGCATCAATAATGTCATTTCACATCTTATAGTTTACATGCTGTTTAGGCAAACTGCCTTGTGTGTTTATTTGATCAAGGTGATATGACTTCACCTAAAAGTTTATGTTTACACTTTGGCTTGTTTCAAACATTGCCCTAGTCTTTTTTTTTTTTTATATTAGTCTAAATGGCATTGTACATGTTAAATTCTGTCTTGGAAACCAGGTTTGATTCCATTGTGTCCAAATTTGCAGTCATCAGGCACAAAATGTTTATATTGCTTGTTGTTCTTAGAATCATATGGCATTTATACTAATGGAGTTTTGGCTTAACTCAAGTATTCATATATATATATATATATATATATATATATATATATATATAATATCAAAACAGGGGGGTTGTGGGAGCACTCTAAAGGCTTTAAAGTATATATATATATATATATAAGTATAATAAATGCTATTGCATATGTACCCAAAACAGGGGTTATTTTGTTACAAAGATATGATCATAAAATTGCAATAGCATTTATTATACTTATATATATATATATATATATACTTTAAAGCCTTTAGAGTGCTCCCACAACCCCCCTGTTTTGATATTAGTGTATATATATATATATATATATATATATATACACTGTATGCATATCATTTCAAATATAGGTTGCATTAGAGATCAGCTGGATTCGATTAAAAACATTCCTACAGGTTACAGTGGAGCTTTAGTAAAATAAATCATTATTATTGTTGTCCTAAATGTATACAGCACCTACTATTTTGCAACCCTTTATTGTCGCCCACATTTTCTCATCAAGCTAAATCTTCCCCAACATTTTCATTATCCTGTGATAATAAAATCAAAAAGACATAATATTTAATTATATAATCAGCTAATAAAAGAAATGACAGAAATGTAGGTGTGAGACGTGGGGCAAGCAGCATTTGTGTCGATTGTAATAGGTTATGTATCAAGAAATGCATCAGGTGACCTATATTATATCCTTAAAAAATGTGGTTCTGAGTGGTCTCTAAACCCTATGTTTTTATAAAGAGAAATAGTAAGGAATATTTACTTTTTAATCCCCTGTTTCCTGGAGCGGCGCGCTTCTTCCGGGTTGTAGGCGCACTCACGCTGGCGTGATGACGCCGGCGAGCAGTGGCGCGAAATTCAAAACTATTTAGAGTGGCATATTGTATTTTTCAGTGCCCGTGATAGGATTTGTTCCTGGTGCTTAGCTGTTGCTATTCTGATCTTGAAACCCTGTTTTTGACTACCTGTTGTGACCCCTGCCTGTTCTTGATGATTCTACTTTCTGTATCCTGACCCCGATGCCGATTCTGCCTTATCCCTCTGATTGACTTCCTGGTTTGACCCTTGCCTGCCTGACTACGTTTGTTCTCTGCCTGCTCCGACACTGTTAGCATGATGTAGCAAGTGATATTCTGAGACAATTTGCAACTGGATTTTGCTTTTTATTATTTGTGGTTTTTGAGTTATTTAGCTTTTTTATTCAGCTCTTCAGTTTACAAATTCAGCATCTGGTTGCTAGGATTCAAATTAGCCTAGCAACCATTTGAAGTCAACGTGGTCATCAAATTATGACAATAACTTTTCCACACTCAATGATTAAATGAATGCTGTGAGTAATTTTAAATGGAAGCATTATATAAAACACTTTTGCTATTATACTTTTTGTTTTAATGACCTCTATTCTTACCTCTGGATTTAGGTAAGGGATAAGGGAAGGACAAACCTATGACTCACATTATCAGACAAATTAAACCCTATGTACATGATTTTATTACACAAACCCCTGTAATTAACTTTGGAGACATGCAGAAAGTACTGATTGTACTGACATTACAGGTTCCTGAAATAAGTGAGTGCAAGTCAAAGCTAAGTGAGATGCTTGTTCCTGCAGCACACACAAACTATAATTAATTAGCGCTGGCTAAACAGGAAGGTTAAAACAGCACAGTACAAATATATGCTATATTATCCACAATGCTTGGGACCTGAGGTGTTCTGTATCAGGAATCATTCCGTAATTTGATCACCATACCTTAAGTCTGCTAAAAATGATTTAAACATTAAGGGGGTTATTTATTAAAGCTCAATTTTTTCTGGTCTGGCTTTTAAAGGGGAAAACTCAAATTTTTCGAGGAAAATACCTTGAATTTTTCAAGATTTATTATACCACAAAGTTGCTAAAAGTCCGAATCCAAAAAGACCCCATCTAAAACATTTCAAGGTCTTGTAGAAGTAAATAGCAGATCTCCCATTTCAAATTTGAAGATATTGTGATCTGCACTGGGTTCCGCAACATTCAGGATTTTCAGGAGAAAACTCAAAAAAAATCCAGCAATTTAGGAGTCAAAAAATTCATACAATTCAAGTTTTTCGTGATTTTATTGAGACTTTTCCCGAACTGAAATTGTCGAGTTATTTTATTAATAAATAAGGTAAAATTGTGGATAGGAGTTTGGTTGAGTGTTTTATTGAAATTAAGAGAAAAAATTGAGGTTTAGTAAATAACCCCCTAAATAATCCCAAAAGGATTGTGATGCCACCTATTTCAATTTAAGATAATTTAAAGACTCTATGGGAGATGACCTTCCTATAATTTTGAGCTTTCTGTAATAACAGGTTTCTGGATAAGGGATTCCATAACTGTATCAAGTGCATTTCCATTTGCATTGATCTCAATGTTATTTTACCTTTAAGGGCCAGATCTATCAAAATGTGAGATAAGAACTCACCACTATTAAACATCAAACATCAAACTCACTCACTTACTATTTATTCTTATGGCATTTTTATGAATCATATTTTTCAATATGATAAAATCATATTGATAAACATTTGATAAACATGCTTTTAAAAATCCAGTAGGATTGAATAGTAAATTAATTGTGGTGAGTTCTTATCTCACATTTGGATAAATCTGCTTAAGGGTTATCTAATCTTACATTGTATCTTGATAAAAGTTATTGGGAACCAGGCCTGTGTATTAAACCTTGGGCCAGATTCAATTCAGTGAGAAAAAGGTTTATCATGTGAGAATCAATTTGAGATGCAATTGAATTCAGAAAAACTTATCTCACTGTTTATTATGTTTAAACTCTATTGAAGTCTATGGGGAAAAATGTAAACTGAACTTTTCTCCTAGAATTGAATCTTGTCCATTAGTTTTCATGTGATAAACCATGAAATAACTTTTTCTCACTGAATTGAATCTGGCCCATTGTTACCCTGTTCTTAGATGATAGCAGCAGTATTTCATAAAGTTCTATCTGCTGAATCCAACTTATCTATGTTACTTGAACTTAACATTTCATGAAAGCACTGGATTCTTAGGGGCCTATTAATTAAACCTTGAATTTTTCTGCTAAAGCTGCTAAAAATCACAATCTGAAAAAACTCTCAATCCTGTCGAGGTCATGTAGAAGTCAATGGCAGAAGTCCCTGAAGATGTTTCTTTACGTCGTGATCTGCGCTGGTTTTCGTCCGATTATCTGGTGAATTAGAGTAGTTGCGGCAACAATTCAATAACGTAGAGTTTTCAGGGCATCAATTCGAAATTGGACAATTTAAATTTTTCGCACTGACTTTTTCAAGAAGAATTCTTGATAAATTAGTTAAATTTGTAGATGGGAGTTAAGCTTTGTTTTAATAAAAAAAAAAAATAGATCAATTCAAGTTTTATTAATACCCCCCCCCCTTTATGTTAATTTACCTTTTTTTAAGCCCACTAAAGATTTCATATTTCGGTGTGCAGAGTATCAATTTTTTAAAAATGTACATGTTATACAAAATGTGTTTTATGGCTGGGCTTTCCTCAGATTAATGCTTCACCATATGTTTTTATGGAGACTGTGGGGTTTATCCCACTCATATTGTAACACAAGATCTGGAGTGTAACTGTGGTCTGTGCATATCACTCTTTTAATATACTTACAATCCTTACTTTACTCAATTTGTTATTATTTTACCAGGTTCTCTTTGTGTTCACATTTGGTGAGTAGGTAAAGAGGTGTTACTGAACTTCCTTTCAGAAGGTTAGAATATAAATGGTTTTGTACTTTCATTCGGGTTGATTGTAAAATCAAAAATCAAAAAAATCAAACTCATTTGCTAATTGTGTATTTTCAATATTAGGGAAGAAGTGGAGTCGGATCTAATTTTCCTTGGATTACTAGTGCTGGAGAACCGATTAAAATTGGAGACCAGGCCAGTCTTGAAAGAGCTTAACCGTGCCAAGATCAGATCAGTTATGATCACAGGTATCTCTTTAATAATCAAATATTCAATTTGACATTGATGTCTTTAGTAATGACAGATTTCAAGCTAAGAAATATTGATCCGTAAGTGATATTGTAAAGTGAGGCTATGAGACAGGTGCATTGTCTTATTTATAATATATTTGATGGGCTAATGCAATTTTAAGATGTAAGAAAGCGTCTACCATAATGTAAGATGTAATTAAAAGCGAGATGGATGCATTTTTTACAGTCATCCATAGTTGGATTTTCAATAAGGCTAGGGGAGGCTAAGCCTCCCCAAACCTGTCTGATCCCTAAAATAGAAAGAAATAAAAACAAATAAAACAAAATAAAACTTGCTCCGTTGCTGACTGCACTGTTCCTTTAATCACGGACTGATTGCTTAGGTCCACCTCCAAACCACGATGCTGAAGAGATCAGTTGCACTCTGATTGGATATATGTGGTTTGTAGCTTGACCAATCAGAGCACAGCTGACTTTACGGACAGTGAAATGTACCAACCAGGTACAGAGTAGGCGTGGCTGGGAAAACTTTACTGAAGGCAGCATGCCAGAAGGGAGACTGATATGAAGCAGTTGGAACATCCAGCTGGCCATATTTGCAGCTTTCATTCAACTCACATGTGCTATATACAGCAGCTTCTCTACCAGCTTGAATAAGTATTAAAGTTTTTTTTTAGGTTTTTTTTTTTGCTCCATTTCTTGTTGCTTTATACTAGTTTTTCTGACTTTTTTCATTGTTGTTTTCATGGAAACAGCCCTTTGTTATACCTACCATTTTTCCTGAGACTCTTATATGTAAAGTAGCATTTCATTTCCCACTGAGTATAATGTGCCAGGACCCAGTGTCTCCCACTGAGTATAATGTGCCAGGACCCACTGTCTCCAATACACTTAATATATTTGGGGAAAAAAAACCGTACTGTTTAACCCAACCGGCGTGCAAACTCTATTAGCCCACCCCTCTGGGTGGGTAAAAGAAATTCAGGGTGACTGGTTCCCTTTAAGTTAGCAAGTATATGGTCAAATTTAGCCTCTCCAAACTAAAAAATCACCCCCCGCCTATGCAGTCATCACGTGCACAATAACATTGTTTCGCAAAAGAAGATAAGATTCTTGTGTTTTTCTTGCAGGAGACAATCTTCAGACAGCTATCACAGTTGCTAAGAACTCTGGAATGATAAGCGAAGGCAGCAATGTAATTTTGATTGAGGCCAAGGAACCAACTGGGTCTGATCTGGCCACCATCGCATGGACATTAGTGGAAGGCATTAAACCTAAAAATTCTGACATCATGGTAGGAGTCATCAAATGCTATGAGATTCTTTTTGGTATTTAGCTGTTAAAAATGATGTTTCAATTGCAAAAGAGAATAGGGGTATTTTATGAAGTGCAGGGAAGGGTGCAAAGTGTGCAATATGTGAGCAGGCTGCACCTACTAGTACTGCACTCTGCACCTCAAAGTATGCCCTATGAAGTGCTGACCGAATCAACACTAAAGAATGTGATTTTGTGCCATTCAGTACATTCATGTAGTAGCAATCCTATAACTTTACACAGAATATCTAGTTTTACATATTAAGCACATGTGTAGTTTAGAAGAAGCCATTTTCTACTGCTAGTCTTTTCTTCTGCTTATAATAATATAATGAAATGCAAATATCTGAAACCTGTGACTTTGCCCTACTGTGACTTAAGCACAACTCCCAAAGTCTTCCAAAATCTTTAGGTTTCGCAACTCATCAGTGGCTGAAGAGCTACATGTTGCAGATCCCTGTTGAAATGTATAGGCAAAGCATATCTGGCAAAGTAGCATCATATTTAAGCTTTAACAGCAACTTGTATTTCAGCTTTAAATGGCTTTAAATTAAACCCTATGTATATGATTTTATCACACACACCCCTGTAATGAACTTTGAAAACATGCAGACAGTACTGATTGCACTGACATTACAGGTTCCTGAGATAAGTGCAAGTCAAAGCTAAATGAGATGCTTGTTCCTGCAGCACACACAAACTATAATTAATTAGTGCTGGCTAAACAGGAAGGTTAAAACAGCACAGTACAAGTATAAGCTATATTATCCACAATGCTTGGGACCTGAGGTGTTCTGTATCAGAGATCATTTCGTAATTTGTTCACCATACCTTAAGTCTGATAAAAATGATTTAAACATTAAGTGGGTTATTTATTAAAGCTCACATTTTTCTGGTCGGGCTTTTATTGGGGAAAACTCAAATTTTTCGAGGAAAAAAACATACATTTTTCAAGATTTATTATACCACAAAGTTGCTAAAAGTCCAAATCCGAAAATACTCCATCTCAAACCTGTCAAAGTCTTGTAGAAGTCAATGGCAGATCTCCCTTTTTAAATTTGAAGATATCGTGGTCTGCACTGGGTTTCATATGATAATCCGGAAAATTCAGGGTTTTCGGGCGACAAATCAAAAAAAGTCAGGAGTCAAATGTGAAAAAATTATACAATTCAAGTATTTTCACAATTTTATGGGGACTTTTCCTGAACGGAAATTTTCGAGTTATTTTATTAATAAAAAAGATACTTTTTATTTTTACTTTGTAGATAGGAGTTTGGTCGAGTTTGTTTTTATTGAAATTAAGAGAAAAATTGGAGTTTTAGTAAATAATCCCTTAAATAATCCCAAAAAGAGTGTGATGCCACCTATTTCATTTAACATAGTTTAAAGACTCTATGGGAGATGGCTTTCTGTAATTTGGAGCTTTCTGGATAACAGGTTTTAGGATAAGGGATTCCATACCTGTATCAAGTGCATTTTGTCTCAGTGTTATTTTATCTTTAAGGGGCAGATGGAGTTCACCATTAAATAAATATGCTTTTAAAAATCCAGTAGGATTGACTAGAAAGTGGGTGAGTTTACTTGTGGGAAGTTCTTATCTCACATTTTGATAAATCTGCCCTTGAGGGTTAACTAATCTTACCTTGTATCTTGATAGAAGTTATTGGGAACCAGGCCTGTGTATATAACCTTATGCAAAATGTCTAGTTTTACATATTTAGCACATGTGTAGTTTAGAAGAAGCCATTTTCTAGTGCTAGTCTTTTCTTCTGCTTATAATAATATAATGAAATGCAAATATCTGAAACCTGTGACTTTCCCCTACTGTAACTAAAGCACAACACCCAAAATCTTTAGGTTTTATAACTCATCAGCGGCTAAAGCGCTACATGCTGCAGATCCCTGTTGAAATGTGTAGGCAAAGCATATCTGGCAAAGTAGCATCATATGTAAGCTTTAACAGCAACTTGTATTTCACCTTTGATATTACTTTAAAGGGATCCTGTCATCTGAAAACATGTTTTTTTCAAAATGCATCAGTTAATAGTGCTACTCCAGCAGAATTCTGCACTGAAATCCATTTCTCAAAAGAGCAAAGAGATTTTTTTATATTCAGTTTTGAAATCTGACATGGGGCTAGACATTTTGTCGATTTCCCAGCTGCTCCAAGTCATGTGACTTGTGCCTGCACTTTAGGAGAGAAATGCTTTCTGGCAGGCTGCTGTTTTTCTTTCTCAATGTAACTGAATGTGTCTCAGTTGGACATGGGTTTTTACTATTGAGTGTTGTTCTTAGATCTACCAGGCACCTGTTATCTTGTGGTAGGGAGCTGCTATCTGTACTGCAGTACAGCAGTAAAGAGTGATTGAAGTTTATCAGAGCACAAGTCACATGATTTGGGACAGCTGGGAAATAAACACTATGTCTAGCAGCCCCATGTCAGATTTCAAAATTGAATATAAAAAAATCTGTTTGCTCTTTTGAGAAATGGATTTCAGTGCAGAATTCTGCTGGAGCAGCACTATTAAAAAATTTCCCATGACAGTATCCCTTTAAATAATTTTGTTTTTGGGTAGCATTAGTGCGACTTGTTCTATAATAATGACATTTGTGCAGATGATGAGAAAAGTATTTCCTTTTTTTTATTTGTAGAATATTTGTATCAGCATGGAAGATGTATCCAAACCTGCAGATGAAAATCTTCATTACCATTTTGCAATGAATGGAAGTACTTACCAAGTTATAATTCAGCATTTCAACAATTTGTTACAAAAGGTAGCCACTCACTCATGCTCTGGATATGCTTTGACTCATTACCTGGGTGACAGCACTGATTTCTCTTTAATTCAGTCAAGATTAAAACATGTTTTTTAATTTAATAAGAATGTATTACACATAGTTTGCAGCCTGCAGGGATAGGAGTGCCAGCAAGTCTGTGACGCTCATGATCTATTTCCAATTTGCTAAAAGGAAAATTTGTTTCTAACACCTACAGATACTGATACATGGAACAGTGTTTGCCCGAATGTCTCCAGGGCAAAAATCTAATCTTGTTGAAGAATTTCAAAAATTGAGGTAAGCTCTGCATATTTTTCATATGTTTTTCAGATTTTATTCCTTTTACTTTTATCTGTGTCAGATTTTGTTTCTAATTATTTGCATCTCCTAATTAATGCATATTGTGTAAAAGCAGGAGGGTGTATTTTTAGTAAGAATCTTTCCCCAACTTATGGGATCAGTAAAGAAACCGTTATTTGCCCATTTGAATCACATTAGCAGTATACAGTATATTGATATTGAGCTGTATTGGTACCATTAACTTGATGACTTGAAATGACCTGAAAAGCTATTCAGCACATTGCTTTATTCAGTGAGACATCTAGTTGCAGGTACTATATACCCTGAGGCGTGATTTTTTTTTCCTGAAAATAAATTAAGACCTGGTTGTATTTAAAGTGCATTAATGCTGGGGAATTTTAAAATCACAGGTTTCTATGCAACCACGCTGAATGCATCTGTATGAATTACAAATAAGCTGCAGAGTACTCCCAAAAGCTGGAATCTAGCAAACCTACACTGTTCTATGAAAATAATGTAAATCTTCATTTTTTTCCTAAATAATAACATATATGTAGTTTTGTGTAATACATCTTATGTGGTTATGTCTTACCTTGAACTAAAGCACATGGAGAATTTGAGTTGCAGTCAGAAATATTCAAATCTAATAACCATTATTATCTTGCATTTAGTAGATCATTATCTTTACTACTGTACGATACACTTTAATTTTTTCTACAGATAAGGTTGACTTTAATATCAGTTTTATAATTTCATGTTTATTTTGCAACATTTTTTGGATTCAGGTTGTTGTTCGTGTAATGGTGCATGCCATTCCAAATAACAGAAAATGGCTGAGCCTGTAGTACCTCAAGGGAGGGCACACTGCACTTTGAATTTTAGTTTGATATATTGCTGTTGTTTTTACACAATAATACATCCTCCATTACTGCTACGACATGCAATATATTTTTCATGTCAAAAAAACTGCATTGGGTTTGTGTACAGCACCTGCTGCCATTGTATATACAGGTATAGGATCCATTATCCGGAAACCCATTATCCAGAAAGCTTCAAATTATAGACTCCATTTTATCCAAATAATCAACATTTTTAAAAGTGATTTCCTTTTTCTCTGTAATAATAAAACAGTGGCTTGCACTTGATCCAAACTAAGATATAATGAATCCTTATTGAAAGCAAAACCAGCCTATTGGGTTTATGTAATGTTTATATGAATTTCTAGTAGACATCAGGTATGCAGATCCAAATTATGGAAAGATCTGTTATCTGGAAAACCCTAGGTCCCAAGCATTCTGGATAATAGGTCCCATACCTGTACATGGGCAGGAGGTAGGTGGAATGTAGGCATTCTTTAGCACGCCCTCCTAAGTTACTCTTCATTCACACAAAGCTGGAGTTTGCCAGGGGATGCTAGGTGCAGGAGCCATGTACTGTACCTACCACCTGTCAAAGCTGCATTCTTCACCTTGTGCCTGTAGGAGGTGCGCCCTTCATCTTGTGACCTTGTATACCTGCAAGTGCTGTAAGCGCAAATCCTCCCTCAGGCCAATTGTGCACCTCGTAGAATAAAACTAAAAGCCAGGCTTCTTTATTCATGTTGGACCTTATACAGTATTTTGAGCACCACTGATTAAGGGGAATAATGGACCAAGAGGCAGTAAACAAAGTGGCATAAACCATTGTGTTTATTGTCATCTGTCAACTGGACAACAAATCATAATGAATGTCTCTTCTCCTGTTACATTTTTGCTTAGTGCTGTGTGGGACCTTTCCTCTTAACCTCAAGTTCCTCCTTTACCTCTCCCACAGGTAAACTTTCCTGATATTTTCTATCCTGCACATGACCAGTATCTTTTCCTTTAAACACTTCCTTTTGTTTACACATAACCTCACTGTTCCTCTGCCGAAACTAATCAATCCACCCTACTACCTACCCTACTCAATCTTCCACTTTCTTTTTATGAGCTCAATATTCTACATTAGGTGGCAGATCTATCAAAGGTAGAGGTGAATTTTTGAACTGTAAAAATTCGAGTTTAGCTATTTTTGTGTACTTCAACTAGGGAATAGTCCAAATTCTATTCAAATTTGCAAAAAATTTGAAAATTTTAATTTCGACATTTATCATATACGGTCTCTTTAAAAATTCGACTTCGACCATTCGCCATCTAAAACCGAATTGCTGTTTTAGCCTATGGGGGACTTCCTAGAACCTATTTGGAGTAAATTGGTGGACTTTGAAAAATCCACGTTTTTTTAGGAAAAACTTTGAATCGAATTTGATCGAATGCGCTATTCCTTTGATTCGAACGATTAGAATTTGGTCAAATACGGACCTATTCGATCGAAAACGGAGCTATTTGACCCAAAATAACCTTTGTCTTAATTTCAGTTGGTCTTTTTGAATTTGAATTTCGAAGTTTTTTCAATTCGAAATTCGACCCTTGATAAATCTGCCCCTAGAAGTTTCAAGAACTGCACATTGTCTCAATTAATATTCTTATTATTATTTTTTTAGTTACTCAGTTGGTATGTGCGGTGATGGTGCCAATGACTGTGGTGTAAGTACATTATTCAAATATTATATAACTTCTTGAGTTAGAAAAATTTACATCTAAATTGCTAACTTTGAAATGATTTAAATATTTTTAAATGGGTACTACCTGAAATTTTAAATTTTTGGAGAAGTAACACAGGACAATTAGGCTATTTATGACTTTTTTCCCTTTTTTTCCTTTTTTCTCAAATCTTGCTAGTGACTACTAGTGGCTACTCCGTGCCAATCAAATGAAGCATGTAGTACTAATTTAGTGCTTGATACTCTATCTTAATAAACTATTCTCAGAAAAGGAATTGTTCCCTAATCAGCTTTTTTCTTTATTCAGGCTCTGAAAATGGCACATGTTGGAATTTCTTTATCTGAACAAGAAGCTTCTGTTGCATCACCATTTACATCAAACACCCCAAATATTGAGTGTGTTCCACATTTAATAAAGTAAGTTATGATTTCTTTTTTTATTTGAAACTCATGTTAGTTGGGTAAATGTCCCAGAAAGAGATTAACGCTCACGGTAAAGGATGCCATATTTCTTTCTAATATATCTGGCCAGACACAAAGTACAGTATATTGCTAAAAGCATCCATACACATTCCTAGCTAAAAGTAATTGGACAGTCAAAACATTCTCTGAAAGCAATGTCAGTACAAGAACCATTCATAGGGATCATTGGGTTTTTATAGGTTATCAACAGCAGACAAATATAATATCATTATGTACAATGCCAGGTCTAACGGTCTAAAGATTGTTTTACATGGTTGTGGTTAAGATTCCTGTTACCACTGATTGCAAACTTAAAGGCTACATAATACAATGACAATCTTCACAATGGCATTCTTCCTACTTTGTGACAACAGTTTGTGGAAGTCTCTTTACTGTTTCTGCACAATAATACCCCATGTACAAAATGAGGACTGTACAGAATAGGTTTCCTGAGATGGGAGTAGAACATGGACTACCAGTCCTGATCGCCAACAGCAGTGCCCAACCTCACAAATCCTACCAACAATGTTACAAAATGTGGTGGAAAGCCTTCGCAGAAGAGAAGAAACCATTACATTGCAAAAGAAGGACCATCTTTATATTAATACCTATGGTTTGATGATAACATGTTGGACAGGCATGTGCCCAGATAGTTTTGCCCATATCATCATCATCATCATCATTTATTTATATAGCGCTGTCAAGATACGCAGTGCTTTATATATTGTATGAGTAAATGTCAGATGTGAACACAAACTGCCTACATAAAATTAGATCTGGTAATCCATTGAGCAGACATAACTTTTTAATAAGTGGTAACCTGATGGAATGATCTAATAAGGAAGCACAGATTACTTAGCAGATAACATATACTTTCTGTAGAAAACAGTGGGATTGTATACAGTATCTGTTGTTTACTGTGTAACCTGTGCCTTTTCTCCTTTTTCACTTTGAAACTGCTGCCCCCATGGCTACAAACAAACACACCAGTTTTGCCAGTGCAGAGCAACCAGAACTACAATACATTATATTTGAATTACTTTAAAACCTTTTAATTTGTTTGTTACTGTTCATTTAACAAACAATAATATGTTCATGATAGCTGTGGGGAATAAAACAAGAGAAAAAAATACTCATCTATTGCTCAATAATTCTTATTAGGCAAATACAGGGACAGTTAAACCCTGAAGGTATAGTTAAAGTAAAAAGATCATTTGGCAAGAGGCACAGGAAAGGATGGCGTGGTATAGATATGAGTGCAGTCTGCACACTTAATCAGGTTGAAATTATTTACTAATATCAAGTTTTAATGGGAAACAAAATTAGTTTAGCACTGTCTATGAATCATGTTATTGTGATAAGCCATGGAGCATTTATAAACTTATATTTATAATCTTAATTATTGTCTCAATATTCTACAGTTTTAGGAGGTAATTATAAATAGGATATATATTTCTTTTCAACAGGATTGCTTTTTAATATTTGTGTTCACACAGAGCAGTTCTTGATTTTATTTCACATTTTTCCTAGGGAAGGAAGAGCTGCTTTGGTCACATCATTCTGTGTATTCAAATACATGGCTCTTTATAGTATGATTCAGTACATAGGAGTTCTACTGCTCTATTGGGTAAGTTTCTGCCTCTAGCCTCTGCTATTAAACCTTATTTATTTTTCTTCTGTATTCTAATAGCAATATTAAGAGGTGAAAAAATAATGATTTTGCTTTGTTTTCCTAGCTTCTAAAAAGTTATTCATAAGACTCCATTATTTATCATAGATCTATATATCATAGATCTATTTATCTCTAAAACTGTACCTGTTCTGTTCCATAATGTGCCTGTAGTGCAAAATGCCCTCACAAAGTTCCATATGGGAAATGGTCAGCAAATGTGAGCTATGGAAGCAAAAGGAGCAACCCCATAAGTATGTACAAAAAAATGATGTAAAACAACATGTTTTTCACTGTGCTAAGGACAATTAGGCAAGAATTGTTTTTATTACTCTAGGCCCTGTAAATACAGTAGTCTTTTTTTTATTACTATAGAGAAACAGGAAATCATTTGTAAAATGTTTAAATATTTGATTAAAATGAGGTCTATATGGCAAATTTACGAAATTTTCGGTTATGGGAAACTTTGCCATACTTTGCACAACTTTGTCAGACCTTATTTCGCAGTGAATACACGTATTTATCAAAATGCGAAGTTTCGCCCCAGCAAATGAATGCTAGCGTACCTTCCCCAGTGAAACTTTGTCAGCACGCACATTTCTAAGTGAATTTTCTCTAGTGTTACTTTCTTCTTAGCAAAACTTTGTTAAAGGCAAACTATGCCCCCCGAACAATGTAGGTCTCTATAAAAAATATATTGCATAAAACAGCTCATATGTAAAACGCTGCTTCATGTAAATAAACAATTTTTATAATAATATACTTTTTAGTAGGATGTGTCATTGAGTAATCCTAGAAAATTGCTATTTTAAAAAAATAAGGGCCGCCCCCTGGGATCATAGGATTCATGGTGCACACAAACAAACCATACATGTTAGATCACATGAGCCAATTAACAGACAGAGTTCTGTCTTTTGCTTCCATACTTCTTCCTGTTACAGTTAGAGTTGTAGTATTTCTGGTCAGGTGATCTCTGAGGTAGCACACAGACCATCAAGAAATGGTGGTTCAAGGCAAGAGATGTAAAAAGACAATATTTACTTAAATATATGTAACAGTTTGGTAAGAATCTTTAATATCCCACTTAATATAATATAAACTATATAAACTTAATATAATATAACTATCAAATAGTTCAAGCGGTTGTTCACCTTTAAATTAACTTTTAGTATGATGTAGAGAGTGATATTCTGAGACAATTTGCAATTGGTTTTCATTTTTTATTATTTGTGGGTTTTGAGTTATTTAGCTTTTTATCCAGCAGCTCTACAGTTTGCAATTTTAAAAAAGTAGCAATAACAATACATTTATAACCTTACAGAGCATTTGTTTTTAGATGGTGGTCAGTGACCCCCATTTGAAAACTGGGAAGAGTCAGAAGAAGAAGGCACAAAAACTATAAAAAATAAATAAATAATGAAGACCAATTGAAAAGTTGCTAAGAAATGGTCATCCTACAACATATTAAAAGTTTAAAAGAGTATTTAATAGTAACCACTTTTAAACATGATCCCTCATTAAAATATGAAAAGACACCAGTGTTTGTCTTTTTTTATTATGATTTTTTGGGGATACAGCATATGATGTCACTGACATAATAATGTTGAGGATGTAGCAGGTAGATCCTGACGAAACAGATTCTGGTGAAAAGGGTAACGGATTGGAAAGTTCACACTTTGATAGATTTGCGGAGTTTGCCTGAACGAAAATTCATCTGGTGAAACCCTTCAGTAAATGTGCCCCTTTGTGATATGGCCTTCCCATAATTTGGAGCTTTCTGGGTAATGGGTTTCTGGATAATGAATCCCATACTTCTATATATAAATGTGTCCGAAATGCAACTGTATTCCTGTGTGTTAACAATTTTTCCTTTCACTGTAAAACCACAAAAATAATTAGCAACCCATTCCACCAGTGAGGAGAAAAAAATACAATAAACTCATTGGGTCTAATCTAATCTTGAATCTAATGAAGAATATTACACTGAGAAATGCAAATTTTTGTTCTTATTTATGCACATTTTATTCCATTTATGACTTTTATAAAATGTTTCCAATTAGTAATGAATGGACTAGCGCACCTGAAATAATTAATGTAAATGCTTGATTGCTATCAGTCACTTGAATAAGCCTTGAATGCTCTCTAAAGAAGTTGGTGACATTTAGGCAGTTTTAGGGAAATTTACTCCATTTCCTATAATTTTGTAAATGGTGGCTTTCAGATTCTACACACATGCAGTTTGGTTATCTAATCAGTTATGAACATATTTACAGTTAGGAATAAATCTCTTTATCTCAGTCTGATTGATTTCATGTTTTCATTTTTCAGCAACAGACAACATATGCCAATTATCAGTTTCTCTTCCAGGATCTGGCTATAACCACTGTAATCAGTGTTACAAGTAAGTATAATGAAATGCATATGACACCTACAGACCTAAGTGGTCTTTCCATAATTTTGATCTCCATAATTTAAGTCTACTAAAAAATAATTTAAACAAGATATAAACCAAATAGGATTGTTTTACCTCCAGTAGGGATTAATTGTATTTTACCTGGGAACCAGTACAACATACTATTTTATTATTACAGATTTTCTAGTAGACTTAAGGTGTAAATATCCAAATTATGGAAAGATTTCTCGTTTAAACTTTTTTATTGTATTTTCAAAAGGTAAATAGCATAATTTAAAGTAGAGAACCCGTACATTGTATTGTATGCTTGTTATTACAAAATGGGTATACAAATATCATTATTCCATGAGTTTGTTAATCAACATCAGTCACTTTTAACAAGTTTTCTTTATATTAGTATAACACAATACAATTTGAAAATAGACAGATGGGGGGTAGGAGACAGAATAGAAAGAAAGAGGGGAAAGGGAAAGAGTAAGAAACATTTGAGTAGGGGAATTGAGAGGGGAGAGAGAGCTTCTTTATCATGTCATTTGCGACAGTTAGGAGGTAGCTTCCATTGATGCAGGTATAGGTGTTGGGGAGAGAGAGGGAGGAGGGGGCGAGTCTCTTTTTTTGCCTTCTTGCTCTTGAGTTTCTAGGTAAGTTCTCCTCTGAAAGAGTTTTCTGCCCACCATTTAGTATATCTGAAGGGGCTAGTAATTTTTGTTGTTTTTGTCCTTCCAATGTGTCTAGGTATTTGCTCCAAATATCAAAGAAAAGTGAGCCTTTGAGTTCCTTCTCTTGTATGCCAAGACCCATTGGAGTTGCATTGTGTACAGTAATTTGAGTTCCTATAATTGTTTTGGAGGTGGTTTTGTGTTATTCCAATATTCCAAGATGGTCTTAACTGTGGTTAGTATCTGCAAGTCTGATGTTACCTTTGATGGTGTTGTCAGTGGGTGCTGGATATAATCCCAATAGTATTTGTGGGTTTGTCCAAGTTATTGTGATGTCGCACTAACTTGCGATATGTGATAGAACTGTACTCCATAGAGCATTTAATTTAGTACATGACCACAGTGCATGTTCTAAAGTGGGGTCAGCATGATTGCACTTTGCGCATTTGGGTGTCTGTGTTAGGCCGATTTTGTGTGCTATTTTGGGTGACATATATGCTCTATGGAGGAGTCCAAGGGCCACGTCTTGGAAGTATACTGCTGATATGGCTTTTGTGCGTTTCATATATGCTGTTGTAATTTGGGATATTGTTGTGTTTGGTATGACATTTGGCCATCTCGGTATTCCTTCTGTACGTAAGTTGTAGTCTATATTTGGTCTAATGATAGCATATACTCCAGATGTTGTAAGAAGCCATCCCTTATTTGCCTTTATTAAGACATCCAATGGATAATTTGTTAATTGTGCTTTTATACCCCGAATCACTAACTCTGCATAGCTTTTGACTTGCAGTTATGCAAAGATATGGCTGTTAGGGAAGCTATATTTGGATTGTAATTCTGGGAATTTATATATTGTGCTCGTGTTGGGGTTAAGGAGTGAACCAATCATGGTTAAATGGAAAGATATCTTATCCGGAAAACCCCAGGACCCGAGCATTCTGGATAACAGGCCAGAATGCTCGCCAACATATTGCGCAGTGCTGTAAAATAAATGTGTTTATAAAAGAAATCACATGAATTGCATACAAAGAAGATACAGAGTTACATGCATAATGACCAGTACCAGTACAAAAGGTGAGGCAGACCCTGTGCAAAAGAGCTTACAATCTATTGGTTCTGTTATCCAGAAATCCACAAGTCCCAAGCATTCTGGATAACATTCTGGATAACCAGTTCCATAACTGTACTGAAAGTATTCAGACACTGACTTCATGTTTTAACATCTCAGTCTGAAGTTAAGCCAATAAGGGGGTTATTTACTAAACTCAGAATGCAAAAATCACAAAAAAATCGTGATTTTTTTTATATAAAATAGTCCCAGTGATTCTTTGATGTGAGCTGGGTTTCAGAGTTTTCGGGTGAAAGTTACGAAAAAAACTTGAAAAGCAGGTGAAAAAGTCAGAAAAATTTGTGAACATCAGATTTTTTTTCGACCAAACGATCGATCTCTGCCGGAGGAAAAATGTCAGGACTCTCCAAAGACGGTTCGAAAATCGAGGATTCGTACGATCAGATCTTTGCGTCTATGGCCAGCTTTACAGAAATGACTTGATGATGACCTGTATGCTCTCTGTGGTTTCACTGAATGGCCATATCAAATAATGCACGGTGTTTGCATTGCTCTGTGAAGGGAACTGTAACTGTTCTTTGCTGTTTATAGAACAAAGAGAAAACAGTAGTAGTATGAGAGTCATTTGCATTATCTCAACTGATTTTTAAATGATATTGGGTAGTTTTTTTATGTGATAATTCATGGGGTTATTAACAAAAATGACATAAATTAAAATTAGATTAAGGATTAAGAACATTAAATTTACAAAAACTGCAATCCGGTTTCATGACTAGAACATTTTTGTACACTTGGTACTAAAGTGGACTTGTCACCCAGACATAAAAAGCTGTATAATAGATGTCCTTTTCAAATTAAACATAACACTCAAATTATTTTTTTATTTAAGCATTCATAGATTTAAATATCTCAGCTGTCAATCAAATATTGTCTGCCCATCCTCTATGCCTTCAGTATAATTACTTTCACTTTCCATTCAGCACTTCCTAAATGTCACTGATCTCCCCACATTCCCCCGTTCTCGTTGCCATTTAATTATGTAGCCAGGGCATGGGGATGGACATCAGATCCCCCATTCTGGTGCACAAACAACATTCTGAGATGATGCAAGGCTTGTCTTAATAACAGTGTCCACAAAATGGCTCCTGCCTGCTTGCTATTAATTATGAAAAAACATTTTGCAGTGTAATTAAAGTTAATTAAAGTTAATTTTGCTTGACTAACATGATAAAATACTGTAGCATTTGGAATTATTTTTTTAGGTGATGGGTCCCCTTTAAATGGTCATTCCAGATGGCACTTTAAAAACAACTTACAGCATATGAAATTTGCTGGTGTTAAAAACATCAAAGGATTCAGAATAGTTAAACACTAGTGATGGGCGAATTTGCGCCATTTCGTGAATTTCGTGTGAAATTCGAATTTTCCATTTTTTGTGCCGGCGTCCATTTTTGGACGCCGGCAACATTTTTTTTGACGCCAGCAGATATTCGCGCCCGCGGCGAATCGCGCAAACTCTTATTGAAACTGTTATTTCATCTATTTGACTGAACGAAAATATTATTTTATAAAATGATAAAGAGATCGGAAACAGACATTTCTAGCATATTTGGGAGGTTATCTACTACAGCTCGTTTTTTTTTTTTTGGTCAGGCTTTTTGGGACCAAAACTGTGGAAAAAAACCCCCAAATTCTTCCAGATTTATTATACCCGATGCTGCAAAAAGCCCAAATCTGAAAATCAGCCATCTCAAACCTGTCAATGTCATGTATGTCCCTATCCAAATTTGAAGATATTGTGGCTTGAACTGGGTTTAGCCCGATAATCAGCAAAAATTGTGGTTTTCGGCAATAACTCATAAATCATACGATTTGGGGTTTCGCTCGATTTTATATTTTTTTCCCAATCCGGATGGGAGTTTGGTTGAGCTTTTCTGACATAAAATAAATGACATAAAATCGGATTTTAGTAAATAACCCCCTTGTTGTTACCTGATTTTCTGGCATAGATGTTTTACTCCAATTTTGTCATTGCCCTTAGAGCTGCCCAAACTTTACATTGTGTCTGTTTTATTTCAGTGAGTTTGAATCATGCATATCCCAAGCTTTCTTCATATAAACCACCAGCCCAACTCATCTCTCCTCCTCTGCTGCTTTCTGTGTTGATTAATATCATCCTGAGTCTAATTCTACAAATATGTGGCTTTATCATCGTTCAGAAACAGCAATGGTACATGTCTGGCCTCAGCTCCATTTATAGGTAAGCCAAAGTAGGCAAGCAACCATTTATTTCAGCTATATAAAATGCAGTTAATTAGTAGGCAAAACTACAGTTTACTAGTATGCAAAAACGTTCCATTTAGTAATAAGTCAAATCAACTGGACTAGATATGTCATGACCTGGATGAATGAGAGCCTTCACAGACAAAAACTTTGTAGTATGGCTACACCAATATAAATTGGATAAACATAATAAATTTCTATCATTAGCTGAGGTTAGCAATGCCATAAATGCCTAACCTTCCTAGCAGTGTTGTTATAAATCACTTGCTATTGACATATAGCTAGTGATGGGTGAATCAGACCCGTTTCGCTTCACCAAAAATTCTCAAACCACGGAAAATTTGCCAAAATACATTAAAGTCTAAGGGTGTCATTTTTGTTCTCCCATTGGAGTCTATGGGCGACATTTTTGCGCCGAAAAATTTCACTCATCACGTAAAGGAAACCCCTGGGCTTATCCAAAACCCATCCTATGATGGATGATTATTTTACTGAAAAATCCTATAAAGAGCAATACACAGAGTTTTGATATGATCTGGATGGACAATGAGGGTGTGTTGCCATAGTGTAATGCTAAAACTAAAAAAAAAGAAAAGAGCTTAAAAATAATCTCAATGTCACATTCCTGTTAGAGGTCTCTAGAAAATATAGGCGTGCTGGTTCCAGTAGTAATAAGGATTATTTATTATGGTATGCTGTAGAAGAAAATAGGCTATGCATATAAAAAGACTGTCAGTACCATATCACACTTGCAATGTGTAAATCAGAGTCTTGATTTCAGAAAAGTATAAATGAATTAAAATGTAACCTTCAGTATAAACGATTAAAACACCGGATTTGTAATCGTTTTTTTCAAAAATGTTTCTATTAAACTCTAGGGGGCACATTTACTTAGGGTCGCATATCGAAGTTGAAGGATTTACCGCAATTCGTTCTTTTTCGATTTTAATCCATCGATCGAACAAAATTCCTTTGATCAAAAAAAGCTTATAAAGCCTATGGGGACCTTCCCCATAGGCTAACATTGAGGTTCGGTAGGTTTTAGGTGGCGAAGTAGGGGGCCGAAGTTTTTTTTAAACTTTGAGTAGTCAAACGATTTTTAGTTTGATTCTTTCGAGTCGTAGTTGAAGGTTGAAGTAGCCAATTTGATGGTCGAAGTAGCCAAAAAAAAAACATTCGAAATTCAAAGTATTTTTTATTCTATTCCTTCACTCAAGCTTAGTAAATGTGCCCCTAGGTGTTTTTAATCCATTTGTTGTATTTAAAGGGAATATAAAGGCAAAAACATAAAATCTCATTTTTACTTTCTTTAATGAAAAAGAAATCTATCTCCAATATACTTTAATTTAAAAAAGTCTACCATTTTTATAAGAAACCTGTATGCTGTGAAATTCCCACTTAATTTACTTGCTCTGACTGCTGCAGATAGGAAACATCAGATGGTCCCTAACTGCTCTGCAGGGAAACGATCATACTTTCAAACAGCAGGGGGAAGGGATTTCACAGAACTCAAGCAGCTTTGTTTGTTTCCCTGTAGAGCAGCAGACGACTGTGTAGAGATTTTTATCCACAGACCCAGTGCAGTCTGCATATTCTGTTTATTAATCAGTCTTGCTGAATCGGCTTCTATGGCAGATATTATTTGACTTGTGCTGTTTTGATAATTAATGATGATCTCTAGGCTTAACCTCCCAACTGAAACCAAGACCAAACTGAGCATGTGCGTAGGCTTGGTCTTGCAAAGATTTTTAACAAAGTTACAAGATGATGACCCTCTGAGGCCAAGTTTGAAAGCATAAATCATTTGTTTTATTAGGCTGTTTATATTTAGTATACAAAAGTATACAAATGAGGTGTGTGGTATTTGGGCATCATAATGGTCACACCCTAGCTTGCGCATTGTTTTGAGAACAATCTAGGAAGCAGAAACAAGTACAAGATGCAGCAGGGCCTAATACAGGACTGAGTTGTGCCCACATTGCTGCACTTTGCACAGGTTTCAACACAAGGTGCAATGGGCAGACAGAAGTGCTCCAAGGATGGGTCCCAGTGGGTGAATTATGTGCCCCTTACATACATTTTGCTTCACATACAGGGGGTTTTGTGCATACATTTTGTTGCTACTTATAAGCAGTTGGCTTTGTACTTTTTGTGTTGTGAATGCTCTAATACTCAGAATACAGGCAGGTTTAACCTTATGAAGCTTATATGTCCTGAATAGCTGCAAATGTAATTATTACTACTGAAAAGTACTTTTTATAGCTCCTGAGACTAATGGACCTTTCTCTCCACAGTGCCTGTGTCCCAACCAATGTGAGCGATACAAATAGTCTGCTGATAAACAACAATACTAACCTAACAGCTACTGTCAATTCAGCTGAAATCAGTGAATTCCAAACCTATGAAAACACCACAATTTGGCTGCTAGCCACTTTAAATTGCCTCATTGTTGCACTTGTAGTCTCAAAAGGAAAGCCATTCAGACAGCCTATATATACCAACTGTAAGTATCATGACATTTTTCAGTTCAGCTTTTGCAAACTAAACTATTTTTAAGGTGATTTACCACCATTTTGTTAAAGAGATAGTTCAACAGAAAATCAACTTTTAGTACGGTATGTTGTAGACATCGGCATCCTAAAACAATTTGCCATTAATCTTTCCTTTTTGGTTATTTTTTTAATTATTTACATTATCCAGTTTGAAATTTGCATTTTAATATTGTCTTATCGGCCTATAAATCATCTAGTTGCTTAGTCTTCATTACTTTGTACATATTATAGTGCTCAGAACTATTTTATTTAAAATCTGTTAAACTGTGCCTAAAGAAAAGGCTTTTCTTTTTCAGACATATTTATAATTGTAATCACCATCCAGTTTGCAGTTTGTCTATTTCTTTTGTTTGTGGATATTCAGAATCTTTACAAGGCTTTGGATGTGAGTATTATAATCCCTGTCTTGCAAATGTCTTTAAACAAGTCTGATACAAAACATGAATAATATTTTCATAAAGGTCCCATCTTTCTTTTTTTGTTTTGCAAGTTTCCATCATCATTGAGGTATTCTAAATAATTTGTTAGCTAAAAGTTTGCATAAAAAGCAATGTTATCATATGTTTTAAAGAAAATATTTCAGTGGTTTAAAATGCATTTGTAAATGTCTTTTTTAATGACAAACTGTATTTTCTACTGTCATCTAAAAAAGGCAGCAGAAGTCAGTTTTCCTCCAATTCTCATATTCAACTAGCTTCTGCTACATTGTTTCAGGATATATACACCCAGACACATAGGGGCAAATTCACTAACCTCCGAAAATTTGGCAGAGACAGCTTCGCTCACAGCGCAACACTTTGGCAGGTGTAGATTCACCAGGACAAAGCTAATTCACAAAAATCCAAAGTTGCGTCCAGGGCGCTGAACAATGGCGAAGTTGCGTTAGCGTTACTGCGCCAAGCGAATCGTAGTTGCGCTAGCGTTGACTAATCGGCATATGGCGGGAAGTTAAAGTTGAATTCATGTATATCTTGTAGCCAATACATTACACTACACAAGCCCAGGGAACCTTAATGAAATAAAATAAAGTTGTTATATTGCCCTACACATGAGCCCAGTGTATAGTTTATGTGCCATATGTTAGAAAATGTAGGGGGGAAGCCAGTTACCCCAAAAAAATTACGCTATTTTTCAGCCTATCACCCTGAAAAAGGAAAAGATGCTAGCGTTTTTGGGACTTAGCAAAATTTTCAACTAGTTTTTGAGGAACTCCTATGTACTCTGTTGCACTTCTCCTGGTCTGAGGTAGCGAAGGCAAGTCTGGCACAAGAGGTAACATTCAGTAAAATCCACATCTTAGTGAATTTGTGTAGTTACGTCCATTCGCCGGAGCGCAGATTTGCCAGGCGTTAGGGAGCGAAGTACCACTAGAGTCTATCTCCTTTGCTAGTGCAGTTAAGCCCGCGACCGTTAGAAAATCAGCGAAGTACCGAAATGACGACACGCTGGCGAATTTTCGCCCGAGTTAGTCACTTCACTCTTTAGTAAAATCTGCATCTTAGTGAATTTGCGTAGTTACATCCATTCGCCAGAGCGCAAATTCGCCACGCGTTAGGGAGTGAAGTAGAGTCTATCTCCTTTGCAAGTGAAGTTACGCCAGCAACCGGCGAAGTACCGAAATGAAGACACGCTGGCAAATTTTAACCCTTGGTAGTCACTTCGCCCTTTAGTAAATTTGCCCCATAGTACTTTCAATAGTAAACACATATAAATACAAGTTAAAACCCCATGCATTTATTTAAATTAATATTGCAGGTTTCTTAGAATTGCTTTTTTTTCTTTTCATTATGCAAAAAAAAAAAGTTTTCAACTGACTTTCCCTTTAACTATGAAGTTGTAGAGACTGTGGTGTTCATTCCTTGTGTCTTCAAGATAAGTTCATTTTAATTGTCCCTCAGATAAAAAAAATAAATAAATCTCTTTTTGTCTGAGTGCCTTTCCTTGTTTTGTATCTCTCAGTTTGTATCGGAGTACAGCCCAACTTGATTGTGGCAAACAAGGAAATATAATTGTAATTCAGTATGTAGCCAATGATACTAGACTTCAGCTGCCAAAAAATGGTCTGGTACAATAGGCATAGAAGACCCATTTTAGTTACAGTAGGCCACTAGGCAGGCTAATTTGGAAACACGTGGTTGGCCAACTAGCTAAAAAAAGAATACATATCCTAAGGAACAATCATTTGAATGTATGAATTTTTTTTGTATAGATTGAACGCATGCTTAATTCTATGTGCAACAGAGTAATTCTTGCTTAAATAGCTTTTACACGATACGTTGGCCCGCACACATAATGGTGCTAAACCAGTTTGGTTAGTACTGTACATACATACTGTATTGGCCAACAAAGCTACCATTGTACAACAATGCCTGAAAAAGGAACAACCAACTCCGATGGAAATTATGGATTTTTATTGATAGCTTTACTGTCCCTTTCTTTGTTCTAAATTAGGTAAATGTTCACTAAGCAAACTAAGCTCACATTCTCCTTGTGCGCACTTACAGTATAAGATGCATCATTTCAATGCAATACCAAGAGCTGATTTTGATTCTTTCCTTGTTATACTCAGCTGGTCTGCACTCCTCTCATATGGAGGGGAGCTCTTCTAATCATGCTGCTTATCACATTGGCAGTGTCTTACATTGCAGAGGTAAGTATTTCTGCATGGGCATAAATTGTCATAATTAATATATAATATGTTATAATTATACGTAATAAGTTATCTAAAGGAACAAAGGAAGGCCACACATTCACCATGTCTTAGAATTAAAGAAGAACCGGAGGAGAATGAATGTAGCAATGATGCTAAAAAAATCCAATTGCCTTGAGAAAGCTTACGTGAGACGCATATCAGCAGAACCTTTATTTTTTTTAACTTTATTAAGTTGATTTATAGGGGCTGGATTTTTTTTTAATTTGTTGAATTTATATTGGGACACTGCAGGGTTAATTTACTTCTATTTCTGTTCAATCTACTATATTTAATAGTAATCAGACCTCAGTAGAATACATAAGTGCACTTTAAATTAAGCCAGCAAGAGAATCTTCCATTTTTGTGAATCATGTCCCTTTAAAAGTCACATTTCATTCATATTTGTTAATATGTGTGATTTCTGTATGATATATTATGATAAAGTACTGTGCCGTCTACAGGTAGTGCATGATTAAAGTATGACAATCATAATGAACAGGAAAGGTGCAAATTCCACACTTTATATATATATATATAGAGCAGGAAAACAAAAGCAGGACGTAACCGATAAGCAAACTAATACTTTTATTTATTTTATTGTACCATGAACGTGTATTTTATTTTCCAGGAAGCTATCATTGAAAATAGATCACTCTGGAATGCAATGAAAAAAATCTTCCATTATAAATCCAAAAGTCCTTACAAGAGGCTACAGCGCTTGCTAAAGAAAGATGCAGAGTGGCCTCCACTCAACAGAAAGGACTTTGCTGCCCAAGGGAATGCTGCTTTAAATGGAGAAAGGGGATACTATGTCAATCCAACTTTTGAAAGCAATGAACACAGTTGACGTGGCTAAACAGAAAATGTGTATTTTTGATAAGTCAGCTTTGTTTGAAAATATATGTGTGTTCTATATGTGGGACTGTGATTTTAGATTTTGATAAATTTTATACTGTAATGAATTTTATTAAGCGTATTATGCAGCCTAGTGTTTTTTATTTTCTTTTAAACTTTTGCTTGAATTTAGGAACTACAGGAATTTCGCATCCAACAAATATCAATCTTAGAGGCAAATTCACTAACCTCCGAAAACTCGCCAGGCGTAGATTCGCCAAGACAACGCTAATTCACTAAAATACAAAGTTGCGTCCAGGGCGTCAAACACTAGCGAAGTTTTGCTAGCATTACTGCGCCAAGCGAAGTTGTGCTAGCGTTGCCTAATTTGCATACAGTAGGAAGTCAAAGTTGAATGGACGTATATGTTGCAGCAAATACATTACACTACACAAGCAGGAAATGTAGGGGGAAGCTGGTTACCCCAAAAAAATGTACTCTCTTTTTCAGCCTATCACCCTGAAAAGGGAAAAGACACATGTTTTTTGGGACTTTTTGGGATTTTTTTGAGGAACTCCTATCTACTCTATTGCACTTCGCCTGGTCTGAGGTGGTGAAGGCAAGTCTGGTGCAAGAGGTAACATTCAGTAAAATGCACATCTTAGTGAATTTGCGTAGTTACATCCATTCGCCAGAGTGCAAATTCGGCAGGCGTTAGGGAGCAAAGTACCGCTAGATTCTATCTGTCAGGTATTGCTGGGATTCAAGCCAGGGACCTTTGGGTTTCTGGCTCAATACCTTAACCATTTGGCCAGGTGAGCAGCCTGTAGGGTTGCTCGCTATGTGTTACCTGGCCTCTCCAGCCCCAGCCCAGCTGCAGCCTGTTTAGCTTCTACAGCCCCAACCCAGCTGCTGCCTAGTTGCAATCAAGGAAAGAGAGAGGTCTGGCACACGGAGCTAATTAAACCGGGGTGCAACCCCTGGTATGTTTATTGCATCAACAACGTTTCGGAGGGCGTTCCCCCTTCGTCACCAGGGGGAACACCCTCCGAAACGTTGTTGATGCAATAAACATACCAGGGGTTGCACCCCGGTTTAATTAGCTCCGTGTGCCAGACCTCTCTCTTTCCTTGATCCATTGGGAGTGCCGTCTCCCTCAGGTTCTGGGCACCAGCATTATCGCACGAAGGGCCTGAGTGTGCGCGTGGTGTTCTCAGTACGCCTAGTTGCAATCAGCCAATCAGGGCTGACTCTTCCCTATTTAAGGGCAGCACTTGGAACACTCCTTGCCAGAGCCCCTAACTAGTTAGTTCTAACTCTTGCCCCTTTTCCCTTATTCCTCCTTGCCTTTGTCTGCCTGTCCTTGTCTAGTCTTGTCTTGCTTTACCCTTTCTTGTACTTTCTCAGCCTTGACCTTGATCTGACCCTTGCCTGTTATCGTTTCCTATTCCACCTTGTTCCTTTCACTCACTTCATCTTGTACCTGCCTTGCCGGTTCCTGCTTCCTGACCTGCTCTGACCTGCTCTGCCTTGTACCCTGTCTTGTTTCTTCCAGTCTCCCTCTGCTCCAGTCTCCCTCTCTTGCTATCTGCTCCAGTCCTGTCTTGCTAACCTGCTCCAGTCCTGTCTTGCTATCCCCTCCAGTCCTGTCTTGCTATCCACTCCAGTCCTGTCTTGCTATCCTGCTCTAGTCTCCTTCTGCACTCTATACCCAGTTTGATCTGATCTGATCTACGCCCGCTCCATCCTGTCCCATCCAGTCTGTTCCTGTTCCACTCCTGCTCCGTCCAGTCTGTTTCTGTTCTGAGTCGTCGCCCTCTTCTTCCTGCCTAGTCCAGTCCAGTCCTGATCTTCACCCTCTCCATCCTGTTCTGCTCTGCACCTGATCCGTTACTTCGCAAATTCACTAACGGACGCTGGCGTAATTTCGCTAGTGTAACTTCGCACCCTTACGCCTGGCGAATTTGCAGATCGAACGAAACTACGCAAATTCACTAACGCGCGCATTGTTCTGAACGCCACCTTTTACGCTAGACTTCCTTCGCCACCTCAGACCAGTCGAAGCGCAATAGAGTAGATAGGGATTGCTTCAAAAAAAGTGAAAATTTTTTCTAAGTCCCAAAAAACGCTGGCGTGTTTTCTATATTATGGGTGATAGGCTGAAAAAGATCGAAAATTTTTTTGGGGCTCCCCTCCTTCCCCCCTACATTTCCTAACTCATGGCAACTTAACTATACAGTGGGCACATATGTAGGGCAAAATAAAATTTTTATTTGATTTTTTGAAGGTTTTCTAGGCATTTGTAGTGCTGATACGTATTCCTCCATTGAAATTTGAATTTGGCGCCGTATGCAAATTAACCATCGCTAGCGAAACTTCGCTTTGCTTGGCGAATTAACGCTAGCGCAACTTCGCAAACTTACGCTACCCCTGTGCGCAACTTCGGATTTTAGTGAATTTGTGGAGCGATGGCGAAACTACGCCTGCCGAAGTGTGGCGAATTTGCGCCTGGCGCAACTACGATTCTTAGTGAATTTGCCCCTTTGTTCTCATCAACCTGTTCCTTCCTCCCCTATAAGTGTTCCCTAGGCACATACAGCTCCTGCCTCAAGGACTCGCCCTTTCCCTATCAGTCTCCACAGTGCCCCCTACCTAATCCTTGACACTATCTCCTTCACTAGCGAAGTTACGCCTGCACCCATTAGTAAATCGGTGAAGTACCATAATGACGTCAAGCTGGCAAATTTTCGCCCACGTTACTCACTTCACCCTTTAGTAAATTTGCCCCTTAAAGTGCAAGTCAACCCAAAATAAAAATCCACTTAATAAAAAAAAAAAAAAAAATTCTAAGCAACTTTTAAAGTTATTTATAAAAACAATTGCTATTAAAAGCAATATTTGCTTAACTCCTGATTGTTACTTTTTAAACACTGGTGCAAAAGTCTTAGGGGGTTCTTTATCAAAGTATGAATTTATCTCAATATTTTCTGCTACAAACTCCGATCAAATCCACTCGGATTTTTTGGTCTTATTTATTACATTTTCCTGAAAATTTGCTTCTGGGAAAAAATTCAAATTTCACATTTTTTTTGGATTACTCACCTGATTTGAACGTTTTTTTTTTTTCATCCGATTTTCAAGATTTTTTTGGATTTTTCAGTTTAGTAAATAACCCCCTTAGTTCACCAGCAAAAACAGGTCTGCTTGTTTTACATAGGTTTACAGCTGCTTGTCTTACATTGTCTGAGCCACCAGGGAAGAGAATAGAAAGGGACACACACTGCTTAAAAACCGTAGGAAATTTGTAATGAATGTATATTGCAAAGTTCCTTAGAATTATTTTTTCTTTCATTAGGCAAAACATATTTTTTGAGTTGAAATTTCTTTTAAGGCGTGTTCTCATATGCTCAGGCCTATGTCCAGGGGTTGGGTTAGGATTCCTTTCAGGTCATTAAATTTGTTTTTCCCAAAGCTGTCTGTCTCAGTGACCAGTGGCTTATCTTGATGATATTATTATAACAATGGAGATTACTTTTTGGGTTGGGCTGCTCTTCATGTTGGGTCATTGTGGGTTGTGCCAGCCACCCCCTCACTGGAAGGTACTTTAATTCTAAAGTAAGAAAGATACAAAGAAAATTAGCCTGCTTTTGCAAGTGGACTTTGTTTAATCCATTTACAGCTAAATTAGAGGATTGAGAAACTGCAGAATTAGGCAATAAGGAAGTTCTGCATCAGTTTCTTTTTATTGTGAGTGCATCCATGACAAAGGTTTTTTTATAGTGTCTGGATCACAAGCTATATAGATGGTGTTATAAAAGGCACAAAAACAACACCTATATGCCCGAAATTATCTTTTGATATTTTAAAAGTAGGATTAGATGAACTAGATTGTACTTATGTATATTAATAGCACTCAGACATGCCCCATATTATACACTTATGAAAATGTATATTTCTTGTAAATGTTCAAAGTTATCTAAATTGATAATAAAATATATACAAACAATCAATGTAAATCAACCCCCAAAACACATCATTTTATACAAACCATAAAACACTGTCAGCAGTATCGAAAGTTAATTTTAAAAATCTATCAGGAATTACTACTTAACCACAGATATAGCGTGTTCTAATACTATACTAATGTCTGGTCTCCGTAAACTCCAAGGTCCCGGTCACAGCTCACACTTTTGCTTATAGCAGCCGTCTTTGGCTTCGAAAAGGAGCCCTCCGCTAGGTGAAACAACAGGTGAAACAAGCCATGCTTACTAGCAATTACCAAGCATAGGCATAGGAGTGAACCAGGGCCTTAGCTGTCTGCTCTCATAGAGCAACGGTAATGCAGACAGCACAGGAACACAGTTACCCAGTTCAACTCTAGGCAGACTATCACAAACACATTATAAACTTGAAAGGGTCCCCTTCATTCCCAATAACAGATTAAAAGGTGTTTTTTTATATACTTCTTTCTCAGATGAGTATTACTATGCATGTATATGCATAGTAACCCTGATAAGGGTTCTTTCTATAATATGAAGCACAATAAATTGCTGGGCTGGTATCTGTAGTCCAGCTGTTTAGGCATCTGCTGATGTGCTGTAAACTTAGCTTAAATTGTACAAAATAGATAAAAAGCTTGCATGGATCATTTGCAAACTTATATAATATAAATCTCAGAACCTTTCAAACTACTTTTCAACTCTCCTGGTTGACCACCCCCCTCAGAGTATAAATGCCTGTTTGCATTTGTTAATAGATATATACTGCTGCATTATTTAGTAGTTTAACTCTGGTAACACAAGAGTAAACAAGTAAATGAAATGTAGCAGAAGCAATACAGGAAGACAAACAAAAGAAAACAGGAGTAAGCAGAGAACTGTAAGAAACGGTAATAGCACATTGTAAGTTACAAAAACAAAACAAACCAACAATAAAAAAACTTTAACATAGTCAGGGAAAGTAAAGTCAGTTCTCCTATTTATGCCCCACAGGCAGACCCATCAGTTCCTAAGCACAATGTTCAACATAAACAAAGGAAAGTACATCTATAATAAAACAGACAGCTCTGTGTCTTTAACTTTGGCACAAAGGTCATTCAGTAATAATATTTAAACCCAGTGTGCACACGTACTGTCATTTTAATGAATAATATTTTTTAAAACTTTTTTTTTAAATCAGCTATTTGTTGGAAGTGAGGAAGAATATGACCAGAATTAAATACTTTCTTGCTATCTACTTACCCTGATGTAAGATTCTATTGATTCTTTGGACTACCTTGGCTTTTAGATTTGTAAAAATTCAAAGTGGGCAATCCTGATGGATAGCCGTTCAAATCTTTTGATATATATTTGTTAACACCTACAATTTACAGCTGGAAAAACTTTAATGTGCCAACATTAAATAACTGTATATCCTATACTGTATAACCATGATCTGCCTAAACCTAGACCTGGTCTCATTCCCATCCATAGCTAGAGGTCTCCCAGCTGTTTGGAGTTTAGTCTCAGCTAAGACTGCCATACTTGCCTTTACTCACCTTTCAACTTTATCATACACATCAAAACAATAATAAAAATTCATTGTGGAGAAATGTTTGGAAATGAATGCATCCCTACAAAAAGTAATTCATTCTGAGATTGAGGAGAATATTATATATTTGGAGCAACATATATTTCAGCAGGTATTTTGGGTACCATATACTCTAGTGATCTCACTGCTATGGATCTTTAGAAAGCCCATAGAAATTAATATAGACTGGAGGAATTTCACTCTTAAATTCACTTTTTGGTAAATATGCCCCTAGGAGTTTAGAGCCTTCAAATTCCAATGTGTCCATACGTCTATTTTCAGACATGAGTTTAACTTTGTTTACATAGTAACCTTGAAGATTACCGGCTGAGGCCCTTTCACTTGGTTTGACTGAGGTGGGTCAATCCTATGGACCATGTTTATGTTAGTTGTAGAGTACTGTCCATTGGGATCAGACCAGGTAAGGTGAGTGTGACAAATTCCCATCGGTCTTTCCATTTCATCATTTCTAGAAGACCTATCAATTATAGATGGCTTGTCATGTGTCTGTTTTCCAGATCCTCAATAGGATCTGTCAGGATTATATTAGATTTTTGTAGATGCTCCACTATGCTTGTAAGGTTTTACAGTTAGAGGTACAATGTTCAACTTCATCCAAGCTCTCAGTAGGCTGTTTGATTTAAGTGAGCAGTTCTCTTATAGAGGTGTGTATACAATTTTTGTTCAATTCTGCCATTTCTGCCACTGCCCTAGCATTTTCCTGTGCTAGAGTTTGCTGGTCACTTGTAGGGGTTGTTCATGTCTGAGCTATAGTGATTAAATTCGCCAGGCGCAAATAAATCAACGCCGGCAAATAAATTCACAAAACTGTAGTAAAAATTCAGCAGCGAAAAATGCGCCATGTCAAAAAAATTTGGGTGCGCATCCGAATAGTCAAAGTTATTTGGACGTCCATTGACTTTAATGCATTTGGACACTGACATTTGGATGCATTTGGACATTGACTTTAATGAATAGGTATGCGTATAAAAATTGCCTCGTGCGTTAAAATAATTTTGAGTTTTCACAAATTTTTCACAGTTTCACAAATTTCAAAGTAAATTCATGAATTTTCAAGCGAAAAGGGACAAATTTGCCCATCACTACTGAGCTATTTTGGGTGGTTGATATGTGTTGTATCTTTTTTCATATCCTGTTTGTGACCAAATATAAAGAATTGTTTCCTAACTGACACAACATGTTTCTGGCTCAAACTGGTGCCAGACACAGTGAGCGACACCACTTTCTCTTGCAGTTTCTATCTACGCTTGATTTATTGTAGGTAGTAGCAGTTGTGCAACGTCTCTAGGTATCTCTGCTGTACTGTTCAGGATCGGGGACTCCGCAATGATTGATTGCCACGGTACATCATCTAGCTAGGAAGTGCTGCCTCTACAAGATCCAGACCGTGTAGGCCGCACTAGGCCTCATCTCCCATGCCAGTGATTTAACTTTGTTGTATGAAGCAGTGGGTGAGTTGGCTTGGTGCCTTAAACTACAGTTTGTTTGTCGATGGACTGGAATAGTGTCCTTATCACGGGGAGCTCTCGGCTGTTCGTCTGCTCTGGCCCCTGGTTAAGCCATGCCCCCCACTAACTTACTTACTTACCCAAACACATTCTATGGACATGCACTGGGTTATATGCTCTTTGGGACAAAGTTTTAGCACAACTTGTTGATTTATGTGGCATTCCAATGACTTGAACAAATCCACAAATATTGTTAGGGCTATTTCCTAAACCCACAGACAACCCCATTAAAGACAATATTAGATTGGCACACATCTTTGTTCTTACAGTACTTGAAACCATCTTGGAATTTTGGACTGCAACACAGCAAAACTCCAAAATAATTATGGGAACATAAGTTGCTGTATATAATGCAACTCCAGTTGGTTCTTGGCATTACAAGACAAGCCTGGCGACTAATCGCCTCTTCTTCTGGGCGACAATCTCCCCGAACTGCCTCCATGTGTCTTCCCATCTGCTATAATGAAATGTCGCCTGACTAAGAGGCAATTAGTCGCCAGGCGACTAAATCTCCCCAAATCTGCCCGTGTGTCTCAACCCTTAAGGTTGCTTATTTTATGATATGTGGAATAAATACCTAGAAACAATGGAATCACAGAAACAACACAGACTGTTAGCAACCTTTCGATACACTAAATGGTGGGCTGAAATGTCTCTTCTAAAGGCTCTCACTCACTAACTCTTCAGTCAGAAGAGCGATAAATAAACTTGCCTCCTCCTCCACCCTTACTTGGAAAACTGCATTGTGCTACTCATGAGTACTGCGGCCTTAATAAGGCATTTTAGGCATTAATGAGCATTTTAGACATCGTCTTTTCTCCTCTCTCCCTTTCTCTCTCTACTTCTTACCTTCTCTTCCTCCACCTTTGTTTCTTCCTTTCTCTTTTATTTGGTCTTGCTTTATATGATACTCACATGTTGTCATATTTTTGAAATGTGATCTATTGACATACACATGCTGTAAAAACGGATATATTTTCGGAATACTGAACACGGAAACAGCTTTTTCTGCCTATCCATACTCACAACCTGTCAATTGTTTTATTTCTGACTAATTTTGTTATTTGTTAAAACAATTTTGTTTGAACAAAGTAAGTAAATAAGTGTATGACAATTAACAATTTGATAGAAATGGAACGTGATGCCAACAATATGGCAAATAAAACAGCTTATAGGTCAATGTGTTTAAGTCATATGGCTAAATCTCAAAACACTGCCTGAAGCCAACATGTTTTTAGAAGTAGCATTATAATATTTTTCCCAAATCTCTATATAAACAAATTGAAAACATGACAAAATAAATTTATAACTAAATCCTGCCTGGACAAATTATAAGCTTCACCCAATCTATAAGAGCTGCCTCAAAGACCAATAAGCTACAATGCATCAGAAAAGGAAAGCAAATAAAAAAATAAAACATGAAGAACATTTGGAAGTTGTTAAGAATTGGCTGTACTAAAGACAAAGAACCCCTTTAATCATAAGCTGCACACATCATCTTTTCATTGTGCTGGCAAAACTCAGAACTGTTAAAGGGATTCTGTCATGATTTTTTATGGTGTAGTTTTTATTCCTAAATTACATTGTTTACACTGTAAATAATTTACTCTACAATATAAAATTTCATTCCTGAACCTGGAATGAACCTGTATTTTTTTAGTTGTATTATTGGTGTGTAAGCAGCCATCTTAGGTCATTTTGCCTGGTCATGTGATTTCAGAAAGAGCCAGCACTTAAGGATGGAACTGCTTTCTGGCAGGCTGTTGTTTCTCCTAATCAATGTAACTGAATGTGTCACAGTGGGACCTGGATTTTACTAGTAAGTGTTGTTCTTATATCTACCCTGGAGCTGTTATCTTGTGTTAGGGAGCTGTTATCTGGTTACCTTCCAATTGTTCTGTTGTTAGGCTGCTGGGGTAAAGGGAGGGGGTTGATATCAGTCCAACTTGCAGTACAGCAGTAAAGAGTGACTAAAGTTTATCAGAGCACAAGTCACATGACTGGGGGCAGCTGGGAAACTGACAATATGTCTAGCCCCATGTCAGATTTCAAATAAATAAATCTGCTCTTTCAAGAAATGGATTTTAATGCAGAATTCAGCTGGAGCAGCACTATTAACTGATGTGTTTCCAAAAGAAAACACGTTTTCCCATGACAGTATCCCTTTTAGTGAATAAGTAATACAGCAAGGCAATATTTTCAGCAGAAACACAATTTATTTACTTTATCAGAGAGTGCATATGTGCTGATCAAAAACCACATTTTCTGCTGTTATACTGAGGGAGGACCTTGAAGAGCAAAAAAAGAAATTCACAGTTGCAGTTTCTATATTACATATACATGCAGACAACTGCAATATTGGTTTATTCTTGAAGTATAGGCTATTCTATGTAGAAGTTATAATAATGCTTTAGTAACAATTATTTTAAAGCATGCTGTGTCTTCTCACTACTCTGCTTCAGTGTAAAATAAAACCAGTGAAGTTTATTTTTAGCCCCGTGTAGTGTCTGTAATAAGGACAAAAACATTTAGCATTTAGCAGTGGCTGTTTTAATAATTATATTCAAATCATGGGCTGGCATAATTAGTGCGGATTTGCAGCTCTAAATTCCAGAGCAGATTAACAACTCAATTAAACAACTTTATTAAATATTTTAGGCCTCATTATACATCATAGGGTTCATTATATGAACACAAGAGCAGTGTGTAAAGTGCAATTCTGGTCACAAGTCCACAGTACACCATTTTTTCACTAGAATTTCAGCACAATGGTGGGGGGTGAGGTGGTAAAATACACTTAATGGATTGGTCAATTTGAAGTGATTTGTACACAATTACACTGAAAATATTTGGTGTCTGGATTTCATTTCCAGTGCTCTGTGTCAAAATGACATCTGCATCTAATTCCTTAGCTGCATCTATTGAAACAACAAACGTTGGGTGCACAACTGCGGTTGTGGTTGAAAAATGAACCTTTACATTTTTTTCTTGTGTTTCAATGACTGAGGTACCTATCTTATTCTCTCAATGATCTACTAACCAACAATGTATTTTTGTTTACAAATAAGCCAAGTCCGTGTTTTTTATTGTAAATGGTACACAGGGAGATTTGTCGCCTGTGTGAAAAAACACATCTCCTGAAAATGCTTTCCCATCAGCAATAATGTAAATTGCTGGTCGGAAAACATAGGCATCACTTAGTTTTCTAAAGTTGGCGAAAGTTGCAAAAGCATTTGTATGATTTTCACCTGCAATAGTGCAGATTTAAACGCTGGCGACAAACCTCCTTGTGCACAATTGCCCTAAAGTTAATCATTTCCTTGGACCACATTGGTGGATCCACCCATATCCATAGGCTGCAAGTCTGTTAGCATCTCTAGGTCTTTGCTGTATCTATTATGCCCTTCTGACCTGTTGCTCCTTTTACTGCAGGCGTTTTTCTCTTCATTTCCTCAACTCCTACCCCCAATCACATCTGCAATGTGATTGAATCACAAAATAATCTATCAGCCAATTCTTAACATGCCATACATACCCAGATGATCAGGAATCTCAGGCTATGATGGATGTATCAATGTGTTACGTTACAATAGTTAAAAGTTTTGTTTGATATTTGATAATGAGCTAAATACAATTTGGAAATTAAAGTAAGCAAATATTGAAAAAATATATAAACAATAAAATATGTATAAAAGAGCTAGTCAAAGTGACTCTTAATGATCTATTAAAGTGATGTGGTCCTTCTAATGGAAACAGGTCCAAGATAATCTCGCAATGATTGCTCAGCACACCTTTTAGTCGCTGCCTGTAGCATGAGGAACATTGTAAGCCTAATACCCATATCGAATATCTTGACCATTTATGTCATAATAGATGGGTATTATGTGGAGAATTCACAATACTTTTTTGGTTTTAAAAAATGTTGAAATGAGACCAATCGGTTGCCTCAACTGATTTTAATGTATAGGGTGGCTAATGTTTGTTAGTCCATCCACATTTTAGTATTTAGCAAGTACTACAAACCTATTAATTGATGCTGTTGGCTATAAAATGGTGCTGGTGCTTATAAACAGACTTTAAAGGAGAAGGAAAGGCATCATACACTTAGGTGCCAAATGTAAGGCACCCCCAAGTGACAGTAATTACTTACCTGAAACCCCGGGCCGGTGCTCCTATCGGCAGAAAACTGCACCGGCCCAGGGTTATACCAGTGAGCATCATGGTGAAATCTTCTTCCTGCTTCCTCTTGTGCATGCCCAGTAGAACGAAAAGCCGAACTTTAAATAAAAAGTTGGCTATTTCATTCTACTGCTCATGAAGACGGAATAATATCTCTCCGTGGTGCTCACTAGAAAACCTTCGGGCCGGTGCAGTTTTCTGCTGATAGGAGCACCGGCCCAGGGTTTCATTTAAGTCAATACAATCACTTGGGGGTGCCTAACATTTGGCACCCCCAAGTGTAGGATTTTATTATTTTATTAACATGTATTTATATAGCGCCAACATATTGCGTAGCACTGTTGCGTAGCACTGATGCCTTTCCTTCTCCTTTAAAGCCTTGTTTTTGAACTACTAGTCCCAGTAAGCTCTAACCTTTGACTATATATGTTTAAGGAATGCTGGGAGTTGTATTTTAGTAACATTGGGGATGCACAGTTAAGAAACAGAGCTCAAAATAATACATGCATATAGGTGCCCTCAAGCATCACATACAATTCACAGGTCCCGAGTATTTTAACATCTGATAAAAGTAAAAAAAATAGTGTTGCCATTAAAGGAGAAATAAACCGTTAATAAAAGAAACCCCTACCCCCTACCCTACATAGACCCCCCTCTTCCCCTCCCCAGCCTAGCTACCCCCCCCCCCGGGCAAATGCCCCTAACTCTTTACTCACCCATCCGTGCAGATTCTGTCCAGTGGAGTTCACGGGCGCCATCTTCTTCCCTACAACTGCACATGAGCCGAAACTCACTAAAGTTGCTGAAGCACCGGTCTCATTCTGAAGATTACCGAAACGGCTGAAGATGGTGCCTGTGGCGCTGGACAGAATCTGCACGGAGGGTTAAGTAAAGAGTTAGGGGCATTTGCCCAGGCGGCAGCTAGGCTGGGTCAGAGGAGGGGGGTCTGTGTAGGGTAGGGGATAGGGTTGTTTTTTATTAAGGGTTTGTTTCTTCTTTAAACTAGAATGTTTCTTTTGTGCTTTGTCCATGAGTTATTGATTAAGCAAGGATTTATTATCTCTTAAAACTAAACCAAACTCTTTTTGGTACACATTGTTCTCTTTCCTATTTTTACAATATATATTCTTCATTCCATGTATCTATTCATTCCATTGTCTGAAAATTACTTTGTAGATGCAGTATATTAGCATTTACACAGTGCCTATTGCTTCTTGATCGCTCTTTTTACTTCTTCCCTATTGTTTCCCACAATGGGCAAATAGAGATAGTAAATAGTTCTGATGGTAAAATGGTAAAACAGTGGCATACAAGGAATGGAAACTGTCTAGATGAGCTTACAAACTAAGTTATTAACCAATGCATTTGTATCAAACTTTATATATTTAGATGTATTAACAAATCTATCTAACCCTAGTTTACTGAAATCACACATTATGTCAATAATTTTATGGAGAGTGAGAAATGGTACAAAATTATGTGCAGGTGGTAGAAAAATTGGCATCATGGTGACAGGCCATGGTTTATATGTTTACAACTCTTAACTGTGTGTCAGGTTTAAATATTGTCCCACGGGTACCAACTGCACAGAATACCCTGTATATAACTCCTGGTCACTCTATGAGCTTCAGGCTAAGCTTGCACCTTGTTCTTTATTGACATTAATAGATGCTATGGGTGCATTAGTGCTATTCATGAAAAGATCTACATATAAGCTCTTAATATCTGGTGTTTTGCATGCTTGTTAATGCCTGACCTTATTGTTTCCACTGCTTTGTCAGCTAGTGTCATCTTTAATAAAAAAAATATGATTTGAAACAGAGATATTCCATTCGGCCCTCAGAGGAGGATAAGAGAGCGTGAATGTCTAAATATTATTCAGTTGGATTATTTATAAATTAAATGTGCATTACTGTCAATTATTATGTGTCATTGGATAGAAAAAATCCTTCATTGAGGTAAATACTGCTCTACTTGAACAGGGATGAAAGCAATACAGAACAAAGTCCTTGTACATTTCACTTGCACCCCTGTTTGCTGTTAGGTGCAAAGGAACCCTTTACGTTCCTAAGTGAGTATACAGCTCTGACGTGTATTCTATCCCACAGCAAACAAAATTAGGTGTGTCTCATTGTGCTGAAAATAACTGCACCTTAGGGGACAAAAAGTGGACTTCTATGTCAGTTCTTTAAATTATTTGCACTCTCCACTGCCATAAAAAAATACCTTTATTGTGTTACGCATTCTTTATTTAAAAGGCTGTAGTTGTGAAATGTTGGTTTATGCCAGTTAATGCAATACATGCTTCCCTGTGCAAATCCATTCCAGCACTTGTTTGGTATAGCTCCACCCCACCTGCTCCCATTAGAAGGACTCTACCCAAAGCTATAAAATAAAAAACACACCCCTCTGGCATATTTTTGTCCTTCTGCAAGTCTTTTTAGCCTTGGAAAAGCATTAGACCTGCCATCAAATCATCCCTAGAGACTGAGATTTTAGTCCTTTCATTCCCTCAGCGCAATAGCTTATTTTTTATGGAGTCCTGATTGCTTCATCATCTGGATCAGGTAGGGCATTGTGGTGCTATGCTTAATATCACTTGTTTGTATTTGATGCATGTGCGACTTGCTGACAGTGTGACCAGTGGCAAGTGCCGGTCTCCCCATCTGTGTGCCGATTTTTACAGATGGAAAAGGAAGATGGAAGTTAGCTTAAGTTCAACTATTCATTTTTCCTTAGTAGTAATGTCTGCACTTGTTGTCCTTGTTTCTGTTCGGGTGCACGATCAATCACCTGCATACACTTAAACTTTGGAATAATTCATTTCTGAATCAGCACTCCTATTTCTCGTGATATAATGTTGTTTTATTTATACACACATGTTATAGTGTTCCAACATTTCGGACCTTTTTCAAAGATCTTTCTTCGGTATCTATCCTCTGGAATGTTGCTCCAATCAGCATAATCTGTTTATCATAATCCACAATGATGTCATTAAGTTAGGTGTTGATTGTATGGAGCAATATTCAGAGGATATAGACCAAAGAAAGATCCTATGTACAAGGTATTCTGAATTGAGAAAGCCAGTTGGATGACTGGTGAAACGTCTTCAAGGAAAAAACACAGCTCAGTTGATTTGACTTTTTTCTACAGATATACCATGACCTGGATGAATAAGAATCTTCACAAACATATGGAAGGACTATTGTTCTACATACCTCTGATTACACTGAGAAAGCCATTAGGCAGCAGCATAAACATGATCATTATACAATTCTCCCTGGTAATCTGATTTTATCAGAAAAGATTCAATTGAATCTCAATTATATTATGTAATATGCCAAAGATACCAGAGATGTTTATTTCCTTCCTAAAATCTAAACATCTATGGTATATCCTTCGGGGAGACACATGATCGTAAACATATGGACAATATTGCAACTTTTATGCAATTTATGCAGCTAATACCTTACAAAAAGTAATACAAACTCTATAAAGCTTTCAGAATGCAAGCTTTTCTATTGCTGCTTATGTGTTTATTTTACCAGATCAAATGAAGACTGAACAAAGAATCAATATTACCAGGGAAAATGTATTGTCCTTGATAGGATTCATAAAATATTGTGCTGCAGTATGAAGATTGTGAACAGGAAGATAATAAATTACTGAAATAAGAGCAGATATAGGCAATCTCTAGGAGTGCTATCTTGACAAGAAGAGGACTCACCAGCATAAAGTTTGCTTTGCTTTTGCACAGGACACTAACTGTAAGAAAATTATCTGTGCGGCGGGGTCGCCCGCCGCATGGTCCATGAGCCGGTGCTGGTGCCGGGGACGCCATCTTTGATTCTAGGGCGCGTGCCTGCATGCCTCTTAAAGGCGCAGGCACGCTAGCGCAATTGAGCCAGCACGTTTTTGAAGCTCATTTGGCGCGAAATTTTGACCTATATAAGGCACATTCTGTCTCCCAGCCAGTGCCCATGATAGAACTTGTTTCTAGTGGTTTCATGAGCCTTGTGTATCTGATCTGTATCTTGTCTGTCTGATTACCCGTGTTTGACCCAGCCTGTTCCTGACTATTCTGCATTCTGTATCCTGACCCTCGCCTGCCTACGACAACTTTTCCTGCTTAACCCCTTGATTGACAACCCGGTTTGACCCTTGCCTGCCTGACGATTCTTGATATCTGCCTGCCTCGACCCAGCCTGTCTGACGATTTGCTTGCCTGCTCCATTTGTACCGTGACCTTTGGCCCAAAAGACTCTGCTAACAGCCGTGCCCCTTTGCCAGCCAGAACATCTTGCCTTGCACCTCTCGTTAAGTCCAGGTGGCACCCAAGTAAGCTGAGGGCTCCTCCCGAAGCCCAACGGTGGTCACACTACTGGTGCAGCCGGGCTGAGACCAGGGTGCTTGGCACTTGTTCTGGTATTGGGTGCCGGTCGTGACACTAACTATAAACAAAAACACAGATTAAAGCATAGGAGAGTAATCAAAACAAGTCCTAACTTGGGAAAGTAATTTGCCAACAACTGACATGAGGTGATAGTTCCCCTTTATTATATAGAGTTACCATAGGGGCTAACTTGCATCAGGCAGACTAGTAGATCAGAATTTGGTCTAACATAAGTCAGTCATAAAAAAATGTTAAACATAAATAGGAGAAGAATTTGACGAATCAAAATGGGAAGAGACTTGATGGACTACTGGACATAGGGCATTCATTATAAACAAAGGGGAATTATTTTTGGATTACTGGACAATAATTCATTGGACTGCTGATGTCATGTAATGGGATGGGTAGTTAAAAAAAATACAATACTGCACATTTTTACCAGTGCTCTAAATAATATGCACTTTTTATTATTAGCTGCAGATCTGTAAGCCTTTATAAAGTAGCCCAAGGGTAAATAACATGTTGCATAGCAATGCATAAGGTACATATGTACAATTAACTACAATCACTAATGTTCTGAGCACTCATGATCCAAAAGGAGCACATTCGGCATATATTAATGAGAATATTATAAAAGCCTGTTTTTCAGATATTTAGTGGGCCTGTAATGTATATATAGTCCACAGTTCATTGAAAAATATCCCCTATAGCATGACTGCAGTGTAGCTGAAAGTACTTGAAAGTATAATGATTGCTCATTATAAATTATCTATCAGACTTGGCTGCCCTTAGTACAGGTATGGGACCTTTTATCCAGAATGCTTGGGACCTGGATTTTTCCAGATAAGGGGTCATTTGGATTTCCATACTTTGAGTTTGCTAAAAAATGATTTGTTAATGGTGATTACATTTCAGAACAAAGAATGTATAGTATTTGTATTAATGCTGCTGTTTTAAATGACTGTCTGTCTCATTGTTAATTATTCCAGTACATATATTTTTGGCAGCTAGTGTTTGGTTTGCAGCCAAATCCAGCAGGTAGTCAGATAAGCCATTATGCAATGTGTTGCTCCCTTTTGATGACCTAATAAATGCATACATAATGCTTATAATAAAAGGTGTGTTGCTGAGACATTCTCTATAAACAAGAAAACTAATCTACAAGATCTCAAAGTGAAGCTACCAAAGATCAATTCACTTCTGCTACCTCTTCTGCCTGCTCTGTCTCATGGGAGAAGCAAATCAAGATGGCCACAGGGCATTGCTCAATGAAGAAATGGAAAATGAAATGGTAATATTTCAGCTTTCACTCTCTATCCACTTCTTAATTGTCTTCACATAATGCTAGGTTTATGTTGTTGCAAGAAGAAAAGCAAATGGTAGGATGTTTTAGGCACAGTATTTGAAATTATATATTCAAAGGCACATTTTTTAATCTTATTTTTATTTTTGAATTTAACATTTTACTCAAACATTGTGATAGTTAGAGAACAGAAAGGTTATTTTTACACTGTTAAACTGAGTACAAATCATACAGGTAGCTGTTATACTTAGATTTTAAAGTTTATTTGCCATTAAAACCCACCTAGTGCCAATGGGTAGTGCCTGGAATGCCAGTGCATTGTAGAGAAGGCTCTACAAATGAGCACAGTTGCAATTTACATGAATTATTTCTTAGCAGTTGCTTTACTTCCGTCATGAATGTAAAAAAGGTGCAGCAGGTTCTGAACAGAATGGCAAAAGTTTAAGGTAATAGCTTCTCTGCTCAGTTGTATCACTCGGTTCTATCACAGGAGTGACATGGTTTTTTAACCATAACCCTTACACTACAATTTTCCATATTTAGGTTCTTGCCCCAAATATTAATCACCTCTCATTTTATCATTTTTTCTCCCCCTTTATCTGCTATTTTTTATATTTTTATATTGTTTGCACTCTTGCTTTTAGTTTATGTTCCATGTTTTCACCAAACCCTCCATCGAATTTACTGCAGTGCTTTTTAGGGCAGCAGCAAAAGCTGCCAATGTAGATCTACTCTCTCAAACAAAAACTAACTTGCCAGCCTCATTTATTTTACAGGAGAGAACGTTTACTAAATCTGTGGTGTACAACTTTTCACCTGCCATACCCCATTATTTTATGTTAGTTTGCATTAATTTATTATTACAAACTAATAAAAAATTATTGTTATTAAATTAAAATGATGTCAGACAAAGGATCCATGAGCAGGCTGACAGATATAGAGAACCCTTGCAGGGCCACAACCAGACGGTTTTTCCTTCAGCTACATAGTACTGTATAATACTAAGTGCTTGTGGATAAAGGGCTCATTCAACATCATGGGTACAGAAGCAATTAGTGTCCCATAATTTAAGGGTTGTAACCTCAAATTACAAAGCATCAGAAAGGTTTAGGTACAGTAGCTAGCAAAATTTCTTACATTACCTAGTTTGCTAGATAGATGATGTAAAAATATTGAGTTGTATTCTGATGTACCGCATTTATTTAATTGCAAACAGTGCAGCCCAGAACCTGCATTTGTTAGAAATGCATTTGTTTAAAACCTTTTTTTTTTATGTTTATGTCTCTTTAAGCTTTGTTATATAAAAACAAGTTTAGCATGTTGAATTCATATTAGGGATGCACCTAATCCACTATTTTGTATTTGGCCGAACCCCAGAATCCTTTGCGAAAGATCCGGCCCAATACCGAATCTGAATCTTAATTTGCATATGCAAATTAGGGGTGGGAAGTGGAACATTTTTTTACTTCCTTGTTTTGAGACAAAAAGTCACGCAATTTCCCTCCCAGTCCCTAATTTATATATGCAAATTAGAATTCAGATTCAGTTGGGCAGGGCAGATGGATTCGGCCGAATCCTGCTGAAAAAGTCAGAATTCTGGCCAAATCCCGAACTGAATCCTGTATTCGGTGTATCCCTTATTGATATGGTTATGGTAAGCCCTTAAAAACAAACACAATAGGGTTATAGGATTATACATGAAAATGAGGTGGTGCAAATGATTGCAGCCCATTTTTTTTTTAATGTGGCAACTTCTGTAGTTTGGCAACTGTACTCTAATGTGTAGAGATGGAGACTCTTTAGTGTGAAAAATTTTATGGTAAGGGAAAATAGTTTCATTTCTGAAGTTTTGCCCACTGTGTTTCAAGAGGTTATTATAGGGACAGTGAAGGGTTTTTTTTGATGCCATGTGTTTGGGCAAATTAAATATTCATACAAATTAGAGTAATATACAACTATACATTCCTACTCCTCATCTATCATACATTGGGTATAGGAAGGAAGCATTGACGCATTACCTCACACATAACTTATGTTACATAATTTTATCCACCAAGTTTCTACTATTCTTCTGTAGCTCCCCCCCCCGCTAAGTTTTGCCTAAATCATATGTTTAACATTTAAAACATCTAGCCCTAATGGCTTATGGAATTGTCTTACCAACAGCTACTATGTGAACTTGAAATATAACCTTAAATCCAACACTGTCCCACAATTAAAATTCAAATCGCTTCCAGTTAGCTGACAAAAGCTGTTATAATTAGGGAAGAAATGTTCAAGGAAATCTCATGTTTTAATGCAAAGGAGGCATTTATTTGAGAATAAAGCAGATTTACTCTTTTAACATCCTACCCAATGCAGAAAGGCTTGGTATATCATGAATTATATGCAATTAAAAAAAGCAATAGTAAAACCCTTTTTTGACATACAGTAAGGCTCAGATAACTGGAAATACTCCTCACTCCTGCAACAAGGAAACCTTTCTTAAATGGATTCTGTCATGGGAAAGCAAAACACATCAGTGCTGCTCCAGCAGACTTCTGCACTGAAATCCATTTTTCAAAATAGCAAACACATTTTTATATTTAATTTTGAAATCTGATATGGGGCTAGACATGTTGTTAGTTTCCCAGGTGCCCTCAGTCATGTGACTGGAGTGATATCAACCCCCTCTCTTTCCCCACAGCAGCCGATGAACAGAATAATGGGAAGGTAACAAGATAACAGTTCCCAAACACAAGATAACAACAGCTATATGAGAATAGCACTCAATAGTAAAAGTCCAAGTCCCACTGTGACTCCTTCAGTTACATTGAGTAGGAGAAACAATAGCTTATCTGGAATCAGTTCCATCATGAAATACTGGCTGTTCCTGAAAACACATGATCAGGCACAATGACCTGAGATGGCTGCCTACAAACCAATATTACAACAAAACAAAATATACTTGGTTCCGGAATAACATTTTATATGGTAGAGTGAATTATTTGCAGAGTAAACAGTATAATTTAGAAATAAAAACTACACCCAAAAAATCATGACAGAACACTTTTAAACCTTGTTGCCCCTTTATGTGTGAAATACGTAAAGCTAGCCTTGTGTTTTATTTTTCTGGGATGCTTTTCCATGAAAACCCTCTTTTAATGTGAAAATCTAAATAGAGGTCCAGCTTTTTGTCTGCCTTTTTATCTGCTTTTATGTTGAGGAATTGTTCATCTTGCTGATCAGCATCAGCAGCATGCGCACCTAGACCCCATATTGCAAATTGTTAATTGCATATCAACCATTAGTTAACTTATACTTTATGGTGTTATTACCATATAACTATTTACAATTCCAAAGATATTAGAGGTCACCATTAAAGGTTGATTTATTTTCCTTTCCTTAGTCTCTCTACAAGACAAAATCTCATATAACAAATAACTATATCAGATCTGTAACTTTGGAATGCATTTAATAACATCATAATCTTACAATTTAGATATCAGAACAGTAAGAAATGCTAAACTAACCTCCAAAGCTGTTAGAAGCTAGCTAGGTCAAAACATAAGAGAGGTTATTGCATTTCATTAGAGATTTTAGGAGAAGTGTCTACCCCAACCAATGTCCTGTGCTGTATATAAAAGTCATTGTAATAGTATTGAAATTGCATGCTCACATATTATAAAAGTGTATCACAAAAACAACTAACTCAATATCATCTAACATGCATGTATGCTGTTTCATAGGAAATATTTGGATACAGGACTATTCTATGGCGTAAAGGACTTTGCATTATGGGATACATCTTTTCCCTTGGATTATTATGGCTTCTATTTTACTGGAAGCCAGAATGGGAGGTCTGGGCATACTGTGAACCCTGCTTACTGGAAAATGCAAATGCTTTTTTGCTGAGGTCAACGGTGAGCAATAAGGGTCTACAAGATCTTTTTCATTTTTGTTTATGTATTTTTGACTTACCTAGAATTGTTTTTAGCCATTCTATCATTATTTATTAACTATGGAACCTTAGTCATGTCTGACACCCCATCTGTGCACCAACCGGCAGATACCACGCCTTTCAATGCACAGTGATATCTGGGTTGAAGAAAGTGTTTTCTCCCCTAGCATAGATACTCCAGTGGAGAAATGCCTCAACTAACATGGCTTTTAGAGGTTTAAAACCATATTATGGCTAAGGTATGCATTTTAAGTGCTGTAAGTGAAGGATTGTTTATGAACTGCTGCTAATGCTGTGTATCATGTTGCTGTTGATTAGTGAAAGGAGAGATTGGTGCACCAGAAATATCTTGTGTGCCGCAAAGGACCTTTTATCAGTCTACAGGAACATTTTAACTATACACGGCAGCCTGCAGATGTAATCCTTGTTTGCTTGTGTTAATAACTGCTTACTTTTACCAACAGGATGAATTTAAGCAATGCTCAAGAAAGAATCTTTTATGGACTCATCTTTCAGAACCAGATTCAATGCTGACTGGGACATCAGACAATATGAACATGAAAGATGAACATTCCATCATCAATAGATCAATTATGATGCCAGAACATAAAGTATTTATTTTTCATTTTTTATATATATGTGGTATATTTTGAATATACAGGTCTCAGTAATTATAAGGAATAAACAGTATTTTTTTATCATTTAGTCTTATTCACCATTCACCATACAGATGAAAATACTCCTGGTGATATTTCCTTCATATGTGAATAATGCTTATGATGGTTTAATTGTATCTGTTTTAAGGCTGAGGTTGGAAATAAGGCCCCCATGAGTGGCGCTGTGAATTTGAATCACACCATTGTGAATTATACAAGTGCTGCTGTTTAGCTGACTTGTCCCTGCATCTGACAGCTGGAGTGAGTTCCATTGGCCCTCTGATAAAATTTGCATTGCATAAACTAATATAAGTGTGGAGGGGGTTCACAAAGCTCTAGTTGTGACGCTATTAGGATTGTACATAATCTTATAAGGCCCCATTACGATGAGGTAGGCACACGTTCTGGATGCTTATAAGGTCAACATTCACTGTTCATTTACACCTATACAAAGAGAAAGGCAAAGTGTGCTCTGCATGTTGCACTGGTCGTGCCTTTGTTGGCACATTTGGTGCAAAGGATCCCTGAACTCAAGTCTCTACTGTGCCTTACGCCCAGAGATGCTTCTTCTTGTATGTCAGTAATGATCATTTATTTACTCCTATCCATATGAATTTGGCGACTCCATCCAAAGAAGAATCAGACGTATGCGCCTTCAGTACAGTGTTTGTCTTATCCACGTGACCAGAGTGGAACGTTGGGATTTTGGATAGAGCGCTCACCCAGTCCCACGTACGGACTCTGTCTGTGTACAATTTCAAGCCATATGAATTTGGCACCTACCAAAGAGCAGTGCAAAGTGTGAGCTGCACCTTGCACTGGTTACTTTTTGTGGCACATGCAGCACAAGTTGTAGTGCAAAGTTCAATTCAGCAAGCAGTAAGTGCAGGACTCCCAATGTGCCTTACACTAGTAGGTGATATTTCTTTCATGCCAGGAATAATACACACACACACATATGGACCCTATGGGCTGCCGATTTGCTGACAATTACATGTCCGGTTCATCTATGCCTGTGAAGAAGAAGCAGGGCCGACCAGCACACAAATGAATCCACAGGACCAGATTATTTTTTATTTATACAAAGTTAAAAAATGTATATCTGCATCTACGCGTTTCGCACCCACTTAGGGCACTCAGTCATGGGCTCAGGGGTCTGGTGCACCCGGACCACACTCTCTACTCTGTGAGTCATTTACAATTTATTCTGGCGCACGTGTCTTCCCTATTATTGAAATGTCATCTATGCCTGCCAGTGAAACATTAAAGGGATACTGTCATGGGAAAAACATTTTTTTTCAAAATGAATCAATTAATAGTGCTGCTCCAGCAGAATTCTGCGCTGAAATCAATTTCTCAATAGAGCAAACAGATTTTTTTATATTCAATTTTGAAATCTGACATGGGGCTAGACATATTGTCAATTTCCCAGCTGCCCCAAGTCATGTGACTTGTGCTCTGATAAACTTCAATCACTCTTTACTGCTGTACTGCAAGTTGGAGTGATATCACCCCCTCCCTTTCCCCCCCAGCAGCCAAACAAAAGAACAATGGGAAGGTAACCAGATAGCAGCTCCCGAACACAAGATAACAGCTGCCTGGTAGATCTAAGAACAACACTCAATAGTAAAACCCATGTCTCACTGAGACACATTCAGTTACATTGAGAAGGAAAAACAGAAGCCTGCCAGAAAGCATTTCTCTCCTAAAGTGCAGGCACAAGTCACATGACCAGGGGCAGCTGGGAAACTGACAAAATGTCTAGACCCATTTCAGATTTCAAAATTGAATATAAAAAAATCTGTTTGCTCTTTTGAGAAATGGATTTCAGTGCAGAATTCTGCTGGAGTAGCACTATTAACTGATGCGTTTTGAAAAAAACATGTTTTCCGATGACAGGATCCCTTTAACAAACAGGCACAAATCTTTAGATCTCACATCTCCAAATGGTTCGCACCTTACAGCAGCCAATTATTTGTAAATGGGATATTTTATGTAATGGTCATGCCATTTTTAGCTGGCTATTGCGGCAATGATTTTCAGAGAGGCTGAACCTGTCTGGTAGGAGGATTACAATGATATGAGACGGCTGTGGGAGGTGATGAAGAAGTCTGAGAGTAAAAAAGAATACTAAAATATCTGCGACTTATGCAAGTGTGAAACTTGGTTGAGGTAGTAATACAAACAATATGTTAAAGGAGGATACTATGCAATCACCTATTCTTGTTTCCTTCTATGAAGCAATACATTAATTTATTCTCATTTCATATGTGTGCTGACATATACAAATGTAAATCAAGGCTCTAACTGGTTTCTAGAGATATGTAAAGATATGTAATCTTGAGTAATCATCATTATCCTTAATTTACCATACACACATCAAATCTTAGTCATCTATAACCTATGTTTGAGAGAGAGAGAGAGCGAGAGAGAGAGAGAGAGAGAGAGAGAGAGAGAGAGAGAGAGAGAGAGAGAGAGGGAGGGAGGGAGTGTATTGTTTGCTGTGTATTTTGCATAAAAATTCAATATCAACATCCTCTTTCTAGACAAAAGCAGATGACCCTGTTCATGTTTAACTGTTTCAGATTTTATTTTTCTATACTAGCAGAATATTCATGTATTCTTGACTTCTGACTTGGTTTCCAGATGGAAACTTGTAGAGATTATGCTATGAACATATTCTATTATGATTCTCATTGTTTTTTTCCACTTGTCTCTGTAGTAAAAGCACCAGAAAGACAAAACTTTTATGCAAATGCTATTGTCTCACATAATGCACAGAAAATCATCTGTAACTTAGGCAAGTGTGTGGGACACTACTTGGGTAGGAAACTGCTATGGGAGAAGTGATAATGTCTTATTTCTGCCCTTTAACCCACTGCTCATATAAGACAAATGTTATTACTGAATCCTGAATGAGAAAAATCCCCATAGCCATAGTTATACTGTATATTCTGTTTGCTTTACTTTAACAGGTTAGATACATTCGAGTCCAGAAGATAAAGTATGTCTGGCTACTTTCAGAAAAAAAGTTCCAAAAAGCTGGGTATGTAGAAAATCAATAGAGTTAAAGATACCATTTAGAAAAGTGATACGATTTATATTGCAGGGCTCGTTTACAAAGATATTAAATCGTTTTACTGGTCAACCATCCTCCATCTAACGCCTTGCATGCTTCTTCACAAGTCTTTTGGGTTCTGCTACATTCTGTTACACCAGAACTACTGTATTTGCACAGCACACACTTTGCGTAATATTCAACTATTTTATTTTAAGAAGGGAGCTTCCACTGTAATGGAATGAGGCAGCCAAAGCATTGCATGTGCCATGAGCTTGCCATGAATGTGGAGCCTTTACACAGTGAGATGTATTGATCAATACATAAGTCAGTATTACAGTAGCATGTTAAACAACCCAGTTCCGTGAAAGGGGGCAAAACATACTGTATATATATTTTTCCATTTACAGTAAATGTTTTTGCTATATTTTGCAGAGCACTTGAGGATCTCTATTCATGTTCACAGATACATTCAAGGTTTGGGTCTGGACTTACACAAGAAGAACAAACATTGAGGTACCTTTATTTAATAGCAATGTTTTGTTTTTGTTTTCAGGTGGCCCTAACACCATAGCAAATCATAATGATTTTATACTAGACAAAGAGGGCTACAAGTTGCAAGGGGGTTGGGTGGATTAGTTAGACTATTAAAGCAAGTTCTGTCTTGCATAACAAAAATGGCATTAACTCAAGGGATAAAAACATAATTTTACCTCTTTATAGGTTTCTGGTAAGGTCTCAGCTGGAGTATGCAGTGCAGTTTTGGGCTCCAGTCCTTAAAAGGGATTTAAATGAGCTGGAGCGAGTGCAGAGACGTGCAACTAAACTGGTTAGAGGGAATGAAGATTTAAATTGTGAGGGTAGACTCAGATTGAGCCTGTTTTCTCTGGAGAAATGCTTTTGTAAGGGAACATGATTACTTTTTACAAGATCCACAGATAGGTTGTACAGATACAGATGAAGCCACTTGGATTTGTGAGTTAAATGCGTCATGACTCAGGGGTAATTGAAGAAACTGTGTTATCTTAAGTCATCTTAACTCATTTAATGCATTTAACCTTTTCATTAGCATACCAAAGCTCCATTGTTCACAATGGTGAATGCTTTAATTAGATGGGATGTTGTGACGCAGTTTTCTGTGTTAAATGAGATAAATGGGATATCTGTGTTTAGTTATTCTGTGTCAAACAGACAAACCAAATTGGCTGCATCTGTATTGGTATTAGGGATGCACCGAATCCACTATTTGGTATTCGGCCGAACCCCGGAATCCTTCGTGAAAGATGCAAATGCAAATTAGGGGTGGGAAGGGAAAAACATTTTTTACTTCCTTGTTTTGTGACAAAAAGTCACATTTGCATATGCAAATTAGGATTCAGATTCGGTTCAGCCGGGCAGAAGGATTTGGCTGAATCCAAATTCTGCTGAAAAAGGCCGAATCCTGGTCGAATCCCGAACTAAATCCTGGATTCTGTGCATCCCTAATTGCTATACTGTATATAATTAGATATGTGTGTGTATAGGTAGGTTTGTAAAAATATGTGTATTTTTGTGTACTGGTTTTTTTTGGAGGGTTGAACTTTTTTCAATCCAGCTTAACTATGTACATTTACATTTGATTCCTTTAAACTGGACTTTATTAACTTATACATTATGCCAGGCCAGTAATCCTTGACAACCAGCCAACTTTTTTCTAATGAGAGCAAATATTGTGTTGGTAAAGTGTATATTAATATTGTGTATTGTATTGGTTGCAAACGTCCATTTCCGACTGTAAATGATCACCTCTGTCTGTGCTGGCTCCTGCTTTGTGGTTGGTCTGCCTTCTTTTCCAGGGGCAGAGTTATTCACGAAAAGTTAGGTTTTGTTTATAATTATGTAACACCCTCTTCGTCAACCACCTGTGCCTAGGTTATACAGTTTTACCATATACGAGGCCCTGAGTACCCTTTTCTAATTGAAAGGGTACTGGGAATTACCTCTCATGGCAGCACCTCCACCTAACGGGACCCTGGAATACATCTGCGGGTGGCTCCATTAGGAAAACAATCAAACACGCCAAAAACACAAACTTTATATAATAGAGAAAAGAGAAAATTAAATATGCATTCACATATTAATGACCCACTACCCTGGGGATAATTGCAGTCCTATCCTGGCACCTTCCTGCCAGGCAAAGTCCCACATTCCACTCTTGGGGGACAAAGAGTCTAAGTCCATTTTCTCTAAAGAGCTTGTAGTTTACCCAGGTAGCGCTACCTGCCCAAATACCTATCTGGCTGGACAAAGGTATTTGCTCCCACGTGGCAGCCTGTGGGCAGGCTCACATAGAGCTGGAACAGGCATCCACAGGGATGAAATCCTACAGCGAAGCACATGTAGCTTGCTTTATCCTTATGCATAGTTCCCAGAACTCTCCATACTGCGAGCACATAAAGTCCTCTGCTGAACCACAGCACTCTCCATAGTGCAAACACATAAAAGTCCAATTGTTGTATTTGGAGCTTCAGACCCTCCTGGTCTAGCTTGTCTGCTTGGGGTTCCCGCTCCCCAGCCCGCAGTGCTATAAAACTCCTTTTAAGCCCTTACAGCCTGCAGCACTTCTAATCACTCCGTCCTCAATGAAATAGAATGCAGCAATGGCTGTGTGAGCACGTGGCTCTGCCTATATCAAATAGTTATACAGCATCAACACCTTGTGACACACTTCGGTTTCTGCCAGACATACTGCAGAGGGACATGGGCTCCTGCCCCTCCCTTCACTCTAAGTTCAACCTGTAGCTGCACAGGCAGGGGATTTGTGGTTTCAGACCGTAGGGGAATTAACCCTATGGATTCCTACAATTATAATAGTAAGGGGTTTATCTGAGGCATGACATGGAACACTGCAGGTGATTGGAGCCATAAAAATGTCTTGTTTTATCCTCCAGATGCCTGAGTAGTTAAAAGAACTGTTGCTTTCTATAGAGTTCTATAGTGTTACTATAGAATTCAATTTTGATAAGTGGTTTTCATTAGGTGTATTAAGTTTGTTTTTCCTACTGAATATATGTAAATCTGCACAGTTATTCCTTATGGAGCTAAACACCATACCTGCTATCTTGGAATCCTCTGTGGTATTAAAGGGACTTGGAAACCTTGTACTTTATTGCATATGTGTAGTGTCTTCACCTGGACTCTCAGTGATATCCTCCACTAAGAACAAAAATGCTATCAAACTAGCCATACTATAATGGTATGCTTTATATAAGACACTGAAAATAAAAATGCTATCAAATCAGCTCTACTGTAATGGTATATTTTATATAAGAAATAGAATAAATAAACATTGCATTGACTACAACAATACAGTCTTGCTTGCCAAGACTCACATATATTACCATATTACCATAACATATTGGGCCTCTTAGTAGGTTTGGTAACTTGCATGCAAATAATATATAATAATGAGTTTATAATTAACCATAATTATTTAAAGATTAGTAATGACAAAAAGTAAAGGGTTTTAAATATAAATATTTAATCACCTTGCACTTTGGGTGTTTGTGTTTACTACTACAGTTTCAGCTTATATAATTAAGCTACTATTTAGCCATGGGGCAGCCATTAAAGTTGAACAGGACAAAAATAATAGTTTTTAGTTTTAATACAGGAAGATAAAAGGGGTCAAATGCCAATCATGGTTCCTGTAAAATTAAAGTATGAAAAAACTTTTCCTATGAAGAAGCACATTTGTTTCCAGCAATAGTTTATTAGCAATTTCTAAATTATACAGTTTACAGTTTCTATTTTTGATATGTTTGTTTTTTTTTTACTTTTTATCTTGTGATTTCTGTAACTTCATGTATTGTTCACATACATTCATCCTTTAAAGGGGTTGCTCACCTTCCAAAACACTTTTTTCAATTCAGTTGTTTTTAGATTTTTCCCCAGAAATAAAGACTTTTTTCAATTACTTTCCATTAATTATTTTTTAAGTTTTTTCCAAAATCAAAGTTTAACGTTGAATGTTCGTGTCTCTGGTGTTTCAGTCTGGCAACTCAGTAATTCAGGTGCAGACTCTAAACTGTTACAATTTTGGAACATTTAGTTGATACATTTCTCAGCAGCATCTCTGCAATATTAGCAACTATTGTATCAATTCTAACAGCTGCCTATAATGAAACCAGGAGATTCTGCTCAGCAGGGACACAGATAAGAAATGTATCAAATAAATGTATCCATTTAGAACAGTTTACAGGATCGGTGACCCCCCCCTCCCAGAGCTGCTTCAGAAGGAGAGAAATGACACTTTACACTTCAATATTAGAAAAACCGTCACACATAGAAAGTCATTGGAAAAAGTCGTTATTTCTGGTGATCTATCTGAAAACAACTAGTTGTTTGAAGGTGAACAACCCCTTTAAATGTAATATCATGATGAATGTTGTTCAAATAACTATAGTATCATTAGAATAATCTCAGAGCTGTAAATATGCAGAATACTAGCCAGTCATTTTGCATTACTGAGAAAAAAAAGGCAGATTTCATTAATTATATTGTTTTCTGTATACCGATAGAAAATAATAATGCTTCACTATTATGGGCTATTGCTAGTGAAGGGCGAATTTATTAGCCAGGTGCGAATTTGTGGCTGAATTTGCACGTTTCGCCACCGGCAGCAGTTCTGGCGCCAGCGTCAATTTTGATGCCAGCGACGATTAACGGACGCCCATTGACTTTAATGGACGCTGCAGTTAAAATCACAGTTTCGCAAATTTTTCGCCAGTTTCACGAATTTCGAGTAAAATTTACGAAATTCATGGCGAATCGAAACGGGACACTATATCAAATAGGTGTAGTGTATCTTTATTTAAGTATCTAAATAAATACCTTCTGCATATGTCCTTTCCTATTGTGTGAAAAGTGTGACAAGTTTTTTTAAATATATAAAATATATATTTTCTATGTATTTAATGAATTCATCAAAAAAACAAATATTCATGATGGAAATGATGTTACATTCGGAGGCAGATTTAGCAAAGGGTCGAATTTCGAATTCATGTGAGTTTTTTTTAACTCACATGATTTTGATTTTACTTGAAATTCGATTGGGGGGATAATTTATTGAAAAAAATCGAATATGTAAAAGTCGGACAAATTTTACTGACCCCAAAACTCTATTCAACCAAACTCTATTCGAGTTTTTTCTCAGAAAAAAAACTTGAATATCAGTAAGGCTGCAAACATCTCCAAATTGGTCATTGGACCTCTCCCATTGACATATACAGGAATTCGGCAGGTTTTAGGTTGCAAGTAGTCAAATTCGAATTCTTAAAGGGCCAGAGCATTATAAAAATCAAATTATTTTTTTTTTAAAAAAACTCGAATCGAGTTTGGATAATTCCCTAGTCGAATCTGACAGTTTGGACCATAAAAAGAATTTGAAAATTTGAATTCAAATTTTCAATTCGACCCTTAATAAATCTGCCCCTCGGTGTAAAAGTATGGCCACTGAGAAATTAATTGACATTAACACTGTCAAATTAAATGTGTACCTGTCCTTAGTTGTCCTGTATTGTTCTTAGCTGAAATGTATAGTGTGAGAGATTACTAACTGCCACACCTTGTTCAATTACAGCTTGTACACATTGGCATATTTCACACTTTTATTATTTGTCATGGAGATAATGTGTCAGTGGGTTTTATATTATGAGTAATGTACTCTTGCATGCTAATTATTTTTCTCTGGAACGTTGAATGGTCAATATAAGGCAACATCAACATATATTATATGCAAACAAGTTAATTAAATCTTTTGTTTATAACAAGAAGAACTGCTTTTCTAAATTAGGGGAAAGTGTTAACAACATGTGATCTTCACAGAGAGATATTTATATAACAGGGCTGTGGGCAGGCCCAAGGGACATGTATGTCACTCCAGGAGATTTTACCACTCACACCCTGCCATTGGGTTTCAATGACTCCATTGAGTGGCAGCAGCATTGTATGGTAATCTTCCCTAAGATACTGCTATAGGAAAAAGGGGCCTTTTAAATTAAAGTGTTTGGTAACAAAATAAAGAGACGTGGACGCACTCCAAGGATAATTAGGTATAAGTATAGTAGTCATAATGATGATACCAGAATGTCTCAGTTAAAATAAATAAATAACTATAGATAGTTGATAATTGCCATAGTTTTTACCTCTAATTCAAAATGGCAGTCAATAGAAAAGACAGGATGGGCACAATAAGGAAGTGCAACGAGCATGTTTGAATACAATTACCTTTAATCACTTTTGCATGACTGCATTTGTGGCTGCATTCTTAAAGGAATTGTTCAGTGTAAAAATAAAAACTGGGTAAATAGATAGGCTGTGCAATATAAAAAGTGTTTCTAATATAGTTAGTTAGCCAAAAATGTAATGTATAAAGGCTGGAGTGATTTCATGTATAACAAGTCAGTCAGAGCACTACTTCCTGCTTTTCAACTCTCTTTGTTTACACTGACTGGTTGCCCTGGCTACCAGACAGTAACCAATCAGAGACTTGAGGGGGGGCCACATGGGTCATATCTGTTGCTTTTGAATCTGAGCTGAATGCTGAAGATCAATAACAAACTCACTGAACAGAAATGTACCATGTGGCCCCCCTTCAAGTCGCTGACTAGCTCAGAGTTATAGAGCTGAAAAGCAGGAAGTTGGATTCTGGCTGTTTTATTAGACATCTGTTCACGCCAGCCTTTATATATTACATTTTTGGCTAACTAACTATATTAGAAACATTTTTTATTTTGCACAGCCTATCTATTTACACAGTTTTTATTTTCACACTGAACTATTCCTTTAATGACACTTTATTGTCATTAGCAAGAGGCACTCTACTAACAGCTTTTGTAGAGTAGAAACTGACCCCACAACTGCATTGTTATACTGGGATGACTAACTCATTTCTAGGTAGCTGTATTTTGCATACAGCCTCCTCACTTTGTCATTAAACCATGTGTCTAAACTTGACATACATCCGCATATGCAGTATGGTGGTATCTGCTGTCACTGGGCATATGGGGCAGATTTAATACAGAACATTCACACACAAGTGTTTCATGGGTAAAATTTGCACCATTTGAGCAATGATAGGATACTGTACATGTCAGTGACTGCACACGGGGCAGCATTGGGTGCAACTGGTAATTTAGCATTTTTACAATTTGCATTTTTCACAAGTTGAGAAAGTACCTAGTGTGACATTTGCATAGTACCCAGGGGCAGCACCCAGGGGCAGCATAACTGAGCTTTTGTAAAATTATTTTGATAATGCATGTACAAAATGAATATACTGATATTAATCCATAAAATGATAATCATTGAAGTAATATGCCATCAATAAATAATTGTGTCAAGAAAAATATCAACTAATGATGAATTTTAATCTAATTTGCTGGATTTTCTAAACGTAAAATGTAGAACTAAATCTTGGAAACTGTTTCCAATTTTTTTTACAGAAGGCAAATTTGCGGACAAAATGCAATTGAAGTTGAAGTTGTTCCAGTTTGGAAATTACTTTTTAAAGAGGTTATGCTTATATTCGTATTTAATATTTTCAGTTCATATTATTGTTTGTGTTTTTATAGCATCATTATAAAAATTAAATGATATTGTTTTCATCTTACAGCTGCAACTGTAAAAACTGTGATAAATTACATGAATGCATTACAGTTGTGACACTGCTGGTGTCTACAACCGTGTAGCCCACCTAAAGCGAAGGTGTCCATTTGCCCCACCTACTCATAAGACCTCAGATCCATTACATAGATCAGAGCTGTTCAACTGGAGGCAAGTGATGGGCGAATCTGTGCCGTGAAATTCAGAAAATTCGCAAAACGCATTGAAGTCAATGGGCGTCAAAATAATTTTTCATGTCCGTCAATTATGACACGAGCGACAATTTTTATACCAGCAACTATTTGGTCCAAATGCATTAAAGTCAATGGGCGTCCGAATAATTTTGACACGATCGACAATTCTGAGTCAAGCGACAATTCTGACGAATTGGCCACAGTTTTGTGAGTTAATTGCTTGCGATGAAACACAGAAATTTGCTGCAAATTTGTGTATGGCGAATTTATTCGCCCATCACTACTTTAGGCCCATGGGTTGTTTTCTACCTTCAAGGGCTCTATTGGCTATATGGTATTGGGAATAATGTACAAAGATAATTGCTTCCATCATTAATTAGTTCATAAAAGGGTGCACATCTACAGATCGCTTACTTCCCGTATTTTCAGAACACCCAAATTCCTTAAAATGCTTCCCTTAAAGGGATGCTGTCATGGAAAAAAAAATTTTTCCAAACTTAATCAGTTAATAGTGCTGCTCCAGCAGAATTCTGCACTGAAATCCATTTCTCAAAAGAGCAAACAGATTTGTTTTTATATTCAATTTTGAAATCTGACATGGGGCTAGACATTTTGTCAATTTCCCAGCTGCCCCCAATAATGTGACTTGTGCTCTGATAAACTTCAATCACTCTTTACTGCTGTACTACAAGTTGGAATGATATCACCCCTCCCCCCCAGCAGCCAAACAAAAGAACAATGGGAAGGTAACCAGATAACAGCTCCCTAACACAACATAACAGCTGCCTGGTAGATCTAAGAACAACACTCAATAGTAAAAACTAGGGATGCACCGAATCCAGGATTCGGCCAGGATTCGGCCTTTTTCAGCAGGATTCGGCCGAATCCTTCTGCCTGGCCGAACCGAATCCGGGCGGGAGGGAAATCACGTGACTTTTTGTCAGAAAACGAGGAAGTAAAAAATGTTTTCCCCTTCCCACCCCTAATTTGCATATGCAAATTAGGGTTCGGATTCGGTTCGGTATTCGGCCGAATCTTTCACAAAGGATTCGGGGGTTCGGCCGAATCCAAAATAGTGGATTCGGTGCATTCCTAGTAAAAACCCATGTCCCACTGAGACTCCTTCAGTTACATTGAGAAGGAAACACAGCAGTAGTGATGGGCGAATTTGCGCCATTTCGCTTCGCAGAAAAATTCATGAATTTTGCGCGAAATTCGCGAAACAGCGAAAAATTAGCGAAACGGCAAAAAACTAGCGAAATGAAGTTTTTTGACGCCGGCGCCCGTTTTTGGCGCAAATTTTCGCTGGCGTTTCGCGAATTTATTCGCTCGCGGCGAATCGCGCAAATTTGCCATGAATTCGCACCTGGCGAAATAATTCGCCCATCACTACACAGCAGCCTGCCAGAAAGCATTTCTCTCCTAAAGTGCAGGCACAACTCACATGACTTGGGGCAGCTGGGAAATTGACAAAATGTCTAGCCCCATGTCAGATTTCATATTTGAATTTAAAAAAATCTGTTTGCTCTTTTGAGAAATGGATTTCAGTGCAGAAGTCTGCTGGAGTAGCACTATTAACTGGTGTGTTTTGAAAAAAACATGTTTTGCGATGACAGGATCCCTTTAACACTATGGCAGCACAACAGTGTTTTCAGTCACACTCCACTTGTCAAAAAAAATAGCATCATAAAAACCCTGCTTAATGTACAGTTTCAATTAGTGGCATCTAGAAACATCTCATTCAAATGCAACAATAATAATGCAAATAGCACAATTATCTATTTGATCAGTGACAATTTAGATAATCAAACTTTGAAACTGTTGAGTAGTACTGTATGTTCAAGGTTTTTAAAGGATGGCATATTTCACAAGAAAATATTGTCACTATAAAAGTCAGACTTTTTTTAAAAACAGAATTATATATAACAAATAATTGTGTTACATCAACAAAAAAGCCTGCATTTTAATCTTCATTTTAGGAAGATTCAAGCCTAGATATAATTCTAGTCTGAAATAAGAAGCATTTGAGTTAATATATAAATACTCTAGCCTAGTAAAGCAGCAAATGGGAAATAGGAAAGGTTTTATACAGACACATTGGGCCAGATTCAGTTCAGTGATAAAAAAGTTAATCACATGACAACTCATGGACGAGATTCAATTTGAGATGCCATTCAATTCAGAAAAACTTATCTCATGGTTTACCACGTGAAAACTGAATTAGGAGAAAAGTTTTTTTCCTTGAATTGAATCAGACCCATGAGTTTTCAAGTGATAAACCATGAGATAGCATTTTTTTTTCACTGAATTGAATCTGGCCCATTGTATAAATATGGTATTTGCAATTAACTTGTCTCCTCTTTATACCATTATTATTATTTTATATGGTGCTTATTTTCATCCAATATTCTCTTTCTGTTTTACAGGTTTTAAATCCATTTTACCTTTTTCAAATTGCCAGTCTTGGCTTATGGCTGTCTGAAGGATACATTGAATATTCTATTGTTATCATTATTATAACCCTGATTTCTGTCATGCTTACTGTATATGACCTTAGACAGGTATGTCACATTTTATAGAAAAATGAACAATGTATTTTTACAGCATAATAAAACTTAAAACTGCAAAATAATGTCATTATCTTTGTTTCTCTCCTCAATATGCATTAAGATACTCAGTACTGATTATCAAAAATCACGATATGTTTCTTTTTTGAAGAAATGATCCATGATTATCCATATTTTATCCACAGCAATCAGTAAAGCTTAACAAACTGGTTGAATCCAATAACAGTGCCAGCGTCACAGTCCTAATGAAGAATGGAGGTGAGTATTTTTCTAGTCTTTTGCTAGTTTGCGAGTCAGGCAACAGGAACTTGGTTCTCTAAATGTTGTACAAAAGTACAGTTTGAGTAGTGTGTCCTTGTCAAGTGACTAACAAGGAAAGAGTAGGAACTTAATAGTAACAACAAGGGAGGGTCACAAAAGCTATTTTAGGGTGGAGTTGGGATCTCCCATCAATGAATTAACAAAAGTTCTTAAAAGTTAATAAAAGTTACCCACAATACAACATCCAGTTTCTACTATAGTTAACCCACTTTTATATAATCTTAAAGTCAGATAGGACACATTTGAGTTGAAAAATAAAATTATAAAAAATAGATTATTTGGATAATTTTAATTAAAATTTTAGGAGTAAGATTTAATAATCTGGAATATAGTGCTATATATTCATACTATAATTAAGCACAAAAGACCAAATGAGATACAGTATGCTTAACAATGAATGTGCAGCCAGAAGAGAAGGGGTTGCAGCACATCCAAAAATTATAAGAGTTATACCTTCCAACAATTCACTACATTAGTGCAAACTACAAGAGAGACAAATTAGGTTGGTCCTAATCCAGGGGTGATCCTGCCCATTTTGCCGCCTGATCCTCCAAATATAGGGGCAATCCTGCCCATTTTGTGGCCTTTGTTTTGCGTCATTCCCCATGGCACTCACCCATCAGACGGGTGTCGAACAGGGGTCCAAAACGCTAATGCAAAGAGCGCGATTGCGCTCTCTGCACTATATGAGCCTAATTCCTGGTTGAAAACTGGAAATTCAGCTCTTAAAGTTACCAGAAGGGGCATTTTTGCTACCCCTGGCAACCAGGGGGGTGCTGCCACCTGAGGCGGGTGTCTCCACTCACCTCATTGGCGGAGCGCCCCTTGTCCAAATCCTAAAACTCCCTTGGTAATGTTTTTCATACTCATGGGCAGAGAACTTTATTGATGTATCATAAAATAATATATCAGTACAGCTAAGGATACAATAACTCTATTCCCCTTACAGCTATGAAATTATATGTTAAAAAACAAATGAAGAAATTTTGTTTTCATATTTTGTCAGACAGTTTTGATGTGGAATCCCGGCAGTTAGTCCCTGGAGATATAATTGTCCTCACAGGAAAGAGATTTTTCCTCCCTTGCGACTGCATCCTGCTGAAAGGCAGCTGTATTGTAAACGAAGGAATGCTTACAGGTTAGTAGCTTTCTTATGTCACAGCCCATGTATTGGCTTTTGTATTGTTTACATAGCTTTACAGGGCTATACATGGGCCAACCATGTACGGTATTCAGCCCATGTACAGCCACCTTATACTGGTTCTCACATTTCTGCATTCAAGTTGTGAACTTGGACTGCTTCTGAAATTGACCTTGTTTGTGGTGTTCTTTGACCAGCTGTTCAATGACTGCCACTGTTTATATCCATAACCAATTTCTAGCTGCTGTTAATTTGAGTCACAGTGGAGGAAAAGAAAATATAATATATATAATAGCCCACTATGTATATATAAATAATAATGTATAAACAGGTGTTATATTTTTTTTACTCACAGTTTTTGAGATTCTAGCACAAAACTACCTTTTTATAAGTACAGAAATGGCATTTGTTTAGCAAACAATAATGTTTCTCTAATTATCCTAAAGGAGAAAGCATTCCCGTCACAAAAACTCCCCTTGACTGTGCTGAGAGCTCCAAACCATGGAAAATCCACAGCGGGGAAGATTACAAAAGACATGTGCTGTTCTGTGGGACTGAAGTTATTCAGGCAACATCATCTGGATCTGCCCCTGTCACTGCTTTGGTGATGCAAACAGGTTGGTTTAATACAATAAGTACAGTACATTAAACCACTTTTAATACAGTTTATTTTACAAGAACATAACATCTTGCAAGGTTCATTATCATTCAGTATCTATAATACTGTAGAAAAGCACCACTGAAATAGAGATTAATTAACAGCCCCTTCAGCTGCCACACTCTAGAGATGTTGTAAATACAGTACCTTCTAGATTCTGGCTTTTTGTACATGTATGAGGATTATGAACAACTCAATGCTAAAGTAAAAAGAACATAGCCCTTTAATAAGCAATTCCTTTGGCAAGAACAGAAGCTTGAGATTTTGCTTATTTGCTAGATTTTGAGTATGGGGTATTCTGACCCTCACGTGATTATTGTTTTGAACAATAGACCTGTAAGCAAAACATGTGAATATTCATGGAGGTCCTGCCCTTGACCCCTTTCTCTCTCATCAGTGGTGGTGTTTGTAAAATGGAAAGAGGATAATAAAAAAGGATTAAATGGGGTTGCAACTGGAGACAGCCTAATAAATTGGTTTCTCTAGTTTCTATACCCTTTTTGGTAAGGAGTACTGCAATCAGTGGTAGCCTGGGGTCCCTCATATCTTAAAACACAGTATATGTCCCACCATAATGCCAACTTAACTGGTTTGATGGGGAGTCCTAAACATTTATACCCATCCTATTTATTACGCTCAGGGTTGGTTGTTAGTAAGAAAAAGGTTTTGCTATACCAAAGGGCTTTCATCCAGTTAGTGTAAATTCTATAATCTAAATAACAGTTTCAATTCTACAATACACCTCACCAGCACCTATTAGTATTGAGCTGAAGCTCCAAAAACAAACAAAAATGCACACAAACATTGTATTGATAATTATCTCTAACCCTGCCAATATTCAGGTTTTAACACAGCTAAAGGAGATATGGTGAGGTCAATCCTATATCCGAAACCCATGAACTTCAAGTTGTATCAAGATGCTCTCCGGTTCCTTATGTGTCTAGTTGTGATTGCTGCTGTTGGTTTTATTTACTCTGTGGTAGTGTTCAAGGTTAAAGGGGTAAGTCATTCCTCAATAAATTTCTCTAAATTAATTTACCTTTTTTTCTACAAAATAATTACTTACTGTGAGTTTCCCCACCTCTGACTCTTATAATATACAGTATATCAGTAACTTAGCCTTATAGGGGGCTGGCCAGCCACCTAGCAAACTAGAACAGCAAGGGTACATCTGTCACAAAATAATGAGATTAGCAGTGTAAATTTTCTTGTATGAAAACTGAAAGAAAAAAAATTGGTGAGAAATAAGAAGTGCTCAAAATCTTTGTATAATTTGTTTAGGAGTATTGCTTTAATTTTTCAAAATGTAAATACTATAAATACATACAGAGTAAAGACTTCAAAATAATTATTGGAAAAAAATCACAAATGTTATATTTTCCAAATAAATACTATGGAACCAAATTAAGTACATTTTTCTTGTGATTTTGTTTTTTCTTTTTAAGGCATCAGTACGAGACATAGTTGTCAAGTCGATAATTGCAATTACAGTGGCGATACCTCCCATACTTCCAGCAGCAGTGGCAACGGCTCTTATGTACTCACAAAAGAGGCTTAAGAAAAAGAAGATCTTTTGTATCAGCCCTCAAAGAATTAATGTTTGTGGACGAGTAAACCTGGTTTGTTTTGATAAGGTAATGTCTATGTTAATTTAAATATATTTGAAACCATTGCTCTATGGCACACAGCTCATTTATTTAGCAGATGTAAACTGTTAGAAAACAACACAACACCTTCAAATTTTAAGAAAAACCTTGATGACACAGGCAAAAAAACATAAGAGAATCCTTGAACAAATTAAGACCAACCTTCCAACTGAAGCACAAATGAGTGGATTAAAGATAAAAATGTATTAGTTTGACTATAGTGGTCTAAATTAAATTTTATTAGAAAAAACTGATGTCAGCTGAACTCAATAAAAGTCAATAAAAGTCTATTGGGTATTTGGAATTATATGAGCAGCAATGTCTTTTTAATTGAATTAAATCTGGCCCATTTAGTGAAATTCAGTTTGAATATCTTATATCTTCTTTAGTGACAAGCCAATTTGACCTGAAAAATTTGCGAAACTGAAAAAAAATTTGGACAAGGACATAGAAAGCGTCAGTCACTGGGGGTTGCCAATTTGTTGCTTACTTTTAACTTTGGGCTGGCACCCTACTTCTTTAAAAAAAAAACCATGAAACAGAGTCATTTTTTGCAGGGAGGGGCACTGTCATATTACCCCAGCTACCCAGGATTTCCTTGTCCTTTAATTTTGTGGCGACATTCAGGTATTCATTAAAGATATAAACTCTCTATTTTAGACAGGCACATTAACAGAGGATGGCCTTGATCTCTGGGGTGTTATTCCATGTACTGAAAACAGGTATTTATCTCACCCATGTTTTTCTTTTATGTAATGTTTCTCAAAATATTGACGGTGGAGGGTATTTCACAACTGCAATTTTTTATTTTTGACCACTGCTTGTCTTTCTGAGACAAGTAGTCAAAACACAACATGTGCCTTTGGCCTAAAAGTAGTATAAATGATAATGTGAATCATGTAACAGTAAATATAAACAACACTACAATTAACCAGGATCTACACAGTACACAGTGTAAATTACTCACAGCTGCAGGGTCAAAATGTAAAATGTGATCTACAAGTAGTTCTTCAGCTGGTGACTGGTATATCCCAGCAACCTTGTCCTTATACAGCTCCATTAGACCACTGTTTCCAATCATAACCCCCAATTTGATAACTTAACTAAAATGGAGATGCCCATATAGCTAAAGTAAGGATGCCTGCCCCTGTACCCATATATGAGGTTTTATAATGAAGAGCCAAGTCCCACATATAAATTATAATTGAGGAAAAAGTAACACAAATAACAATAATTATCAAATATCACAACATTTCTTATATCAATTATCTCCCAATAGTATCAATAATGTAAGTATTGTATTTAGATTTCAGAAGGTTCACATGTTTTCAGCTGGAAAAGATTTGCCCTGGTGCCCTCTACTTGGAGCAATGGCAAGCTGTCATTCTTTGTTAATATTAGACGGAAAGATTCAAGGAGATCCCCTGGACGTGAAGATGTTTGAAGGCACAAATTGGGTAATACTGCCATTCACAAAATATAAGCCTCTTCTGTATCTTCATGTTAAAACTGTGATTTTGGCATGTGGCTTGCTAACTTCAGATAACTACGCTGAATGCTAAAAAAAATACTTTTTTATAAACAGCATTGAAAAGGCTGATACATGCAACACATGTTAAACTGATATTATGCTAATAGCATATTACATTTTGTAATGTTTTTCTTTTCTTCCACATTTAATACCTAACACATTTTGTTGTTCCATTTTATGGTCTTCTTTTACCTTATGTGTTTTATACCTTCCCATCTTTATGTTGTACATTATGTTATGGACTTCTGTGCCAGCAACCATAGCTTTTTAGCAAGAAGATCTGTGCCTGCAAGGAAGCCCCAGTAGCTCCTGATCTTCTTTTCTGCTGATTAACTGCACATGCTCTGTGCTGCTGTCACTTACTGAGCTTAGGGACCCACTCACAATATACAGTACTCATAGAATATTAATATCACAATATAAGGCAATTAATAATTAATATAGACAATTACTACATGGCAGTACAGAAACCAGTGCAACAAGTACACTATGTTTAGCTCCTCAACAGCTGCTCAGAACCCAGTGAGCATGTGAGTGTCACAGCCACTTTCCAAGATGGTGACCCCCTGGGACAAATTTAAAGTCCTGGATCATTGCTGCTATTGAGAAGCTGAAACTTTAGGCTGGTGCAATTCAGTATATAAAATATGGCATTTTTAGCCATATTCATTTGTAGGGTTTAGTTCTCCTTTAAGCTGTTTCATTCCCCATTCTGTTTTCTCTTTCTGTAATCCCCTATTCTTTTTTCTTCCACAATCATTGTTCTTCCAATCTGAATAGAAATCAATTGGTATAGATTTATAATGGATGTAGTATCAGACATAGCATTATGCCCTTAGCAGAGAATAATGTGTGAGTAGTTCAGGTATTAAACAAATTCTGACACATGCATCCCTTTTACAGATCATAGAAGATTCAAATAAAGAGAATAACCATAATGAAGTTTCAACAGAAAAACGTCTCCTAATAAAACCTGATCCTAGGTGCAGTGAAGTAAGTATGAGAGACTTTGGAGGCAGATGTGGTTGGTGTCCTACTTTATAGGGTTTTGCATTTATGTGTTCCTGACTTTGAAACCAAGGACTCTTGTACAACAATTTCTGAATAAATCTTATTTAATACTGGATGAAAGAGATTTTTTATTTAGGTTTGCCCATGCTAATATTCTGTAACAGCTGTCTACTATTTCTCTTAAATGGTTTAAAATAATACTCCTTCCTGGACTTTCGGGATTTGGTTCAATCATTTAGGTTTCAGACTTGCTTAAACGGCATTTATTCCATGTGAAACTGTCTATGATGGTGATGCTCAGAGAATGCTAAACATAGGGGGTTATTTATCAAAGTCCATATCTCAATATTTTTTGATACAAACTCCAATCAAATTCGTTCAGGTTTTTTTACGCTTATATATTATTACATTTTCTCGAAAATTTGAAAAATCTGATTTTTACAATTTTTTCACATGTTCTCATCCGATTTTCATGAATTTCATGATTTTTTTGGAATTTTCACCCAAAAACTCTGAAAACTTTGGGGTATTGCATGAAACCCAGCGCACATCAAAATCTCCCATTGAATTATATGCAACCTCGACAGGTCTGAGATCCCGGATTTTCAGATTCTGACTTTTCCATCCTCAGGGTTTAATAAATTCTGAAAAATTCATTATTTTTATTTTATTTTTAAAATCACACATTTTTCGTGATTTTTGCATTCTGAGTTTTGTAAATAACCACCTAAGTGCAACAGACCATAGACTCTACAATACACCTAAAACAACAATACCATGTATTGAATGAAACTTTGAACTTTTTGCCAAAATTTTTTTATTATGAAATGCATTGTATCCAACTATGTAGTAGAATATAATTTTATTCTTAAAATGTACAAAGTACTTCCTGGCACATGCATATGTACCCAAGTGTTATATAATATAACTGGTTGATATATGAGCAGCTTTCAGAACAAACAGCTTAAGTGGGAGCACTTACCAGACTTTAACTGTCTTCAGCGTGCTGCACGTGCACCGCCATCCCCTGCAGTGATGTCTTGTCCATAATAGATTCAAAGAACGGAGCACCGAGGAGGCCAGTTGTTAAAAACCTTTAAAAAGTCAAAATTGATTTCAGCAGTAAAACACACACTTAAATAATTTAGTATTTGTATTATTTGAACCCTTTCCACTTTTGTCCATATTTAATCCTTATTTATAATTTAAAAGGACTAATATTACAAAGAGTCACAAATGAGATGTAGTCTATACATATAGCATTTTCTTTTACTACATTATTAGAGATTAGTATATTTCTCCAAAAATGTAAGTTGTAAGCTGGGATTCATGATCATTCATTATAACCCAATAACTGTCTTTATGTCTTTATTGCTGCCTTAATTTTCATATTTTGTTGTGAGTGATTTTTGATCCTGCATAAAAAAAAAAACAGTTTATTCTTTTTGTTCTTTAGGTTCCATTGGAAGGAATTACCATTCTGCAACAGTTTCCATTTTCCTCCAGCCTGCAACGTATGTCAGTAATAGCACAGGTTATCGGAAGCGGGGAGATATTCGTATACATGAAGGGAGCTCCAGAGATGGTAACACAATTTTGCCTTCAAGAATCAGGTAATGTATTAGTGTTGGTAACCTAGTTCTAAATTAATAGTGCAATTGAGTGTAATTAGAAGAGTAAAATGTTTATAACCCCTTAAAGTCTTATCCTCACTTACTGCACATTAGAATTTGCATTGAAGTCATAAGGAGATACAGTACAATTGCAACCTAATTATATCAATGGTGTCTCTTGGAGAGGGCAGGACTGTAGGTCTGGATACCAGGAGTTTGACCCTTATATATCTGAAATCTTGGCTTCCATCTTTCCTACCATTCTAAGATGATAAGAGCACAAGAGACCAAGACATTCCTAGTTTTTGTCACTTTAATATGGGGTATTTGAGTAAAGTGAATGAATACATTGCAAGATAATTTAAAAGTTAAGTTGCTGCCCATCAATATTATTATTATTAAACCATGCCTTGGACTGACATGGCTATTCTTCCATCTTTATAGTTTTTGTAATAAAGTAACACATTTTTGTTGTACTGGCTTGTTACAGTTATAACATCCAACTAACAGGGGTGAAAGATAGTGGTGGTGGGGGCTTTATAAGGAGCATTCAGGTCAGTTAGCTCTAAGCCCCTTACTGATATAACAGACACTGTATTGTGCCACTGCTGAATATCTTCCAGCAGCCCCTGTCATTGAAGATAAACCAGCATGTGAAGCATGAAGAAGTGGGGGCGGGGGAAATATAGTGTAGTAGGAAAATATAGTTTTGTAGATTTGGTGCGTGAAATGCGTTGGAGAGTGCTGACATCACTGAGGAGGCAAGAACATAAGCAGAAACTGTTGCCACACACAGAGGCATCGAGGTGAAAAGTTTGTTAGAGACCCAGAAACCACCGGGGAGCTGTCACTAATGGACTCTAGATGTGGACATTTTATACAGGCTTTAATTGCCTAAACTTGTTAGTTTTATTCAGCTTGTTAGTAAAAATGGGGTGTATCTATGATGCCTCCCTCCTTTTTTTTATTAGTATATACTGAACATGGTGAGTTTATAAGAAGACTAGGGATGGGCGAATTTGACCCTTTTAGTTTTGCCAAAAATTCGCCACCGGCGAAATGTCGCAGATGCCCATTAAAGTCTATGGGCATCAAAAAAATTTGACGCGCTGCAAAATGTTTTTGACGCACATCTTTTTTTTTTTGACGCATAACACCGTACAAGTCTATGGGCGTAATTTCCGCAGCGAAACAAATCGAAAAAATTCGCCCATCCCTAAGGAAGACATCCATTGTGGCCCTGCAGTAACAAGCAACAATGATGTTGTTAAACTCTCTATACTGTATTTTTTGAAAACTAGATGAATGTATGCACTTGTACTATTTGTATGTCTGTGAAAGGTGTAACTGCCAGTTTATACAGTATACACTTTGCACTATATTATATGACAACTAAATTAGTTGTTTAACTATCACTATCTACACAGACTTTAAAGTGGTATGGTATAAATCACTTAAATATTTAATCATAAGTCAGTAAATCGAATCTACTGCACTATATTTTTCCTTTTTTCTTTGTTTTCTTTTTTTTCCCTTTTTTTAATCTCCTGTAAATTTCCAGCAGATATTATGCTATACAGGTGTTCATTAACTTTGGCACAGGTAGACTGATGACTGCTGTATGTCACATAATTTCAACAGCTAGAAAGAAATAAATGAATGAATCCTTTAGTTAGTTCTGCACTGAGATTCCAAAGGCGCTCAGTCACAGAATGTATGTTAGCAGCAAGTACATTTTTTAAAGGAAAACTATACCCCCAAAATGAACACTTAAGCAACTGATAGTTCATATCATATTAAGAGGCATATTAAAGAATCTTACCAAACTGGAATATATATTTAAGTAAATATTGCCCTTTTACATCTCTTGCCTTGAGCCACCATTTTGTGATGGTCTGTATGCTGCCTCAGATCACCTGACCAGAAATACTTCAACTCTAACTGTAACTGGAAGAAGTGTGGAAGCAAAAGGCACAACTCTGTCTGTTAATTGGCTCATGTGACCTAACATGTATGATTTGTTGGTATGTTTGTGAGTACAGTGAATCCTACGATCCCAGGGGGTGGCCCTTATTTTTTAAAATGGCAATTTTCTATTTATGATTACCCAATGGCACATACTACTAGAAAGTTATATTATTATGAAAATGGTTTATTTACATGAAGCAAGATTTTACATATGACCTGTTTTATGCAATATCTTTTTATAGAGACCTACATTGTTTGGGGGGTATAGTTTTCCTTTAAATGTCTTATAGAAACAATCTTACATGCGTGTTTTTGAACAACATCTATAGCTCATTGTAAAAGTAGAATTGAATGGGGTCATTTTGCTCATTGTGTTAGTATTAAATTCAAAAGCTGTTTGGGAATATCAGTCAACAACTAGAAAGTAGAGTCATTTCAAAGCAAGAGGTTTAGTGGCTTATTTATCACTCTGTGTAAAAATTGGAGGAAAACTTCACCAGTGGTCTTGCCCACAGCAATGGCGTAACTATATAGAAAGAAGATACGTGGTCACAGGGGGGCCAGGGGAAAAGGGGGGCCCGGACTGCAAGGTCTTTTCCCTCTATAGCATTCAAATCCCCATCCCTCCTCTTTCTTCTTCTTTTGACGAGCTTGCAAGTTGCAGAGGGCTCGAGCAGGCTGGGCCCTCCGAAAAATGTTTATGGTTGGGGGGCCCAACGCGATTTTGTTTCGCCCCTGGACCACAGCAACCAATCAGATATTTACCTTTGTTTTTTAACTTGTAGGTGATCGTTGAAATCAAATTGCTAATTGGTTGCTGAGGGCAGCATCACGGTTGATGCTTTACTCCAATTTTTACACAGCATGATAAATAATGTTTTTTTGAATAGTGATGCTCAGGTCGAGAATTTCTCGACCCACACCCAACCATAACCCGCCCCCTCCCGAACCGTACCCGGCCCGGGCCCGCGCCTGCCCTCTTTTTATACACCCACGCCCACCCCACAGTGACATCACAAAAGGGGCGGGGCAGGCGGAAGTCTAGGAAGCCGGCAGTACTAGGTTGCATGTGGGGAGAGCAGGAGAAGAGTTCGACCCGCCAATTACCCGAAGACTTTGTGCAGGAGTCGGCCCGAACCTGCCCGACCCGCGGGTAAACCACACATCACTATTACTGAACTATTATTACTACTTTTAATTCTGATCCTCTCTGGTTCATCCTCTAGTCTGTCATTCAAACCTCTACCTCTTTACTAGTGTATTTAGTACCTTACACACAGATAACTCTTTGGAGGTAATGTAATTAAATGTAGTTCATCAGAGCAGGAAAGATACATATATAATATATATTTAATTAGAAAATATTTTAATTTTTCAGTACCAGCTAACTTTTCAAATGAACTTCAGATGTACACACAACAGGGATTTCGGGTTATAGGTCTGGCATATAAACTGTTGCAGGTATGCGACAATGAATACAAAGATAGTTACCTAAGGTGAGCCTTTATCATTTATGTTGTACTAATGACAATGCAAATACCTGTAGCTGTTTTTATTTGAAGATTCAATAGAAAACTTAAATATTAACACATTACATATCAAATTTGATTATTTCTAAAGCACGAATCTTTAATATTTTTATGCAAGGACATGTCAATTTTGACTGCATAGCTATTTAACCACCAGGTTCCATCTGTGTACATTTTCCTATATACTTTGTTCTGTTGTTGTTAGCCCTTCCTCTGCTTACCATAAGACTTAAAGGAACAGTAACACCAAACAATGATAGTGTTAATAAATGATTTAAAATATAACACACTGGTAAAGGATTGTGTGTTTGATGAAAAAACATGCTCTCTTATATAAAATAGGATATATGCTGACAAGAAATGCTTTAGTTGTAGGTTCTAAATCAACAGATATAACGCTGGTTATTATCATCCACTCATTACTTCTCCCAGTGGTCTTCCCTACTGCCTGGGCTTAGGTCTACTCTACTTCCCTCAGCCTGCCTTGGGAACCGCACCCATGAGTAACTAAAGCAATATTTCTATACAGTACCTTGTGTGTGTCTGGACTCTGAACTGCTTAACCCATTTGGGACCTTGCTCTGCCTGCCTGTACATGAACCCCCAGACTGCTTAAAGGACACCTTTCTTAGAAAATATGTTTTCCCCCACCAGAGGGTTGAGCTAATAGAACCAGCACTCCAGTTGGGGGTGGGGAACAATACTGTTTGGACCAGAACATTCTCCTAACTAATAACCATGATCTCATGTCAAAAAGGGGATTTATTCTCTCATTAAATGAGCTGTAAAGATCTGTGCATGCTATATGATATAATGCAAAAGTCTCACCACATGGTGTCACTATTGTGCATTCTTAGTGAATCCACAGCTAATAACTATAGATTAAATAGTAACAGTTTCCAAAAACAACAGATACACCTACATCTTGTGAAACTCAGCATAAATCCATAGATCCATACTCCTATATGAAAGGGGCTGATTTGATTCTGTTAAGGATTGCTTATACATTTGCTGGCAGGAGGATTGCAGTCCTTACCAAATTCAAATAACTGTCGGTAGTTATCATTATCCAATTGACTATCAACAGTTAGTCTAGTCTGGTCAGGAAAATTGCAGTTGCCTTATGGTGACCCCATAAAGCAACAAAAAGACGAGACAGCGTAATACTGAGACAAAAGAAAGAGTAAAAATGAGCAGATGTTTTTGTGAGGGAGAGAAGACAGAATGGAATCCAGCCTGATGATGAAGAATAAGACAGCATAGAATACATTTTCTGAAAGGTTTGACTGAGAATATAACGATACATAAATACAGTTTACCATGACGCCAGTTTTGAAAATGCTGAACCAAAGGTTTTAACAAACCTGTACAGTCTGCTCATCAATCTGCAATATTGTACCTAGCATTGTGTACTGGCAGTTGCATTGTTCTGCATTTATGCATCAGTTTCTTGTATGCTCCTATGTAAAATAAATGTGACTGTATATCAGATCTGATTTGTTAATTAGCTATCTTGCACAATGAATATTAATACACATTTTTCATAGCTGCCTGTAAAATTCTGGTTTCTTTTCCTGGAAGGGAGGAGGTGGAATGCAGCCTAACATTTCTTGGCCTTCTCATATTAGAAAACCGGTTGAAAACTGAAACCATCCCAGCATTAAATGAGCTGAACAATGCTTTAATTAAGACAGTGATGATCACAGGTACATTTTATATTACCTATTTGCCAAACTAAACTGCATTTATTATGAGGGTGTGGCATGCAAAGCTACCATACAGCTTTGCCTTCATGATTGATTTGTGATCAAATTACTAAGAACTGCACACTGTTTAGTAACTCAGTGTGTAACCCTCCCCTGTGTTAAAACTGGTTGGTATCCGACATACCAGCATAATGCTCAATTTGAAATCACAGGGGAATGTACTGTACCAAGAGACGAAATTGAGTGCTTCATAAATGATATAGGTAATAGTCATGGTGATATAAGCTACTTATTGGGGCCAAACCAAAAGCCTGCCCATCCGGTGTCTGACCAGGGATCAGTCATCATCTGTCTATCAAGAATGTTCAAAAATTGCATGTGGTCAATTCCACAAAAGCCCATGATGCAATCCACTACCAATGCATGGGCTTCTATGATACTATGATCATATTTTCTGTTTTTTTCCATTCCAGGAGACAATCTTCAGACAGCAATAACCGTTGCAAGAAATTGTGGCATTGTACAAAGCCATGGCAGAGTGATACTAGCTGAAGCCTCAGAGCCAAATGGAAGTATGCCGGCCACCATTACATGGAAAGAAGTGGATACAAAAATCCATAATATGGATGATAACCAAGTAAGTATTACTATTCAATAAATACCATCTTTGATACATTTGACACAAACACAGGTTCATAAGAAAGGTCACACTGTAGTAACTGACACATTGGACTTTGCATATGATTACAAAAATTTGTCAAATACCCATGAGCTGATATTTTAGCTTTCCTGACCCTATATTATATTTAATTTTATATATCTATATCTATATCTATATATATCTATATATATCTATATATATCTATATACATATCTATATACATATCTATCTATATCTATATCTATATCTATATCTATATCTATATCTATATCTATATATATATATCTATATATATATAGTAGTTTCATACAGCATAGCAAATGGACCCGCACCCCTTTTATCGTGAAAACAAATGTGTTTTTTTTTTACAATGCATATCCAACATTTTGGCCCGTATTGGGGCCTTTATCAAGGACCGAAACGTTGGATATGCATTGTAAATAAAAAAAAAAAAAAAAGTAAACTAAATCAGGTTTATTAAATCCAACGTTTCAGTTCTATTTTAGAACATTCATCGGGGAAAGGGATGAAGGTTCTTATATAGAACCAAAACGTTGGATTTAGTAAACCTGATTTAAGTTTACTATTTTTGTTTTTTCTTATTACTTTCCTTGGAGTGCTGTCACCAGTTGATCTACATATTGTTAAAAAACAGATTGGCACTCAGGCATTTATTGAACTTCTGGTTGTGCGTTCTATTGAGCACTATATATATATATATATATATATATATATATATATATATATATATATATATATATATATATATATATATATATATATATATATATATATATATATATATATATATATATATATATATATATATATAGCAAGCTGGCAGCTTGAACACATTACTTTTGGGGGAATTAGTCAATGGTAAGCAGGCAACATAGGACAAAGGTGCATAAAGACAGGGACACATAGCTTCTTCAAGGAAAACACACGTTTATTTTCCTACTTTAAACTACTTTCCTACTTAAACAAACAGGGGCTCATTTATTAACGCAGCGCAGTGCTAAAAAGAGCGCAGTGGCCTGACATTTGCCCAGCGCATGCGAGTATTTAATAATGTAGCGCACGATACCTTAACAGTGCGATTTTGTGCGCTAATGTAGGTGCGACTTGTGAAACTGTGTGAAACTGCGTATCAGCTGTCGCAGTGCTTATAATAAATTGTGCGCACAGGAAGATACCGCAAAGGTAAGGATTAGTTGTGCTCATGTATGAATGCGCTGCTTTAATTAGTTGCGTCACATATTGCGCATATTGCGTTCACTTAGACGCATCTGCATTTGTTTCTGTGCTAATATTTGTTTGGTTGCAAAGGTGTTTAGCCTACCTGATACCCTTAAAGGAACCTTGGTCAATATAAACATGTTGGGTGGAAGGCGTGGTTAATATGCACTTTACAGGGGTTGTTCATCTTTGAGTAAACTTTGAGTTAACATACATCCCCACCAACAGCAGCACCATTGTATTTGCCAGAACCCAGTTTAGCAGTGTGGCTCTGCTAGCGCAGCTGGGCAGGAATGCGCATTTTGAAGAGCGTTACTATTACGCCACAAACAGGCAGTCGTAAAAATTGTGGTGCTGTTGACCGGGTGCAGTTTTGCACATATACAGACGCAAATCTGCGAAGGCCGCAGTGCAAGCGCATTGTAGCCACGCCCACAGCCACGCCCCTAACAACCACGGCATCGTTTGCGACATAAATGCCCAATCTTTTGCGCAATGCGCATAAACAAAACCATCGCAAAAGCTCTGTGTTATGCGCAATATCACGCAAATATATTAGCGATCACACTCGTGATGTCGCAGACAATCTTTTGCGTCCACTTATGCGCTGCGCTGCGTTAATAAATGAGCCCCACAGTGTATTGTCCACAGACACAGGGGTGACCATTTTATCATACAAACAAATCATAAAATAAAACCTAGCCCATTGGGCACTACCTTCCAACTTTGGAGCAGTCCCTGACTAAGCTGGGCCCCTTGTGGACCACCAGCAAACAAATAGTTTGGCTCACCCCTGTACTCACAGGACTTTCTCCCAGGTAATATTCAGCCTCCTGGCTTCCTCACTCTCTTCACAATACTCTCTGTGAGAGTCACAGGATCCCTCTGCTTCTTGCAGTAACAGGCAGCACCCCCAGCTCCTCTGGGAGTTCCTCACACAGCCAGGTCTCCTACCTGCTGTGTCCTGCTGAGAGACACACTCTCCCATTCTAATTAACTTTAAATAGTCTTTCCATAGGACAGCTTTCCTGTGGAAGGTGAACTCCAATCTCTGGAATGGAGTCCCTGGCTACTAAAGTCTTTAAACAGAGCGCTGATTCTCTGTTTAGTAACTCCCTTTCTGGAGCCTATCTCGGTACCTGGGGAGAAATTAAAGGCTAGAGTGACCTTTTTCCACCTTTTCCTAGTCTACCACAATATATATATATATATATATATATATATATATATATATATATATATATATATATATATACAGGTATACATATATATATATATATATATATATATATATATATATATATATATATATATATATATATATATAGAAAACCGTTGGTTATCCGCACTCCACTGTATTCAGCAAACTACCCAGGTGCTACTCAAAATCCACATAATCAATATAAGTCCAAATTGAATGAGTGCACACTGGGAACCTCTCGACAGGTTTAATTTAAAAACATAATTTTATTTAGATAATTAAAAAACAGGCCAATATATATATATATATATATATACATATATATATATATATATATAGGTGAAGTCAGGATACTTGGTAAAGTCCAGGATGGAGCTGACATATCTCCCAGGTTCCTAACAGAGTGGTTCCGGCTGCTAGTCCAGCCCGTGTGTTTTATGTCTAGCTGAGGCATCTCAGGTGGATAATTAAAAAGGCAGCTCAAGCCAGAAGACAGAGCTCCCATCTGGGGGTAAGACACATGGGAGAGGTATGCTGTACTTGCAATAAAGAGACAAGACACCATAGCTTGAGTGAAGGAAGGGCACAGCATTTATTATAACTCAATAAGGTTTTAACTTCAAATTAATTAATGCCAAATAAATTAATATGAGCATATACGTGAATCTGTATGTATTTATGGCAATGACACCTAGCCAGCCTCAGTTCATTTAACAGGCTGCCTATTCACTAACCTTTTGTGAAAAGGCTCAGCCTTATTCAACTCCTAGCCATGAGCCCTTTGGTTAAACCTCAAATTTTCGTCCATGCTGCGAAATTTTTATTTTTTAAATGATGAAGAATATATTAACATATTTTGGGAGCTTGGGTGGGGGATTCAAGTGAGAAAGCTATTCAGCGGGCAGAAGAAGAGGTACAGTATATGCTCTGGCACCTATTTTTATATCCTCGAAATTCTCGCTCTTAGGAACACGTGGTTCCAGGGTCCATTCGTGCCCTGAGATAAACTTGCCCTTTTGACATCATAACCCTAGCAACAGTAGTTTTCTGTGGTAAACAAAAAAGTGACATCTCTCATACTCTCCTTACAACATTAACCAATGCACCGCCAGCAGTCTCCCATGCAGGCCTAGGGGGAACTGAATTCCCCTATACCTCACAGGAAAGCTGCTTTGTGACCTCACAGAAGCTTGGATTCACAAAAAGGTTGGGACTCTGTGTTTCTTTATATTTCGAAGACAGGCAGTAGGCCTACTCCTGGTTAGTTAGGACAACTGACCTGTTAGTTTAGAAGCCCATTAAGAGGCAAGGATTTAATTTTGAACTGTTTGTTGTGGTTTATTTGTTTCAAGTGAAAATAAACTGCCTGAAACATACTACACTCTCATGAGTTCTGATTGTGCCGTGGGCTGGTTCACCCCAGAAAGCTGGTCCTAGCAACCCAACTCCTGACAAAATATATATATATATATATATATATATATATATATATATATATATATATATATATTATATATATATATATACAACACACCCGTGCACAGATGGGATACCTGTCTACTGAAGAATATTACATTATGTAATTGTGTTATTTATGCATATTTTTTCCAATTGCAGCTTTTGTTACATTCACCAATAAAAGAGGTTGTTGGCCTTTCAAAACTTATCAGTTTTTTTAGATAGTAGATAAGTAATAAACAGTTGCTTTCTATCTTTTGTTTTGTTATTTTTGACTGTTTCTCTATAATTGAATTCTAATGTTTAGGGGGTTATTTATCAAAGCTCTAGTTTTTTTTTATATCTCGAATGGTTTCTAATTTTAAAAAAAACCTCTAATGTAAAAAAACTGCAATCATTGTAGTCAGGGTGAAAAACTCGAATATGCGGATTGGTTGAGTTTTTGAAGGAAACCCACCAAAAAAAACTTGAACATCATGAAGGCTATTAACATCTTCATATGGTTCAAGGGACCTCTGCCATTGACTTCAACATGACCTCGACAGATTTTAGATGGTGTGTTTTTGGATTCAAGCTATTTCCAGTCTCAGGGTATAATAGATCTCAAAAAATTAAACTTTTAAAAGTAAAAAAAAAACAACGAAAAATTCGAGGGTTTTTTTTAACCTGATTTTTTACTTAAAAATAACCTTAATAAATCTGCCCCTTAATGTTCCTCCCTGGTGTTTCAGTCTGGAAGTGATCCAGGTGCAGATTCAGGACTGCTATAATTTGCTACATTTCTCAGCAACATCTGTGGAATATTAGTAATTATTGTATTAATAACAGCTGCCTGATAAAATAAGAAATGTATCAACTGATATAACAAAACGGTGACCCCCCTCCCCCCATCAGTTCTGCTCTAGTCAAGAGAAGGTGAAAACGAAAAGTACGTTTTAATGTTATAAAAACAGTCGAAAATAAAAAGCAATCAAAAAAGTCTTTCTGGTCTATCTGGTGTGATAGCTGAAAGACCTGAACTGTTTTTGGAAGGTGGAAGGTAAACAACCCTTTTAATGAATCCATTCAAGTCAATGTATGTGAATTAATGCATGGGAACCAAGAACTTTTATTTAGCCAAAGTTTTGTGGTCCAATGTGCTGTAGAATTTTATAAGGAATGAGCTGAATGCTAGCAGGATACTGGCACTATTCCAGTAAAATAATAATGTGTTTATATGCTGTTGCAGCTGATATACTGTTTTATTTGCCATCCTACTGTATATAATGCTTCATTTAACATTTGCATTCATTTACACTTGCAGTAAGAGACTTGAAAATGCAATGTTTAAATCTTTTTTTTTTGTATTATCAGGACAAGGAAATTGACCCAGAAAAAAACAGTGAAGCTCGGAGACACTGTTCATATTATTTTGCCATGTCTGGAAAAACGTATGGAATTATAGTTCAGTATTTCTACAGTTTACTTCCAAAGGTATGCAGGGAGTTTTCTTTTTAAATAGGCAATGCTCTAATCTATGGAATAGTAGGTTATAAATAATACATATTTATATCTAATATGTAGTTGTAGCAAGTGTTCAAAAAGGCACTGTCCTGGTGCTAACAAAAATTTAAATTAAGAAGCATCCATAATGAAATCAAGTTAACAATTCAGTCCACTCTGGGACCGTTCTCAAGACAAACAGTGCAATCAAGCCCCACCTACATCTTAAATAATTATTCACGTATTTAAGGAGGGGTAGGTTATATAGATATATTATAAATACATTGATTGCACTATTTTGGGATTTGGCCAAATCCAGAATCCTTCATGAAAGATTTGGCCAAATCCTGAAGTGAATCCATTTAAAGAGAGAGAATAGAGAAAAAATTGTTTGTGTGACAAAAATAACTTCCTTGTTTGTGTGACAAAAATAAATAACTTGATTTTAAGGACTCGCATTCAATTTGGTCAGGCATTTGGATTTGGCTGAATCCAAATCCTGCTGAAAAAGGCCAAATCCCAAACCAAATCCTGGATTTGGTGCATCCCTAATATAAGCAATACAACCAGCCCTTCCATTACATTTACTGTATTTAATCACATTACATTGTACATGAACATAATTGTTTTTTACCCCATGAAAGTGCTGGTACTATTGCATCTGTTACCTAACTATTTTTGACATTGCACATCTATGGTTACGTCGAAAGAAGCAGAGTGTATTCTCAGTTTGGTTATTTAGTATGCTTTTCTATTTTTTCTTTCCATATGTAGTTGCTGTTAAATGGAGCTATATTTGCAAGGATGTCCCCAGGGCAGAAAGCAAACCTTATAGAAGAATTTCAGAAATTAGAGTAAGTGCCATTCGTTCATTCAATTTACAGAATAAAGGATAACGATAACCATGAAGCAGTTTATTGGCATGAAAATGGTTAAAGTGATACTGACACTAAAAAACTACTTTTTTTGCTGAGAGGTTTTTTTTCTAAGTAATTGTTAGTTGAAATTCCTAAATCTGACTGTTTTGCCAACCTGACTGTCCCATCTCAGCCTGTCAGTTAAAGTTTTTAATGCTAACGGACTTCTACTGCACAAATATGGCAGCCCCCTCATAGGCAATCATATGGAGTCAGATAGATAATGTAAAAGCATTGGGTAAATACTTTATGGCAAAATTATAAGAAGCATGCAAAGTCAATATTATGGTAGATGTAAAAAAAGATGAAATTTCTGGTGTCAGAATCTCTTTAACCCTCATTGGCTGTGTAGAGATCACAGCTTTACATCATGGCATTTCTATGATTCATTTGTATTCTATTCTTGCACAGACAGGAGTTCTGTTTTATTATTTCCAGAATCAGAGTTTAAAGCTCATAGTTCATATTTGTAGAAATTTTGCAGCTCGCATTTAGGGCAAATGCTTCTCACCACCCAAAGGACTTATAAAATAAAAAAAGAGTTATTGGATAATGTATTTTATATACTACAAGGAAACCATTACACATAAAAACTAGAATCTTTCTACCTGATTAAAATGTTCCAACCCAAGCTATTCGGGAACCCCAGATACTTTTGCTTTCTTAATTTAGTTTTTCCTTTTTTATCTTTGTTTTGTCACATGGAGTTTGTAACTTGGTCCTGTTGGAAGTGTTCATATACAGGCTTCTTGTAGGAGCAGGAACGGTTGATGACAACCCTTTTTGCCATTTGCTGCTCTTTGTAGCTACATTTTACATTCCAGTAGTAGAATGATGGGCAAATTTATTCGCCAGGCGTGAATTCGCTGCGAATTCCCCAATTTCGCCGCCGGCGAATAAATTCGGGAAACTCGTCCAAAATTCATGGATGTCCAAAAAAAATGGACGCCGGCGTCAGCGTCCAAAATGAGAACAAAACAGGACATATTCGCCCATCATTATCCAGTAGACAGGGTCAGCATTTATTCAATAAAAGCAAGGAATCTTGTATGGTTCTTCTACTACAAATCTGTAAAAATGAGTCACAGTAACCAACAATACAGCTCAGAGATGTATACTTAAGGGAAATTAACATAAAACTCTTGTTTTTACAGTTATTACGTCGCCATGTGTGGAGATGGAGCAAATGATTGTGGAGTAAGTGAACTATTTTTTTAATTATTATGACTATTTTCTGAAGCAAGCTGTTCAACCTTTAAGGTATTGCTGGTATTGAAATCCATACCTTTGCAAGACTAAACATTTTAACAATCCTATCCATTTATGTTATAGGCTTTGAAAATGGCCCATGCTGGGATATCCCTTTCTGAACAAGAGGCCAGTGTGGCTTCACCTTTTACATCACAAGCAACAAATATTCTCTGTGTGCCACAGCTTATCAAGTAAGGATTCCTTGGTTATGCTCAGGCTGCCATTTGTGATTCTCTTATTTATTCTTATGTAACTAAGCCTTTGGAAAGAGGAAAGACTTTGTAGTGCAACACAAATTTTATGCCTGAGGCAAAAAGTTGTAGGGAGCACATGCCACTGCAGTCAAAACCCGTTTGCAGTTTATAGCTCCTGTGGCGTTTGCTCCTCCCTTATTTGAGGTCTTACTGTGGTAGCCTTTGGTGATGGTGGCCAAATAGGGAAAAGTGAGTTGGGTGAAAGCTATTTTTTGAGAGAATATTTTTTGCTGCCATAGCGCTATAATAAATTATGAGCTTACTTTCAAATATAATTGTGCCACGGATGAGACCTTTTTATCAGGTGCAAGCCCTTACAACGGTGTGGAGGCAGGGTGTAGTGCAACTGTAACAATGTGCTTATGCACAAGAACTGGGCACCAGTGGTTCTTTTATGCTTAAACAGGAACAGAGTTATTTACAGGATGATCCACATCGGAGTACATAGAACATATTGCATAAAGGATAGCAGTATACTCACAGCACCAAGAACACAGCTTGATCCCTGCAGGCAAGGGAACAGTTACAGCAGTAATTGAGAAGGTAACCCAGCTTTCAGCCTGTGCCCTAAGTGGAACCTAGGGGAATTTCTACCATCCCTAAGTCTATACACTTAGTCCCTACTTCTGGGTTATTAGTAATCGGGATATTAATCCCTGTGACTCTCCTTGTCGGAGCTATGAGCTGCTCAACTATATACAGTAACCTATCTATCACTCCTAGAGTGATCTATGAAAGAGTATAGCTATCCACTGTACTAGGGCCTAAGCGCCTAGGTTCCACTACCCATTGCCTTCCTGCCTGCTTGGTAAGGGCTAAGGCAATGGACCCAGACCATATGATTACCTAGACCTTTATACTATAGTGCAGTGCCATCTACAGTACACAGTGAGAACAACAGGGGCTTACATGAGCAGCACAATGACACAAGTCCCCATTAGGACCCATTTAGGTGTTGAAAACCTTTAGGATGTGCCTGCCAATATTATGTGAGGGTGTCTAAATTATCACATCCCTACACTGATATTTGCCTATTGGGTGCTTATACCAATAATTTAGTTAATACAAATTTGTAAATTTGTAATTTAGGAAAAAATGTGTATTGAAATGCTATTGCACACCTACAACATATATAAACAACACCAGATACATACTGTATTTAATTATGCAGTCAAAATGTACAGGGTAATACACCCAATACATAAAAATAGATCCAAACCTGGGGTTGTGGTTTAAATACTTTATGTATTTCTGTTTCTAAACAGGGAAGGCAGAGCTGCTCTTGTGTCTTCATTTGCTGTTTTCAAATATGTAACCCTGTACTCTATGATACAATTCATATGTATGCTGCTTCTTTATTGGGTAAGTAATTTCATATTTTACCCAACACTGGAGTAACTAGTCATCACAGCCCCCCCCCCATAAAAAAGTCTTAAATATAGAGTGATACTGTTTATTGGCTAATATACAGTAGTAGATTATAAAGTGCAAGCTTTTGGGACTGCCTAGGTCCCTGCTCTGGGCATGGTATCACACAGCAACTCACAGACCATTACATTTATACAAACTGGCACATGGTAAAAAGACAATTATATTTTGCTGCCCTTGGTAGAACAGTAAGATGGCTGTTAGGGAAGCTGTGAATGCAAGATGTCTTCTATTATTTTAACTTTTAGAGGCATATTTATCAAGGGTCGAATTTCGAATTTAAAAAACGTTGAAATTTGAATTCAAAAAGACCAACTGAAATGAAGTCAAAGTTTTTTTGGGTCGAATTTGCCCCTAAGGGTGATATTTATTAAGGCGTGTTTTTTTTTTTTTTTTTTTTTTTCGGTATCCGTTTTGACGCTGAAAACCTGAAAAAGTTACCATAAAAAAAGACTCAATTTATTATGCCGAATCTGTTCCAAGTCCAAATCTGCAAAATTCATGTAAATTAAATGTTCAGAGTTTTCTGGGTTTTTCCACATTTTTCGTGGTTTTCGGATGTCAAACATGATAGATTCGGGTTTTGTATGCGTCAATCTGAAAAAGTCATTGTTTTGTTTTATTGATAAATAAGGGCAAATCATAGATTCTAGTTTGGTCTGACTTTTTTATTTAAAAAATCTGAAAAATTTAAATTTTGATAAATAACCCCCTAAGTGATTTGAAATCAATGCTCTGGTCTAAAGCAACAGTAATCAGAATTTAAAAACTATCGTAATAATAGTTTATAATCCTGTTTAATCCATGCTTTTATTAGTATATTTAAGATGGTGATATATAGTTTATTGCGTACTTGTTCCCTTTACTTAACATTAAAAAGAAAACTGCTAATTGTCATCAATTTCTGTAGGAACTGAAAATGGTGGGACTTTACCAATACCTTGTTCAAGATGTGGGAATAACCATACTGGTCTCCTTAACATGTAAGTGCATCCATCTCTTTTTTAATGGATTAGTAAATAAATAAATAATGAAAATTGTACAACAGATTTTAAAATACAGCATCTTCTCTTATTTCAGTGAGTTTAACTCATCCCTACCAGAAACTGGCTCCCTATAGACCTCCAGCACAGCTTATATCTCCACCACTGTTGCTCTCAATTATCTTCAATGTTCTTCTCAGCCTGGCCAGTCAAGTTTGTGGCTTTTTATTGGTACAGAGGCAACCATGGTACAGCACATCAAACTACAGGTACGTAGTGTTTATTACCCCTTCCAAAAGTTTTCCTACCACTGATGCCAGATATTTTGGAATAGTGGGACCACATTAGCAATGCACCAATCTCTCAGCACCATGCCAAACATCAAGGAATCCTGAACACTTTTTGTTTTGTTTACATGTTGTAGTCTATTTTTAATTGCCTCCTGAGTCACCCATGCATTAATAGTTATACAGGTATGGGACCAATTATCCATAAACCCATTGTCCAGAAAACTCCAATTTATGGAAAGGCCATCTCCCATAGACTCCATGTTATCCAAATAATCCAAATTTTCGTCCCTTTTTGCTTTATTTTATTACTATTTACATATTAAATGGATAAATGGATGGCTTTGAAAAATATATGAAGTTATACAGTATAGCTAGCTCTACAGACAAGTTTAAAAACCAAAAACCTTTGTTGCACATCAGATTAAAAGAACAGTGAACACTAATATTTCTTGCTACACCTTGCTCAGTACAGGAGAATAAACGTATAAAAAAAGGGGGGGCTGATCAATGCACATTCCCTGGTCCCAGATTTTACTGGAGATCAATTCCTTACAGAATGATCCTTTCCTGCTGTTGCTTTTTATATGGGAGATCTCCAAGACCATAGCACATTTTAAAGGCATATTCTTTCCATCATTAAGGTGGAGGTTAGGGGTGGTCAGCAAATATGCACTTAGATAGAACGATTTACTAGTTAAACATGGGGCCAGGAATTCAGGAAATATGGATTGATCAATCGATCAGTGGCACTTCTGCCTTAGTTTAATTTGGAGTTTAAGAGCTATGAGTTTTTTTAAAAGGTTTTAGAGCCTAGGGAATACAAAGCAAGATCAAAATATGTTTGTTTGATGCTTACTATATTAAATAGAACGAAAAATAAAAACATGAATGCAAAGTGGTCTTTCAAGGTGCCAGACTTTATAGGGACAGTTGCCACAAAAAAATGAGTAACACTGGTGTATGATTCAAGCATGGAACTGTACATTTGTTGAAATCAAAAAGAAAAGCTCCTAACTGAAAATTATCTAACTGACTTCAGTTGTTTTGATATTGGTTGATAATGTATTATAACACACAAAAGCCATGAATATCTTGTAAATTATAGCCTTATAAAAGGTGAGTTCTGATGTCATTTCTGTCACATGACTCGCTGAAACTTGTGTATTATAATAAATAAAGTACCCCCAGTTGCAAAATATGAGGATATTAGAAGTCCATAACCTGTATAAAAACACTCGGCCTTCGGTAACTTTTAATATCCTTATATTTTACAAGAGGGGGTACTTTATTCACTATATAATGATTAGTGTGCTGTATATATTTTAGAGCCTGTGCACTAACAACTACAAACATTACCACCGGTGGATTCAACAGCTCAAACACAAACAGTACCGAAATTGAAGAGAATACTGAATTTGAAAACTATGAATCTACAACCCTATGGCCAATAACAACAATCAACCTTATTATTGTAGCATTTGTGTTCTCCAAAGGAAAGCCTTTTCGAAAACCAATCTATACAAACTGTAAGTATTCTGCTCTAGTACTGCTAGGGCTCCTGTAGCTCATAACAAGGTGTACAGATAGCAACAAAGAAAGCACCAATCTGCCTTGATTCAACCCGTATTTTTCCACTTTTTTTTTAGTATCTGAAGCTCCAGAGCATGTTTAGATTATTACAATCAATCAATTGATTTCCAGCCCTTTTACAATTCTTGTACTTGGTATATATTCAGAAAATATTGCATTTATGAATGCCATAATATTTTTTATTCACATTTCCTATGTGAGTGAACGCTAACTTTGATCTTTGCCCCTACAGATTTATTTTTTATTTTTCTGCCAATACAGCTAGCTGCCTGCCTTTTCATCCTTTTTGCTGATTTAAAAGGTCTTTACAGAGCATTTCAAGTAAGTAATCATTATATACTACACCAGGCTTCACCTTTCAAACAAGCTGGCCTGATCTTAAACTAGGAGCAGTAGCTAAAACGTTTTCAGGCATGGGACCAGTTATCCATGGGGTTTTCTGGATAAGGGGGTCTTTCTGTAATTTGGATCTCCATAGACTACAAAAAAATCATGAAAACATGAAATAAACCCAACAGGATTGTGTTGCCTCCAATAAGGATTAATTATATCCTAGTTGGGATGAAGTGCAAGGTACTGTTTTATTATTACATAGAAAGAGGAAATGTGTTTTACATTTTTAAATTATTTGATTAAAATGGAGTCTATGGGAGATGTCCTTCCTGTAATTTGAAGCTTTCTGAATAATGGGTTTCCAGATAACCATGATAATTCATGTATTTAAAATGTCTTAAAGGGATCCTGTCATCGGAAAACATGTTTTTTTCAAAACGCATCAGTTAATAGTGCTACTCCAGCAGAATTCTGCAATGAAATCCATTTCTCAAAAGAGCAAACAGATTTTTTTATATTCAATTTTGTAATCTGACATGGGGCTAGACATATTGTCAATTTCCCAGCTGCCCCCAGCAGCATCTGCCCAGCAACTAGGGAGATCAGGAAGTGTAGGGATTCAAAGGGGCACATTAACCCTATGGATCCCTACATTACATTCTCAGTGTAAATATATATATATATATATATATATATATATATATACACAGTATATATATATATATATATATGTTAATAAAATTGACATGTTGGAGTTACTGTATGTGATAAATGTACACTGTGCACATTGCATGTATATATATGTATATAACTTTATATTTCTGATTCTATTATCTCTAGCTTATCTGCACTCCCACTATATGGAGGATTTCCATTCTTATTATTTTACTTATATGCTTTCTGGTGTCTCTTGCTGTAGAGGTAAGTAAAGGGTTTTTAAAGCTGCTTTGCAAATATGAATGAATATGGATAGTGATTGAGGAGAAACGTTATATTGTCATATTTTAAATGTATAAATCATTTGCAGAAATCGGACGTACATATTTCTTGTTTTAGCACTATGTCACACTAGGCACTTTGGCAACACAAGTAGCTTGTACAGCCTCTGTATTTAAAAAAATATATATTTCTTTTTGCAGGAGCTCTTCATTGAAAATAGACGCATCTGGCTACACTTAAAGAATATTTTTAAATACCATTCAAGCAGCAAGTACAGGGTGTTGTACAGGATGATACAAAATGACTACGGATGGCCACCGGTGGATACAAAACAATATGCTGACTCAAGCAATTATGCAGTCTATGCCAATGCATGCTTTATAAAGGATGAAAATTAAATTAAACAATAATCAGTTAAAGGGGAACTCCACAAAAACATACTTTGAGCTTTTTGAAAAGTAAACACAATTTCAAGCAACTTTGCAATATAGATCAATTAAAAAATATGCAGACTTTTCATAATTTGTAATGGTCTGGAACAGTTCCCTAAGCCTAGCCCCCTGCTCTCCTTCTGATCTCTCTGACTACTTTGCTGAGCTAGCTGACTACTGTTACTTTGAATCAACAGCCAGTTGTTCTTAGCCTGTATCATCCAAACCCCACAATTCCCTGCACATGTGATTTCAATAAGGAACAATGCAATGCATTGTGGATTATGCAGTTCCTGCATGCTGTCTGTAAGCTGTAGAGAAGTTGTTACAATTTTGTAACATCAGTGTTTTAGTCCCTCCCTCCCTGCCAGGATTTCATATGAGATAAAAAGGGAATGTAAAGTATACAGTTTCAATGAGTAAATGCTTGCAATGAGAATCCTTCATGGGGAACTATAGCGAAAATTTTAATTTAATACAAGCTTCAGCAAACCGGAATAAGAAACTTTCTAAATACAATCAATTAAATATTCTGCATTGTTTCTGAAATAATCAAGTTTATCGTCACTATCCCTTTCTTATCTTTTTTTTCTCTTCATTCTGTCTTCATGCAGCAGTTGGGTGTCAGATATTCATTGACAGTTAGAAACAATGGAGCTTCTTTTACCTAGAAGATGTATTAGAGCTCACTATTAAAATCACCAGAAATCCTGTCTCTCTACATGCAGGATTTATGTAAAAGGCAATTATTTTGTTTGTACTGGAATCATTTATTTGAGTGAGCTCTAATACATCTGCTAGGAAAGAGAGCACCCCTATAAGAGATATTGGATCATTCATCTGACACCCAACTGCTGCATCAAGACAGAATGAAGATAAACAGATGCTGAGAGCAATAGTGAAGAAAACTTGATTGTTTCAGAAACAATGCAGAATTTTTAATTGATTGTATTTAGAAAGTTTATTACTTCAATATGAGGAAACATATTAAATTTCCATTTTTGCGATAGTTCCCCTTTAAGGCTAATGCCACACAATTTGTTATTAAAACAACCAGAGCAGAAAACCCACTGCCTTTATCCCCGAATTTGTTTGCAATCATGGGCACATCAGCCTGTCAGCACAGAAAGGGAGTGGAAACACTTAATGCAAATGCATTAAGGGTCAATCATTTCTTAATACAAATAAAAACACAAAAAGAAAATGAAGAGTAAATACTTTATTGGTGTTTTTTTTATACCCGGTAGTAAATATAAGTTTACTTACGTTACTTAAGTTTACTTATCACTCCACTCACCTAGATACACCATAACAATAAACAATGGACTATGCAAAAATAAAATGTATTTTAATTAACAAAAAAAAACACATTATGTCATAAGAAGTAGTGTCTGTAATAGTCTTGTCTGCCAGCAGGAGGCCTGAGAGGAAATCCAACAGGTCGTTTTATACATAGTAATACTGACAGCATTTTGTTTACAATGAACAAATGATATTAATAATCTTTATTAAAAAGAAATATTTCTGATAAACATATTTGCTTGCTCATTATTTCATGGTGAAATATGTGTGGTCTAATAATAAGTTATATAAAACATGATGCTCTCATTATGGTTATGTAAAACTGATCAGCATAATTATGTATTACTAACTTTACAACAATTCCAGAAATAACTTATTGTATCTCTCTGCAAATGGAACACTCAATAAAGCATTTTTGGTTAAAAAAATAAAAACTTCGATCTTACACGCCAGTTATGATTGTGGAGTCTGGGATCCAATAAGACACATTTGCTACCCTTAGTATGGCCCCTAGTAGGAGCTTGCATGCTAATCACTGACATATACATAATGCCCTTGAGAGAAATGTAAATAAAGTTCTGTTTGCAGATCCTTGAATGCAGGCAAAAAGGTCAGTAAACTATCTTTGACAATACATGATACATAACCATCTTTCCCTAACACAAGCAATTTTAACTTCAATAACCACAGTTTTCCCAGATTTGCTTTCTCTTATATCTGATTTCTTCTGACCACCAAATACTGATTTTGATGAAGATATCAAGCTATTACTAGACACAGGAGGGTATTCTAAGCTGACGGGTAAAGCCTGTGTGGCAATGCTGTTATTATAATTGTCCTTTATTTATATATGGCCAACATTAACCCCAAGTTTACCAGTAATTAGTGATGGGCGAATAAATTCGCCTGGCACAAATTTGTGGTGAATTTCCGGGTTTCGTCGCCAGAGAATAAATTCGCTAATCTCCCGTGAAAATTTGCTGGTGGAAATTCGCCGGCGTCAATTTCCGATTTTCTCGTGAAAATGTCAGATTTTAACCATTTTTTTGTGAAAACCTTCAAATTTCAAGATTTTTGAGTGAAATCCTTCAAATTTCACGATTTTGGAGTGAAAACCTTCAAATTTCACGATTTTTGAGTGAAACGTCCGATTTGCACGAATTTCACGATTTTTTTCAGGAACTTTTTCAACGCTTCACAAATTTTGAGGGAAATTTGCTAATTTTTCAGCGAAACATGATAAATTCTTCCATCACTACCAGTAATGTTTCCAAAATAAACATCTGTTTCGTAATATTTTTTTTGTGTTTACTTACAAATCCATGTAGTACGTTTCAAAAGTCAGGATATATGCTGTCAAACCCATTTACTACTATGTACAGTATTTCCATGTTCCATTTAAAGTGGTGGTGGAAAACTCTTCAGCGCTGAGGTGGTAAAACTAAAGAACATCATATACAAAAAAAAATCTACAATAAAATACACGTCTTGTTACTGAGACTTGTTTTGAAACAAGTTTGAGAATAATCTCTAAATAAAGTATGACTAGTCTATTTTGCCAAACTCTGTAAACATTTTATCAGGTTTTTTACGCTTTGCAGGAAAAAACAAGATTTCCACGATTTTTATATGCGATTTTCATGTTTTTTTTCATATTTTTCACCTGAAAACTCCAAAAACTTCTGGGTATTGCATGAAACCCAGCACACATCAAAAAATCATTGGGACTTCTCCCATTGACTGATATACAACCTTGACAGGTCTGAGATGTCGGATTTTCTGATTCTGACTTTTCCATCCTCGGGGTTCAATAAATTCTGAAAAATTCAGAGTTTTCGGGTAAAAAAGCATACGTAATTGGAGTTTTCAGAGGAAAAATCGGAAAAAAATCATGAAAATCTGATAACTCAAAAACCACAAATAATAAAATATGAAAAGCAATTGCAAATTGTCTTAGCATATTATTCTCTACATCATACTAAACGTTACCTCAAAGGTGAACAACCCCTTTACAAGTAAGTTCCCCTAAATTTCTTTATGTATAGCATTTGCAGTTGATGCCTTTGACAAATATTGTTTTACAAATGGACTAAATACCTCCCAGATCTTAGTGCAGCTCAGTGTGAGACATAACTCAGTAAATCAATGTCTTTGCTAATTAGGTCCAGGGAAAGACACATTCTCACAGTTGATAGCTATTGCCTTGGAACAGCCTCAACCCTCCAACAGTGTTTTTTGTGAACAGAACTGGTGGAACAGGCTTTTAATGCAATAGAACATATTTATGAAGCTGGAGGCTGCATGGACATGCTGTATGTACCAAAATATGGATACTATGGGGCACATTTACTTAGCTCGAGTGAAGGAATAGAATAAAAAATACTTCGAATTTCGAATGTTTTTTTGGCTACTTCGACCATCGAATTGGCTACTTCGACCTTTGACTATGACTTTGACTTTGAATTGAGCGATTCAAACTAAAAATCGTTCGACTATTCGATCATTCGATAGTCTAAGTACTGTCTCTTTAAAAAAAACTTTGACCAACTACTTCGCCACCTAAAACCTACCGAGCACCAATGTTAGCCTATGGGGAAGGTCCCCATGGGCTTTCTAACAAATTTCTGGTCAAAAGAAAATCGTTCGATCGATGGATTAAAATCCTTCGAATTGTTCGATTCGAAGGATTTAATCGTTCGACCGAATGATTTTTCCTACGATCGTTCGAACGAATAGCGGTAAATCCTTCATCTTCGATATTCGAAGTCAAAGGATTTTAGTTCGACGGTAGAATATTGAGGGTTAACCCTCGATATTCGACCCTAAGTAAATGTGCCCCTATGAATTTCACTTCTTTCACCTCTCTCTCTCATACTTCTTACCCCACCTTTATTTTCATCTTCTAGAACCGGGCAAAGCAAATACAAAAAAAGTAATAATTGATAAATTACAGTAAACTCCACTTGCTTTGTGAAAGGACCAATAATGTCAAAAGTCAAAATACTTTTTATCACATGGGGGGTTATTTATTAAACCTCAAATTTTTCTGGTCAGGCTTTTTTTTTGTCATGGAATCCAAAAATCAACCATCTCAGACCTGTCAAGGTCATGTATAAGTCAATGGCAGATGTCCCAATTCCAACTGGAAGATATTGTGGTCTGCGCTGGGTTTAGCCTGATAATAAAAAAAATAAGGGTTTTGGGCAAAACACGAAAAAAATCACGAAAAAATCATACAATTCAGTTTCCTCGATTTTATCAAGTTTTTTCTCGATCCAATTTATCTAGTTATTTTAATGATAAATAAGGAAAAATCATGGATGGGAGTTTGGCAGAGCTTTTTTTCATTTAAAATATGACATTAAATTGGATTTTAGTAAATAACCCACTTATAGTATGCTGTTTTTGATCAAGCATCTACAACTATTACCTATAAACTATTCCTTGACGACAAATCTTATTTTACAGGAGAGATACTATACATTATAGTCCTGTCCTGCAGAGATAAATAAATTACATTTCATCTGTTTATCTTTCAGTGTTAAGATGGCCATAGACGTAAAGATCCGATCGTAGGTGATAGGATTATCCAATGTGTCATGCAACTCCTAGATACAGGTGTTACTTGTGAGAGTTGCATGAATGGATGTGTGAAGTGTTCTGAATCCACCAGGGTACAGATGTTAGGACAGCATTGTATGTAGCAGACAGGTGGTGTCGAAGGCCCCCACCTCTGTTCAGAGATGGTTTCTCCACCTTGACATGAATCGCCTCTTTCACGTCTCGTTCAAACCAGCGGTCTTCTTTATCCAAGATTTGGACCTTGTTATCTTCAAAGGAGTGTCCCTTGTCTTTTAGATGTAGAAAGACAGTTGAGTTTTGCCCTGTAGAGTTCGCCCTCCTATGCTGAGCCATTCGCTTGGTGAGCAGTTGTTTTGTCTCCCCAATGTCTAGATCTGTGCACTTCTCGCTACACTGGACTCCGTATACCACATTGCTTTATTTTTCTTTAGGGGTTGGATCCTTTGGGTGTACCAGTTTTTGTCTCAGTGTGTTGCTAGGTTTGAAAAACCCAGGGTCGTGGTGTTTGTTAACCACGTTTGTTTGTTTCTACACAAAAAAATCGTGATTTTTATATATAAAATCAGACTTTTAAAAAAATCACACATTTTTTTGGAATTTATTTAACCCTGAGGATGGAAAAGTCAGAATCTGAAAATCCAGCATCTCAGACCGTCAAGGTCAATGCGAGAAGTCCCAATGATTTTTTAATGTTTGCTGGGTTTCGTGCAATGCCCCAACGTTTTCAGAGTTTTCGGGTGAAAATTCCAAAATAACATGAAATTCGTGAAAATCGGATGAAAAAATCAGAAAAAGTCTTGAAAATCAGATTTTCAGGAAAATTCAATAAATAAGCATAAAAAACCGAGCGGATTTGATTGGAGTTTGTAGCAGAAAATATTGAGATAAATTCGGACTTTGATAAATAAACCCCCTATTTTTTAGCACTACAGGGTAACAGTACATTAGCTTTAAATTTATATAAAACATCTACATTTTTTGGGTGGGGCTGTGCCACATGCTTAACTGTATAAAAAATGTTTGCTGAGTTTAAATAAATAGTTAAAAACCTAATGGAATCATATTGTGCCCTTTATAATGACACATTATCCTGAATTGCCACAAATCCCAGGACAGCAATGTTTGCTAACCTCAGTCATATGAGTTTTTTCTTTCTGTTTGGCGGCCAATTCAAATGCACATATTAAAAGCATCCAGTGCAGCCAGGACTCCTGGAACGTGAGTGACACTGAGATCCATACGCTATTATCATCTAATATGCCAAAGATTCCATACATGTTTATTTCTTAATAAACATGTATAATAAAAATAAACATCTCTTATTTCTAAAAATCCATAAATCTACCTGCTATATCTAACGGGAACCATACAAATTTACTAAAATAAGAGCAGTTACAATGGTAATCTCTAGGACGGATATCTTGATGGAACCTATTCCTGCCGTAACTGCATGCTTTATAGTTGTATTATCTATGGAGAGATAACGATTTGCCCTCAGAAAGACAAACCATATCCTATAAAATAGTGGCATACATGTGACAGTGTTGAAGTAGTTTGGATTTGAAGAATTATCCATTGAGAGGTTATTAAAAAAAACTCTGGGGGAAATTTAACAAGTCACACAGTTTCTGCTGATCTAGTTATCTATAGCAACCAATCACATGTGTTGAAACAGGTGTCAAGTAATTGCTACATTCTAATGCAAACTTTTCACTTCTTCTTGTTTTCCCCCCAGTATAAAACTTTAGCCGTATTGTATTCTTATATTTTTAAAGTTTTCCATAACTACAGATATGGGATCTATTATCCAGAATACTTAGGACCTGGGTTTTTTAGGATAACTGATGTTTCCATAATTTGGATTTTCATACCTTAAGTTTACTAGAAAATCATTTAAACATGTGGGGGGTTATTTACTAAACCTCAAATTTTTCTGGTCAAGGTTTTTTGGGGGGAAAAACTCGAATTTTTCATGGAAAAAAAACTTGAATTTGTATTTATTATAAAAAGATAAGATAAATTCGAGATTTACTAAATAACCCCCTAAATATAGCCAATAGGGTGGTTTTGCTTTCAAAAAGGATTCATTTTATCTTTGTTTTCAAAGCCGTTAATTATTGACTATGGGACATTTGTTTTTGGATTACCAGACTGAGGGTTTTAATTCTAATGGGAGGAAAGCATCGGTAGTTAATTTAAAAAAATTAGGGATGCATCGAATCCACTATTTTGGATACGGCCAAACCCCCAAAACTTTCGCGAAAGATTCGGCCGAATACCGAACCGAATCCAAAGCCTAATTTGCATATGTAAATTAAGGGTGGGATGGGGAAACATTTTTTACTTCCTTGTTTTGTGACAAAAAGTCACGGGATTTCCCTCCCCGCCACATTTACGGTTATGCCAGGCAGAAGGATTCGTCTGAATCCGAATCCTGCTGAAAAAAGCCGAATCCCGAACCGAATCCTAGATTCGTTGCATCTGTAAAAAAAATACCTGCAAATTTTTAACCAGTGCCCTCTATAGAAAAGCATAGGATTTTGATGGTTTCTCTTAGGGGCAGATTTATCAACGGTCGAATTTCTAAGTACAAAAAAAACTACGAAATTCTAATTTAAAAACTTTGAATTCAAATATCGAATTTAAAGTTTTTTCACCGAATTCGTCAATCTTACGATTGAATAAAAACCGTTCTAATCGAGCGATTCAAACTATTTTTGCGTACGACCAAAGGATTTTTATTCGATGTGTAAAGACTTAGAATGGTCCCCATAGACTAATATAGCAATTCGGCAGGTTTAATTTGGCGAAGTTTTGAAGACAAAAGAGACAGTACATCGATTATCAAATGGTCGAATATTCGAACGATTTTTACTTCGAACCGAAGTCGAAGTAAATTCGAAGTCGTAGTATCCTCTTCGATGGTCGAAGTATCCAAACAATTACTTCGAAATTCAAACTTTTTGTACTTCCAAAATTCACTTGAACCTTAGTAAATCTGCCCCTAAATGTTGAAGCTCTTTATGGTATGTACTCCTTTATAAAGAAGGGTACATAAGACATACAGGGCCAGATTCATTTTAGTGAGAAAAAGTTATCTCATGGTTTATAAAGTGAAAACTCATGCCTAAGATTCAATTTGAGGAGAAATTCAGATTCCGTTTTTTCCCCATAGACTTCAATAAAGTTTCACATGATAAACAGTAAGAGAAGTCTTTCTGAATTGAATTGCATCTCAAATTGAATCTCGTCCATGAGTTTTCACGTGATAAACCCTTTTCTCACTGAATTGAATCTGGCCCACAGAGAGATACAGAAGGTAAAAAATATGCACAGGTGTTCAAAATTATAGATCAAATGTATTAACTACAATGATTATGCTAAGAGTTGCTGAGTCATTCAAAGAGCGGGCATTCCAGGAGAGAATGCTTGGCATATTCTTCAGATGTTAAATAAGGAATAATAATAATTATGTTCTAACAGGCTGTTTTACTGGTCACTAGATTAACTACTGGTCCCTTGCTGTAAACTCAAAAACACAAAAATATGCCCTATAGTGTTACTGCAGTTAAAACTAATCAAATAGTGTGTAAAATTGCAAATAGCAAAATGTTTGACTTGACATACAGTAGCATTCATTTCTATCATGCACGTATAGGGGGGTATTTATTAAAGTCCGAATGCCAAAAACAAGAAAGATTTGCGTTATTTTTGGCCATAAAATTCGAATTTTTAGTGAACAAAAAAAACCTAGAATTTTTAGTGATGGAGTAAATCCTTTTAAAGGAGAAGAAAAGTCTTTTAGCACTTGGGGGTCCCAGATGTTAGGCACCCCCAGTGATTGTATTGACTTACCTGAAACCCTGAGCCGGTGCTCCTATCAGCAGAAAACTGCACCAGCCTGGGGTTATACCAGTGAGCACCTCGGAGAGATCTTCTTCCTGCTTTCTCTTTCTTCGCGCGGTTTTGCATGCGCTAGAGAACGAAAACCTGAACTTTAACTAAAAATTTGCTCTACTGTGCATGAGTTTGCCTGAAGTCGACGCCAGAAGAAGATCTCTCTGTGATGCTTGCTAGGAATACCCCGGGCAGTTTTCTGCCGGTAGGAGCACCGGCCCAGGTTTTCAGGTAAGTCAATAAAATCACTTGAGGGTGCTTAACAAACTTTCCTTCTAATTTAAATCATGAGTAAACAGAAAAACACAGATTGATAACGACCCCCTCTTTTCAATTTTGCAATTAAGGCATTTTAATTTTTTGGCATTAATAGCCTTTTAATAAAGGAAAGTATATACACAAACCATAAGGGCTCTTACTCACGAGCGTTTCTTCATGCGCTCCCCTGCGCTCCGTTTGGCTGCGTTCAGCCGCAGGGGAGCGCAGGTCTAGACGCTGTTAATATTTTTCTATGTGCCTGTACTCACACAGGCGCATGTAAGCGCTGAACCATTGAAAAACGCAGAAAAATGCAGCATGCTGCATTTTTCCTGCGTTCAGCGCTTACATGCGCCTGTGTCAGTACAGGCACATAGAAAGATATTAGCAGCGTCTAGACCTGCGCTCCCCTGCGGCTGAACGCAGCCAAACGGAGCGCAGGGGAGCGCATGAAGAAACGCTAGTGAGTAAGAGCCCTAAAACACAAACCCTTACCTGCTTAACAACATACCCTTAATTGATGGCATATTCCCTAGATTCTGGTGTTCTTAACTTGGCTTTCAATTACCTAATTATTTCAACATGTATATTTTTGGCAGCTGTGTTTGGTATGTAGCCAAATTTGGCAGGTGGTTAGATAAGTCATTATGCCAAGTGTCTCTCCTGCTTGATGACCTAATAAATGCCAGAAAATGCTAAATGTTAATAAGAAAAGGTGTGTTGCTGAGACATTCTCTATAAATAGACCAACGCAAGAAGGCAAATCATCTGAACCTCGAAGTGAAGCTATTTCTTCAGACATTTCTTTTGTCTGCTCAGATTCAAATGGGGGATGCCAATGAAGATGGCTACAAGACATTGCTCAATGAAGGAATGGAAAATGAAATGGTAAGTTTTAAGTATTTGTTCTCTTTACACATCATAATCAATGTCTTCATACTATGCGAATATTGGGTTATGTATTATTCTAATTAAAGCAATGTATGAAAAACTGGGAAAGGCAGGAGGTTTCAGATCTTCAAAGGCATGCACAAAAAAAGACGATTTATAATTCACATATTTTGAAATGTGGAGCACAGTAGAACAATATACAGGTATGGCACCTATTATCCAGAATGCTTGGAACCTGGGCTTTTCTGGATATGGGGTCTTTCCGAAATTTAGATCACCACACCTCAAGTCTTCTAAAAAAAAACAATTTAAACATTAATTAAAAATAATAGGATTGTGTTGCCTCCAATATGGATTAATGAAAACTTAGCTGGGATCGAGTACAAGTTACCATTTTATTATTACAGAGAAAAATTAAATCATTCTCAAAAAACTTTAATGATTTGTTTAAAATAGAGTCTATGGGAGATGGCTTTACCATTATATGGAACTTTCTGGATAACGAGTTACTGGATAACAGATTTCATACCTATATATATATATATATATATATATATATACAGATGAAGCCACTTGGATTTGTGAGTTAAATGCGTCATGACTCAGGGGTAATTGAAGAAACTGTGTTATCTTAAGTCATCTTAACTCATTTAATGCATTTAACCTTTTCATTAGCATACCAAAGCTCCATTGTTCACAATGGTGAATGCTTTAATTAGATGGGATGTTATGACGCAGTTTTCTGTGTTAAATGAGATAAATGGGATATCTGTGTTTAGTTATTCTGTGTCAAACAGACAAACCAAAGTGGCTGCATCTGTATATATATATATATAATATATTTAATTAATATATAAATTGAGTGAAATCTTATATATATCTCTTATTTCTATATTTTGTAGGTTTTATTAGAAGTAGTGATGGGTGAATTTATTCGCCAGGTTGAGACAGGTTACCGTGATCCCCTTTAAAAAAAGTTGATTTCCCCATTCATACTGTTGAAACATAATAAGATATCTTTGTTTTTGCTCTCTGATCTACTACATAATGAAATATACACTGCCATATTCTTGATAAAACTAATCTTAAACCCCTTCAGCTACTGATTCCAATGCAGTTTTTCATGCACAGCATTTTTTTCTCCTATTGAAGACTATGGGGCATAATTTTCGAAGCTTAGTAAATATGTCCCCAAGTTTTGTACACAAGACTTTGCAAATTTTCCAAAGGAAAAAAAATATTTTAAATATCTACTGAACTCACACTTGCAACTAATGCAAATCACAAAGAGCTGTTTGCGCTATTTATTAAATTGTGTATATTTTTTATGCCAGACACTGAAGTTTACGCCATTATATTACACCAACTCAGACTTGACATAATCTATTGAATCAAAGGGACAAATTCAGTCAATGTTAATGATGAGTATTTGGAAAAACACAGGTCAATGGGCATTTTTTTCCAAGCATAATACTTTGAAGTCAGTCACCGTTTTTTTCTTATTTTCTTTTCTAATGCCAAATGCATTAAAGTCAGGGAGGGCTTTTTCTCTCTCCAAGTTTTTTCTCATGGCAAATGCATTGAAGGGTGTTTTTTTTTGCAGTGTTTCTTTCTGGCAAATCCATACCCATATCATTACTTGCTGTGTTTTAATGCCACCTTTTTTGCTGTATTTAATGCCACCTTGCTACATTTTTACTCATACATAAGTTCATGCTTATGTTTAGTATACAAAATACAGCATTTCTAGCATTATTCTATTTTAGACTTTAGTTCGCCTTTAATACATACTGTTGCTCCTCCTTTAATGGGGTTTTAAAACAGAACAACAAATATTGATTCTTATGCTTATTTTTGTTTAAAAAATGCATCTCCAAATTACTTTCTTTAAAAATATTGCACCGCTTCAGAAATAAGGGCTATAAAGACAAGATTGTCCTGTTACCACCTCTGACCTGAAAGCTATTCGTAATGATGTTCTGATGGCCACTGGCTGTGCTACATAGGAGGAATTTTCAGGTCCTGCTCCACTGCCTGAAAGTATGAAAATTGCTTTGCAACAGACAGAATTCCTTCTAAGCAGCACAGCTATCATTACAAACAATCAGGTCAGAGGGGGAAACAGGGCAAACTTTAGCCTTTATATCTGAAAGCATCTTGAGATTCTATATAAAGGACCATCATGTGGGTTTACCTTGACTTGGTATGTTGTTGGCTTGTCAATTTTATGATCACAACTAACTAAAAATAAACATTTTTGTATATACATGCACTTGCATAGATACTAATTGACTAGTGAAACAGGGAATGTGTATTGATCAATCCTCTTTCTTTTATGTTTGTAGCTAACTTGTCCAGATCAGTCGCACGTCCATTGTACTTCTGTATTTAATGTTCCGGTCTGTGGTGTTTCAGTTTGGCAACTCAGTAATTCAGGCGCAGGCTTTAAACTGTTACAATTTTGCAACTTTTATTTAATACATTTTTAAGCCGCATCTCTGGAGTATTAGCAACTATTGTATCAGTTGTAACAGCTGCCTTTAATACAACTCAGGGATTCTGCATCAATTTAGAACAGTTTACAGGTGTCACGTTTGGCACCCTATATCCAGAACCAATGCTAAGCACCCTGTTCACGGCTCTTGCTTCTGCCTTTAACAGCAGCCTTTCACCTCGAGAGGAGCTCTCGGCTAATCGGATGCCACCAGGTATTATTAAGAGAGGTGCCAAGCGAAGAGTTCTGGACGAGCAAAGGGGCACGATGGTAAAGCAAAGTCTTTTGGGCAGAAGGTCACAGTACAAGGAGTAAACAGTTGGTGTAGTCAAACCAGGCCTGGTCAGGGCAGGCAGAATACAAGCGGAGTCAGACAGGCAAAAGTCAAACCAAGAGATCAATCAGAAGGGATACGGATACAGAAGAGTTGATTACCAACCTGGGGTCAGGATACAGAAGTCAGAATCGTCAAAACAGGCAGGGGTCACAACAGGTATCAGATATCAGACAGGAATTCAAATACAGAAGCACCAGGAACTCACTAGGAATGATCCTATAATGGGCAATCACAAAATACAATTTGTTACATAACCCCCCTCGAGGAGGGGCCACCGGACCCCCAGGTTTCTCAGGAAATTTAAGGTGGAATTGTTTCCTGAGATGATCAGCCCTTATATCACAAACAGGAACCCAAGAATTCTCCTCAGGGCTGTAACCCTTCCAATGCACAAGATATTGCAACTTACCCTGCACAAGTCAAGGAGCTCTTGGACCACAAATTCGGGCTGACCCTCCAACAACACTGGGGGAGGACTTTTGTGGATAACCATACCAGGTCTCCTACCTGATATATGGGTGCTTCCCTACGAAACCTATCAGCTGCCCTTTTTTAAGCAGCCGTAGCTGCTGAAAGGGAATTGTGCACCCCGGACCAGATCTTGGCAAATTGTTTGACAGAAGAATTGACAGAGGGTACAGAGGATAATGAACCAGAAAAAGAAAATGCTTCGGGATGTAAACCATTAACAATAAAAAAACGGAGATTAATCAGTAGAAGCATGAGTTGCGTTATTATAAGCAAATTCTGCCCAGGGAAATAGTTCAGCCCATGAGCACCTTAAGAATTGCTCAAGGGACTGATTAACCCTCTCAGTCTGACCATTGGTTTGTGGGTGGTATGCAGTTGAGAATGACAGATCAATCCCAACCAAAGAGCACTTAGAAACAAACTGTACACCTCTGTCAGAAACAATATTGACTGGAAAACCATGTAACTTGAAAATATTAGGAATAAATAACTCAGCCAAAGTCTTAGCAGATGGGAGGTGTGGGAGAGAAATGAAATGACTAATTTTTCTGAACCTATCCACCACCACCCAAATCACAGTTTTCCCTTGAGATAAAGGGAGGTGAACAACAAAATCCATAGACAGATGGGACCAGGGTCTGTCGGGTATAGGCAATGGCCTTAGCAATCCTTGTGACAGGTTTCTAGAAGAATTTGACCTCAGACAGATGAAGGCCACCACACATGTTAATTTAAGACGGTGGTTATAAGTAGTAATAAAACAGTAGTAAGGACCATGTGAAATCATAGATGAGTTTTTATTTTATTTTTCCTTGGTTCCAGGAGTTCTTTTAAACTTTGTTCTGTATTTAGATGGTGTTAGTTGTTTGATACATGGAGAGCCAACGATATTTGTTGCCTAGAACATGGCAGACACGCAACCACTAACTGACTAAGCTACTTTAGGGGGTTATTTATCAAAGGTTACGTTTGTGAAGTTTTTTTCTACCTTAAATGAACTGACATCTCAAATGTTTGCTTATTTATGAAAAAACCCAAATGTAAAAAACTCGATTGAATGCAATCAGAGGGGAAAAAACCTGAATACTCTAATTGATCAAGTTATTGAGCACAAACCACTAAAAGAAACCTGAAAATCATGAAGGCTAAAAACAGGCGCACTTCAGCCTGCGGCCCGCCGCACGTTGCACTTACCTAAAGATCGCCGAAGGGGGCCCAGAGATTTTCGTTTTTATTGAAACTACCCTCAAAAAATGAATTTTTATTATTTTTATAACCCCGTTAAACTGCCAGGTAAAACCCTCAGTCTGGTGGCACACATGAAGTTTCGGGGGAAATTATTCACCCAGCGCCAAATCTCCTCTACTTCGGGCGACTAATCTCCCCAAATGCCTTTCTGCCGGCAAGAATATGAATCGCTGGCCGGATGGCATACGTACATTTCCAAAGTCACCTGAAGTCACAAGGCGACTTCGGAAATCTAAGGGATTCGTATGCCTTCCAACCGGCTATCCGTATTCTTGCCGGTGGGAAGGCATTTCAGGGAGATTAGTCGCACAAAGAGAAGATTCTGAATTTTCACGTGTGCCAACACCCTCAGAGAGCTTATTAATTATTATTCAAACACAGTAGCAATTGCTTGCATGCTTAAATGCAGACACCTTGGCAGAATAACAAGGACAGGTGGAGACAATCATTTTTTCCTAAAATAACCTATGTGCATTAGCAGGGTGCAGAGCAGGCCCTTGGTATAACTTCTAAAAAAGAATGTTAGCTTTAAGATCTATAAAATCACCACATCTCTTACAGTTTCATAGTTAAACTCTAAATTCAGACTCACTATACTATTTTATGCTGCACTATAAAAACATTGGCAAATAAAAACTCTTGGCTTTCTGCTGTCAATGCCTGATGGAATGATTTATCATCATATAGGTAATCATACAAGCAGCAATTTAGGCTTCAGCTATAAATATTAATGTAGAACTGATTTTAGGATTTGGGTTGGGATGTAGCTGAACCAAAGTCAAACCAGTTTTACAGATTTAGCATTCAGCCAAGCCTAATCTGCAATAAAGAAAGAAAAGAAATATATACAGTATACTGTGTATGTACTAAGTCTATGGCTGCACAAGGGACACCTGAAGGAATCAGGGCAATGCTGCACTCTGCAGATAAGCACTCTGGCACATTTTAGTTTTTAAAGAAGAGGTATGCTTTTTATTTAAGTCAAGTTAATGACTTGTGTCACAGGGGTGTTGCTAGTAAGTTTACACCACGATGTATTTGTTTCTTCTTTAAAGGGTATGTAAAATGTGTACCATTCTTATGAGAAACCTGAGTGTATGCAGTGAAATTCACCCTTCATTTACTTGCTCTGTCTGCTGTGGATAGGAAACTTCAGACAGTCCCTAACTGCTCTGCAGGGAGACCATCATACTTACGAACAGCAGGGGGCAACCCTCCCCCCACCTTACTTCCCAGTCATGCAGAACTCAAGCAGATTTGTTTGTTTTCCATGTAGAGCAATCGGCGACTGTGTAGAGATTCCCATTGGATTTTATTTTTGCCTTTACATCCCCTTTAAGGTTTCCAACTCCACACACCTTCATATACAGACATACACAAACACAGAATAAAAAGCAGAACATGCTAGAGTTTCCAACTCCAGTGGCAGGAACAAAGATCACGGAGCCAGATTTAAACAGATAAACTGGGACTCTCATTGAAGGATTATTTTGCTGCAGCCACTGGTTCTGCAGAGTTGGAGAAAGTTTGTATTAAACAATCCAAAAACTATAAAATCCACATTAGATTACATGACAACACAGGACCCAGTGCAGTCTGCATATTCTTTTTTTTTTTTTTTTTAATTCAAGTTTATTGAAAGTATTTTGCAAATAACAAGTCAGAAATTACACAAAAACATTGCATATGAAAAGAAGGGAAAAGAAAGATCAAAGTGAGGAAGAGAGAGAAAGGGAAAAAGTGAGAGGATTAGAAGACAAAATAGTCTTCCGTACCTTCGAATAAAATAGTCTGAAATTTGCTGTGGAGAGCGGAGGTCCAGCAATATCACTTTTATTTCCTCTAGGTAGTAAGAGGGAAAAAAGAAAGAGTGGATAGTAAAACCGAGAAGAGAGAAAGTAAAGAGAAAGAAGCAAAGATCCATCTAGTCAATAAATGTGAAAAAGGTATACGAGACACATCAATAGCGTTTCTGTAGGGGAGGTAACGTCCCGAGCGAGGTAAGTTTTGGTGAGGGATACCTCCTGACCTCCATGGTAGCTAGAAAAAAAAAAAAAAAACAGAGAGTCTGCATATTCTAATTATTAATCAGTCTTGCTGTATCAGCTTCTGTATCAGTTTACTGGTGCAGTAAGTTCATGCTTATGTTTAGCATACAAAATACAGCATTTCTAGCATTATTCTATTTTAGACTTTAGTTCCCCTTTAATAGATACTGTTCCTTCTCCTTTAATGGGGTTTTAAAACAGAACAACAAATCTTGATTCGTATGAAAGGAACCAGCGCAATGGAAGAAGAAGGATGGCACGGCGGGCGTCCCCGCTGATGGCGCGGTGGGTGTCCCCGCTGATGGCACGGCAGGCCTCCCCGTCGCACCACTAGACCACCAGGGTAAGTCGGCAACCCACCCCACCCCCCCATGAGCAGCTTTACACTTTAATTTCAGAAAAACAGTCACACATAGAAAATAGAAAGTCATTGGAAAAAGTCTTTATTTCTGGTGAACTATCTGAAACCAACTGAACAAAAAAAAGTGTTGGAAGGTGAACAACCCCTTTAATATGTGAAGGAAAAAAGTAGCCGGGTAGGAGAAAGATAGACATATATTTGATTCATGAGGCATTCAATGCCTGCACCGACCTCACCCATAGTCATGGGAAAACTTTTTACAGAAGGACTGTGCTTCTGCAGATAAAGATTAAAGTAAGGTTTCAGAAGTGTGCAGTTCTATCATCTTCTGTAAGGCAGGTGAGCACATTGGGGTAGGTTATGAGGTGCATTGTATTTATCAGTAAGGTGGAAGCAGAACCGGGGCAACTGGTGCAGCACCCAGCTAAAAGTACCTTGGGAGAACAATGCATATGCACACACACCTACATATACAGACATAAACAAACACAGAATAAAAAGCAGAACATGCCTCTCTACCTCTTCTGTTGTGTCCATATTTCCCTAAACTGTGCAACTGGAGAAATGTATCACTGCATAGAACTGAAGAAACCATCTGGAGGCCCTGAGTACTCCTCTCATTAACAATTGTTAAGCTCAGCCCAATGTACAAAATGGGTCCAGAATTTTTCCCATTTGAAGGTCATATACAATGAATTTGCACATTCTTGTGCTGATCTATACTAATATATCTACCAATTTGCAGGTTTCACCTATTTGTATGATGTACAAATAAACCTTTTGTCCAACACCAGCTTTAACCTGGCATAAAATACAAGGCTCCCTTTGCATTTTGCTTGAATCTCACAACTGAAGGCCTTGTAAGTGCACCCCCACCCTTGTAAAAGCCTTCCCTTGCAGGTGACCATTTGTGTTTTATACTACAAACAGATTAAGGAAACACAGAAATCCACTGACTACTTCCCTAGTCAGACTATTCTAATATAGAAAATACTGCCTTCCAAAGTGTGTTAAAGTGTTAAAGTGTAAACATGTAAATCAGATTAAGTCAGTGTTCACAAGGTTTAGGGTATTAACTCACCCTTTATCAGTGTTTAATAAGGGTCCATTTGCAGTCTATTAGGCTTTTAATTTAGCTAGATTACAAATGTATTAACGCAAGGGGGTGGTATAATTCCAGGTGTATTAATAGGTGTCACAGCTCTTTGTTTACCATTTGAGAAATGGTGGTCTTAACCCACATGCTTAAAGTATTATTTGCCAGTTAAAGGTTGCCATTAAAAGCTGCGGACTGATGTTTTATGATGGCAATATAAGGTCACAGGCCTAGAAGAACAGTATAATATAAATGATATTTGTGGGGAAATAAGAAAACTCCTTTCATTTTCAAGCCAATATGTTGGTCCTGCAAGGTGGATGCATTTGGTAGGAGCTGCAAATCAAAAACATATACCATGAATACGGAGCCAAATGGACATTTCTGTTTCTAAATAATATAAATGATGTATTAAAATAGAGGGTAGTAATTAATCATTTGTCCAAAGCCACCATCCTCATGTTATGACATACTAAAATCATGGCACAATATGCAGTACAAAGAGATCTGATAGCCCTAACAGCTCTAGACTTTTAAGTAGTGAATACCATATTCAATATACCAGTATTCTTATTCCAATATAATAATGACCAAGGTAGAGAGCCTAGTGTTGGTAAGCTGGTCTGAATATTTCAATCAGATCCCCTGGCTCGAGATCTTCTGGAGTGTTTACATTTTGTTTATCATTAGAAGCCATCTGAGAAGCATAAACACATAATTGGACCAGTTATAATTTTGGCTTTTTACTCTTCCCTGACGACGTTAGAATTTGCTCTGCCGCAAGGAATCCAGTAAGGGGCAAAGCATGGAGTCAACATAGTTTCGGCCATGACACAAACTGGAAAACTTGCCTTAGGTGACTCTTTCCTTGTAAATGTAAGAGCGGAATTTCCAGTTTTTGAACCAGAAGTTCGGCTCTTTAATTGTAGAGAATACAATTGCCTTAGGCAGCCCCAGACCCAGATGGGATATTATGAGTCTCATACTCACTAAATAGAGTAGCATTTAATGCATTTACAAGCATCAAAGAGTTCCATAAGGTTAAAATAAGCCTTTTGCCAACAAAGGTGCCTGTGTTGTGTGTTCTACCAAGTTACCCAACATTTCCAACTTTTTCCCATTTTTCCTTAATAAACACAATAGACTGCAAATATACTGCCCAATTAAAATTTGAATGGCTGCCCCTGGCTACATGGCAGCTTATTTATATAAATGTAGTAGTGTTCCCGCAGCTACCACACCAGTGCAGTGCTACATTGCACTATATGAAAATTCATATAAATCCATTCTGGTCATTTAAAAGCAGTGACCACCAGCTTCTCATTAATCTTACTAAAGCTTGCATTCACAACACTGCCATAAATGTTTCAAGACCATAACAAGAGTGAGTAACATAATAATGCAATTTATCACTGCTTAACTATTCAATGGTACTCTGCGTTAGTTATATTTAACAATATAATATTTAAATTATTACATTCAAAAGGACTTGGAAAAATAAGCAAATTGTTTTTAGTATTCCAACATATTGATCTTGCACACCAGAGCTTAGATTGTAAGCTCTATGGGTGTAACTCACTGGCAGGCAAATCCAGTAGCACTTCATGCACAGACTGTATAGATTTAAATTGCTTTAGATGCCAAATGTCCCCCCAAATGTTCTATTTACAGTAGAACCCCTGTCTCAAAAATAGGTATAGGTTCCTACAGAAAAACTATCCCAAAATAAATAAATGTATATTATATATACCCAAATTACACCAAAAAAACTCTGGTGGTCACATAATAGGGTTAGAGATACCTTACATACTTTTAAGCATTTCATTAGGAATACATATTTTGTATGTTTATCAGAGCACAAGTCACATGTCTGAGGGCAGCTGGGAAACTGACAATATGTCTAGCCCCATGTCAGATTTCAAATTTAAAAAAATCTGTTTCCTCTTTTGAAAAAAGGAATTCAGTGCAGAAGTCTGCTGGAGCAGCACTATTAACTGATGTGTTTTGAAAACAGTATCCCTTTAATGTAATAACATTTTATTTATTTTTACTAAAAAAGCCACAAAAAAGGGATGCAGTAAATGTTCAAATGACATCTGGGCCAACCCAATGTGTGCCAGTAAAAAAAAATTCTGATGGCTGTGGTCTGATTGAGTCAGATCTGCGTTGTACAGGATCCAAATCTCATCAAAGTTCATGAGACATTACTGTTGGACTGTTTATTTATTGATCTATGTGAACTAAGAGCACCATATTTAACATGCTTTGTAATAAACCTCACAAAATTTCCAACAGGTCTAATTGCACAGAGCAGCCAATCAGATGTTTGCTATGGGTAACTAGACCTGGTGCACACTGTGACTTTTATTATATTACACCCATACAATGTAATGCTGTTTGATTGGCTCATCATAAGAGTCAGGGAGGCCAGAGTAAGGCCACATTTTAATAGGTCGAGTGGACATTCACTGCATTCTCTTTTTAATTATTTCAGGATTTGTATGGCCAGTTTTATTAAAATGGGACTTTTCCAGGGGTGTAAATTTTCATAGCAAAATATCTAAACACTGACACATGCAAAATTGTTCTCAATGTAAACATTTATTTGCATTCTGAATAAAATATACTGTATACAGTATACAATATAACAGTGTAGGCTTTTCTGTATTATATATTGGCAATAGAAAGAAAATATGTAATAAAGGAATAGGACAACAGTAGGGTAGATTGGAAAGATAGGACAACAGTTAATATAAAGTTGCCACTACAAAATGGACTTAAATGCATGTAGGTTTGTTGATGTAATTATGATTGCTGTAAAAGGTATGTTTTACCTGAGTGCAGCTCTATAATCCAGAGACTCTCTATCTATTATGTTGCTTTAAGCTGAGCATCTCCTCTCTTGTGTTCAGGCACACAAGCTACAGGTAGCAGCAGTCTCTTTTAGGAACAGTTTTCAGCCTATGGCAGTGCTGTCATTTTTATGCAGATAGGAGTACACAAAGCAACCTTCAGCTATCAGGTCTCACATAAAACTGCTTCTGGATGGAGTGGTACTCTGTCACGTAAAGAAGACTCTGGAAATGATTCCTGATCAGTCCTTCCCACTTCTTATAGCACAGAGCCCCCGCATTTGCAGCACGTGCCATTTGCAGGATAAAGATGATGTGCTGATATCAGCAATTGTGCCTCTCATGTGCAAATGCTGTTATGTCCATCTTTTTATTTCCCTTCAGATGTTGCTAAAAACAGCTTTAGTCTGACTGCAGAACCTCTAAAATTTATATTATAGGAGCAGGAAGGAATAACCATTAGGTAACCTACTAAGTTGCTAGTGTGCTAGGGGCTCAGAAACTGACATTCAATGAGTAACCAGGCCCTGCACAGTAGGAAGATGTAGCTGGCCCAAAATTGCAATGCCCCCCCCCCCCAAAGTTCTCTCTTTCTGTACCTGCAATCTTTTTCATGCCAGCAGCATGGAAACAGCTATTCTTTTCTTCCATTTGTTCTGTTCTCTGTACATCAGGAAATTTTAGGGGGCAAATGGGCGTTAAAGTGGCTATGCCCCACTCCCCAAAATTTTAAAATTGTATATATTCTCGCTTGATCTGTAACCACAATCTTTTTTCATGGTTCCAGCTCCTTCAGTAGCTCATTTTGCTGTCAGATGAACAAGCAGAGCTTTTCCTAATATGCCCCATACATTGAATAAAAAGATTGAAAAGAGTCAAAGGGGAAAATGGCCATATACAACCAAATGTGGAGAGAAAAAAATGGGAATAAAGAGGGACGGAGATAGTGGCACCCTATCATAAACAGGAGACCCCGCAGGGCATTCTGGGCATTGCAGCCCCTCTACCCAACCCCAAATGACTAGTTCAGTATATAAAATATGGTGTTTCTTGAATATTTATTTTCAATGTTTAGTTTTCTTTTAAGGTGAAGCCTAAAAAGTGAACATTTAGTGGCAGATTTATCAAGGGTCGAAGTGAATTAGAGGGAATTTTCTAAGTAAAAAAAAATCAAAATTCAAAGTAATTTTATGGATACTTCAGCATTCAATAGGATACTACGACTTCGATTTCACTTGAATTAAATTCGAAGTAAAAAATAGTTTGAATATTCGACCATTCGATAATCGAAGTACTGTCTCTCAAAAAACTTTGACTTCAATACTTTGCCAAATTAAACCTGCCGAAGTGCTATGTTAGCCTTCTACAACCATTTTCTAAGTCTTAACACATCAAAGTAAAATCGTTGGATCGTTGGATCGTACGCTAAAATCGTTCAATCGAACGATTTTACTTAGATCGTTCGATGGCCAAATTCGGTGAAAAATACTTTGACTTCGATATTCGAAGTATTTTATACTTTGAAATTCGACCCTTGATAAATCTGCCCCTAAGTTGTAAAAGTGGGTGTGATCTGCTGCTGCCTTTTGTGGGCACTGGGGGGATAGGGTGGGGGCTGGAAGTAGTGGGAAATGGAATGGAAGAAATAAAAAAAATGGGGAATAAAGGGGAAAACAGTATTTTCAGTAGAAATGGCAGAAAGTAAGACATCTGTGACCTTGGAATAATGATAAAAAGAAAGGAAGGGTAGAATATAGAAATGTGAGTATGATGATGAGAGACAGGGTGACAGGGGTTAAATTTGAGGAGATAATACATTGGACAAGGAGCAGACAGAAAAGGAAAAGTGCTTCTACATGCAGAAGGTATATAAAGAAATAGAAGGTAAACCTATAGACAAAGAAAAGAGTAGAGAAGTAGGGTTGCAATTGTGGAGTTTAACTATAATAGTACCTGAGGAGCATGGAGCATGAGGAGAGAAAATGGGAAGAGGATGGAAAAATAGCACAAATAGAGAGGAATAAATTACAAGTGTGGATATCAGATGAAAAGAGAATATGGGAATTATGAAAGCAGCACACATGGAGAGGAGTATAGGTGAGGTAGGAACTTGTGCCATAAAAGGCAAGAGAGAAGGAAATTAAAGGAGAAAGAAGAAAAGGAAAAATGAAGGAGAGGAGAAACAATAAGCACAAAGTAGCAGAATTCAACACAAAAAAAGAATGGAGAAGGTTGTGGACTTGTAATACTGACAAAGCTTCAAGGACTTTTAGAAACATTTTAATTCCAAAATGGTATAAACTGGGTGTAGGTGGGGACAGAATCCTTTTTCTTGTCTTGCTTGAGCGCCTGAGCACCTAGTCCCACTCTGTTATTATGAACCTATGAAGAGACTGTATACTTTGAATAATGGAAGAGTCACTAAATAACCTCAAAAAATCCGAACAAGTCAAATGACCAGGGGCAGCTGGGAAATTGACAAAATATCTAGCCCCATGTCAGATTTCAAAATTGAATATAAAAAAATCTGTTTACTGTTTTCCCATGACAGTATCCCCTTAATTTAAGTAAATACCAGTATCTATGTGAGCCTTTAGTTTTACAGAACTCAATGATAACAGAACCAGATTCTTAGCTTAGTTTTAAAATGGCATTTATGGCAGTATGTACCTTGATGTGCTACATCCCCAGACACAATATGCTGGCTCAATTATGTGGAGCGCTCACCTCCCCAAATCACACTTGTGTAGTGCCAGGTGCTGTACTGTGAGACCCACTCCTGTCACTGGGTCAAAACAATATCCAGAAAAATGCCAGCAGCACACCGAGTCTGGTTGTAGTTGTGTTCAAAGATGAAAATTTATTAAGCCAATATGCAAGAAGGCAATGTTTTGAGCCTACCAGGCCCTTTATCCAATATGCAGACATGAAGGCCCTATTTTAGTTCTGGTCAAATTCTTATATTATAAGGGACATATATTGCCTCAGCTGGAAGACAAATCAACAAAATAGCTATTAGACATAGTAGAAATCCCACACCTTCCACCATTCTCAACTGTCCCAACCAACCTCTCTCTTTTATTGTTGTTGTTATTTAACCCTTTTCAATCTCATGTGAGTTTCTAATGGTGTTTCTTATCTCTATTTTTTTATTTTCACTACCCTGTTCAATTCTTTTTATTTAGATTTTCTTTTAAGTTTAACATAAGTCATAGTCCTTTACAAGGGAGTGTAAACCTTGTGTTTAATTACATAAGCACATCATTGACATAAAGGTCTATTAAGAAAAGGAAAATGTACTTTGTACAAAAACCCAACTAACCTCATTGACTTTTTGCCCTGATGGCAAAAAAGAAGAAGTGATCTCTGATATTAAAGAATAATACTGCTTTAAATAACAATTACATTTATAATTAGCTTTAAAGACATTGCAAAGTTTTAATTTATGTATATTAGAAAATTGCTTTGAATTACATTTGATTTTATTATGTAAAATATTATATTTAGGTATACACACAGAATTAATAGGCAGATTTAGAAAAAGGATGGGCAGTTGTAATTAACAGTTTGGTAACACAATTAATAGGAAACAGGCATTCACCAAGCAAGTAAATAGAGCTGTATCGAAAGAGAACTGCCAGCCTCAGTATATGAAGAGGATAAGCTGTTCCTAGTTTAGTCAGGTTTGTACAGGATTAAAGTGTGATATGATGCTTTCGCCAATTTTTATTACACAGGTGTATTGTTTCTATGCCTCTCAGTTACATTTTTCCAGAAGGTTCAGATTATCAAGGTGTAAACAAGATTACTTGCATGACAAACAATGGCCTCCCAGGGATAAGGGCACATGAAGTGTATGAAACACTTCTCACAGCCTGCAGATTCTAATGAGCTTGAGAGAAGCAGATCAACTCAAATCAACTCTTCCTCTATCTGCACTGAAAAGTATACTTGTGACAGTGTGCGGCTACACAGAGTGGAGATCAGCCTGAAAAACTTGAAAGCAGGCATTTTCAGGCAAGTCTTTGCTCCATGTAGCTACATGCAGGCAGAGGCTGTATCAGTGCAGATATAGGAAGCTGTTTATTTGAGCTGATCCGCTTCTCTCTGCCTCAATAAAATCTACAGTCGAAGAGAAGCAATCCATATGTTTTGTGTTACTTGCCCTAAAAGTTTAAATAACATGAAACCAAACAGAAATATTAAAGCGATACATATCTTACTGATATCAAAAAAGGCTCATGAAAAGCATTTTGGAGCACCTCAGATGTCAAACAAATGGTTTTTCAACAGATCTTAAAAAGTGCCATGCAAAATTGAGGTTTGACTGTATGTAAGAACAGGTACTCTCCTTAGCAAATTAGGTAATCATTACTTAACATTTTCTTAAGTTCTTGAATCTGTCTGAAAAAATTTGCAAATCAGCAAAGGAATCGTGAAGCGCATTGAAGTCAATGGGCGTCAAAATAATTTTGACGCGCGACAATTTGGACGAGAGCGTGACTATTTTGTCCAAATGCATTCAAGTCAACGAGCGTCCGAATAATTTTGATGCACAACAATTTTTATGTGCACCGCTATTCTGACCCGCAAAAAAAAAATTTTCCGCAGCAGATTTTTTGCTGGCGGATTTTCACCGCAGTTTTGCAAATTTATTCGCTGGCAGCGAAACATGGATCCATGCATGCCGAATTTATCCCTCCATCACTTGTAAACTTCCATAAGCAAATCACAGAGAATAGCACACACTTTAAAGTACATTGTTTTAGAAATAGCCATAAAAGCCACAATGCAGTTTTTATGGTTAGTTTTGTAGACACTCAACTTTCAGAGTGTGCACTTTTCTACCCTATAGTTATGCTCCATAACCTTCCATTATAGAGGAATGTGAAGTACATTTTCACTGTATTTAAATGGGCAGTGTACTCCCTTGTTCAAGAATTTAATGAATAGGATTTACCCTGGAAATGAATAATCCATGTTTTTTGAAGCTACCAATAGGGATGGGTGAATGTATTCAACAGGCATGCATACACTGTGAATTTCTGCATTTTGCCACCTGCAATTTTTTTTGCAAAACTGCTGCAAAAATTTGTCGCCAAAAAATTTGTCAGTGTAAAAAATATTTTGACACCCTTTGACCTTAATGCATTTGGACAACAGAGTCACGCATGTAAAAATTGACGGGCGCATAAAATTGGTGCGCATCAAAATTATTTTGACGCAGAATGACTTTAATGCACTTGGACAAAAAAAGTCACATGTAAAAATTGTCACAAGTCAAAATTATTTTGACGCCCATTGACTTCAATGCGTTTTGGAAACTTTTCGCCATTTTTGTGAATATTTTCAGAGTTTCGCTAATTTTTCAGCGGAGCGAAATGGGACATATTTGACCCATCACTAGATACCAAGTTTGGTTCTGAATCTGAGAATATGGTACTGAGCCTCTGTTTCATGTAAATTATGTTTTACCACTCTTGCACTGATATTGATCTACCCCCAGAAACTTTAACAACTTGCAGTTCAGGATGACATTTAGGAAAGTCATTGTAAGGAAAGAAAACTTGCTCAGCTAGAGGGATGAAGTAACTTTTGTGTTTGGAAATAAAGAGTCTCAATTAGCATAGTACTACTGTATATATTATAATCTTATTCACTTCCTATGATTTACACCCAACTCCAAATAATTAACTAACCCCCTGTGGTTTGATTTAAAAGGAAGTAGATAAAGATCATTTGGATGCAAATCATGGCCTGGATCTTGTATTTTCAGTCAATTTAAAACCAGTTTGTAAGTTTGTGAAAAACCAATAATAAGATGCAGTCAAACAAACAGGTTAAACGGCTGTAAAGCATTATGATAGAGAAACATTTCCTAGAGAAGCAATTTACATAGCAACTCTCTAAAAATTAATAACTGAAACCTAAAAACCTTAAAGGGATACTGTCATGGGGAAAAAACATTTTTCAAAATGAATCAGTTAATAGTGCTGCTCCAGCAGAATTCTGCACTGAAATCCATTTCTCAAAAGAGAAAACAGATTTTTTTATATAAAATTTTGAAATCTGACATGGGGCTAGACATATTGTCAATTTCCCAGCTGCCCCAAGTCATGTGACTTGTGCTCTGATAAACTTTGATCACTCTTTACTGCAAGTTGGAGTGATATCACACCCCTCCCTTCCCCCCCCAGCAGCCAAACAAAAGAACAATTGGAAGGTAACCAGATAACAGCTCCCTAACACAAGATAACAGCTGCCTGATAGATCTAAGAACAGCACTCAATAGTAAAAACCCATGTCCCATTGAGACACATTCAGTTACATTGAGAAGGAAAAACAGCAGCTTGCCAGAAAGCATTTCTCTCCTAAAGTGCAGGCACAAGTCACATGACCAGGGGCAGCTGGGAAATTGACAAAATGTATAGCTCAATGTCAGATTTCAAAATTGAATATAAAAAAAATCTCTTTGCTCTTTTGAGAAATGGATTTCAGTGCAGAATTCTGCTGGAGCAGCACTATTAACTGATTCATTTTGAAAAATGTTTTTTTCCCCATGACAGTATCCCTTTAAAAGGCTGCTCACCATAACATTATCTATCAGTTTAATGTAAATACCATAATCCCCAAACTATTTGTAATTGGTCTTCGTTTTTTTATAGTTTGTGATATTTTCAATTGTTTACATTTTTTCTGTAGTTGTCAGACTTGGAATTTAAAATGCTATGTTGATGAAGTAGAAGATTAATAGGAGGGGATCTAAAATTAAAAATGAGCAATAAATTATGATAATAACTAAATGGTGAACTCTAACTCACCCATTGATAAAAAAACTTCTAAAAATCCCTTTGGAATTAATAAAAATAGTTTTTTCTGTGGTGAGCTTTAATTTCACACTCTGATAATCAATATGCCACGAGGAAGCCTATTTATCAACAGTCTCATTTAAGTGGGTTAGAGAGTTATGAAGTCACAAACTCACTTTCTCTGAAACCACAAATGCCATGGAATTTATTAAAAGAATGTAAAAAGCACGAATGAAAAAAAAAAAAAGCAATGAAAGATCCTGTAGGGACCTATAGGATATCCTATCCCTATAGAGTTAATCCCCTACCTTTTGTATGTAGTTCTCTTTTCCCCTGTTATTGGGCCAAGCCCTTGTAACTGGCAAAGTGTAACAACCACACCTATTGGACAAAGAGTGTAATGACACTCCCCTGCCACACTGCTATATAGTGTTGTGCAGGGAGTGTCCTCTTCCTCTTTGGCTCCTGGTGCTGCTGCTAGGTGAATCTCCATTGAGCCTGGGATCACCATAGGCCCCAGTAAAGCCTTTACCCTAAAGGGATCTGACACCTTTAGTGCTAAGTCGGGGACCAGGTAACCCCGTGAACGAGGACCAGCTAGCATAGTAAGCTATTGTTATAGTCTCTCTAGGAGAGAAAGACAGAGAGGTGTAGCAGAAAGAGCAGCTGTCGCTCCAACAAGGATTTGTAGGAGGAAGTAGCTTCCCACAAGGCCTGTTTGCCTTTAGAGCAGGGACCTCAGTTGTTAGGGCAGTAGGTGAGCAAAGGACTACCTGAACCCTACCTGATTGATCCCGATCCCCTCACTGTGCAACGTCGGTCGAACTGGGATTTGATGTACACCTGTCTGCAATATCTTTGGGAGTCGCATCTCTTTGACTGTGAACCTTTACTGTCCAAAGTGATTCCACATGCTGTGTCCTCAGAACTATTGTAAGTAAACCTGTGGTCATTTGCCTTTGGCATAATAAATCTTGCTCCTGTTTTACCTTTTTAAAGAACCTCCTGGCGTCCATTATTCTATTTTTGTACTTATATGCCTGTGAGTTGTAGTTCAACTACAGTTTAAAGGGGAAGCTTCCATTTGGCGAAGGCTCTGCCCTGGGTGAGGATTCGCAATGTAACCCATGCTCACTACCTAGCTGGTCACCCTTAACTCCTAATTGGCAGAAAAGGCCAAGAAAGCGTTACATTTTGGCGCCCAACGTGGGGCCACGCCCCTAAATCCAGGCTATTTTTGTATTTTTGTGATTTAGTGTTTTTGTGCACTGTCGCTTTAAATTTTCGTGACAGGCGGCGGACCCGATTGGCAAAAGGCTGCCTGCACGTCTTTGCTACTAAATTTACTAGGTACTTTCCCCTAGTATCTCAGGGCCGTGGGTTCGGGCTTGGAGGTTCTATTTCCCGATACACGAGCCTGCGCCATAGCTCAAGTCTCGCTAGCGCGAGATTTCGCTGGCGCCAATCTTTTTCCCGCGCAGTAACCTGTTGGCGCGCTTTGGGATTAAGGCGGTCCCTGACGTCACGTCCCGCCGCCATTTTGTGAAGGGACTTTGCAGAGAGAGGACGTGTGCATCACTACTCCACCTGTTTGTGCCTGTGGACTTCCGGCGGCTGCCTAGAAAGTTTCCCCGCACTTCCACCCTTCACGCCAAGCGGTACCTGCTTGCTACCGTTTCTCATTTCAGCAAACCGGAGGATTTCAGCATCGCTCCTGTTCAAGGTGCTGCACCATCACGGACCACGGCTGTGGCCCATCCACGTGCAGACCTTCCGGACCTCACTGCTAATTGCCCTGCGGCTGCGGGTATAGTGGAGGACTTACTATCTACATTCTTCTTGCCGGTAAAACCTTTTTCCATTATTATGGCTGACCATTCTTGGGAAGGTTGGGCGGATGCGGAGGAAAACCTGTCTGGGGCCCCGCTGTTCTTGGATGAGGACATAGAAGATGTAGACTTTGGCCTTAGATATATTTGGGCCGGGACATATGGTGAAAAGCTCAATGTCCACTTTAACCGGATAGTTGTTCCCTACTGCGGGCACTGTACCCGTGAACTATCCACCGAGACCTGTAATTTCCACTCTTCGTGCCCCCATTGCTTTCACGAGTGTTGGTTAGGTCCCTATGTACTTTATGCTGATCCTAAAAAAAGCATAAAGACCAAATCCATCGCCACAGACACAGATGGACTGTCTTCAGTGTCAGGAGACTCTGCTCCTGCACCTGTTCCCGCATATCCTCATCACCTCTCCTCAGTGCGGCCACCCAGCATACAGAGCCTGCCCACACCTCTAAAGGCTTTGTCTATTTCCCAGTCACAGGGAGTAGGCGCTAGTGGGGATGCAGCCACACTGAGTGGGAAGCCACGTGTTCCACCTGGAGGGAGGGGGAGTACTATGCGCAGGAACCCTGATGTTGTACCTAGGCCTGTTACTCCTAGGCCTGTTAAACCCAAACCGGCCACGCCTAGGCCCGCTACTCCTAAGCCAACCACTGCATCTGAGGATGAGGCCTCATCCACAGTGGTTCCAACAGAGTATTCCAATTCTCAGCAGCCTGTTGCCTGCTTGTCTAAACCATTGCTTTCTCCAGAGGCTCAAGGATTCTGGGTCGCTCAGGGAAGGGCCGACCCCAAGAAGGCACGCACAGTTTCAAGGGTGCAACGTATTATCAATGCCCGTGTCCGTGACCGTTGGGGGTATCCAATGCCCTATGCACCTGAGTGGGTTTATGACGAAGTGGAGAAGAATTTGGAAGAATGGCTGTATGGAGAATTGTTAAAGAAAACAGATGTGGGACCCAGGGGATTGTTCCAGAGCGATCCACAGAAGCGGCAGCGTGACATGGTCTTCCTCTGTGACACCCTCAGCGAATGGTGGTATGGGCGTACCATCTTAAAACACCATGTTAAAAGTTGTGGGAAGTTTCAAGAGGACCGCTTCTTCAGCTTGGCGTCCACTCTGCCTAATGGAGGGAAGGTAGAGAAACCTCACCCTTCCTACTATCTATCCTATGAACATACCCTGGAAAAGTATGGGATGATTTCTTGAGCTGTCCACAGTGGATCCGGCTGGACCCTGTGTGTTGTAACATTTTCAGTATGCCTCTATGAGTGAGTATTCCTCTTAGAGATGACTTGTTTACACTTGAGGACGTCGTTTGATTTGCCCCAAGTTTTGGGCCTTCTTCATTGTTCTTCAAGATTGATGCCCCAAGATTTGGGCCTTCTTCATTTTGTGTTTGTTCACTCATTGCTCCATTTCTGGACTTCTGAACATTGTCTGGAACTGTAAATAGTTGGGTTCATGAGACAAAGACTGCTGAGCCCCACCAAAACTCTTCTACCTCTAACTACTCATTGAGTAGCACCTTTATTCTTCGCCTTACTACTCCCCAAGTGGCTCTCAGGGACTTGGTACACTTGGGTAGGGGGGGTGTGCTATGGAATAAAGCTTTTGGTTATGGTGGGGTCATGTAACTCAACTGCACTGAAAATGAGTGTTCAATTGTGAAAAGAAATGTATGCTAAAATTTTCTTTTCAGCCAAGCCTGTGCCTGGACCTCCTGATACACTATGGAGGGTTCAAGTTTCGTAAGTCAAGTGCCTGAGTGTTCCTTTAAGGACCTCATGAATGTAATAAAGTTATGCAACTGATTTTATTTGCACTGAAACTTATCCAATACAGTATTGCACTTTTGCTCTTTACTGTTCTTTTCTCCACAGTACCCATTGTTACCAGGTATTCCTCAGGAGAGGGTACCAGAAGAGTGATGTTCAATGGTATTGTTGGTTTGCACTTATATATTCACTTTGTTGCTATTGTGTTTATATCCTTTCACCATTGTCGGGACGAAATGGATTTTTCCCCCGGGTGTATGTAGGGACCTATAGGATATCCTATCCCTATAGAGTTAATCCCCTACCTTTTGTATGTAGTTCTCTTTTCCCCTGTTATTGGGCCAAGCCCTTGTAACTGGCAAAGTGTAACAACCACACCTATTGGACAAAGAGTGTAATGACACTCCCCTGCCACACTGCTATATAGTGTTGTGCAGGGAGTGTCCTCTTCCTCTTTGGCTCCTGGTGCTGCTGCTAGGTGAATCTCCATTGAGCCTGGGATCACCATAGGCCCCAGTAAAGCCTTTACCCTAAAGGGATCTGACACCTTTAGTGCTAAGTCGGGGACCAGGTAACCCCGTGAACGAGGACCAGCTAGCATAGTAAGCTATTGTTATAGTCTCTCTAGGAGAGAAAGACAGAGAGGTGTAGCAGAAAGAGCAGCTGTCGCTCCAACAAGGATTTGTAGGAGGAAGTAGCTTCCCACAAGGCCTGTTTGCCTTTAGAGCAGGGACCTCAGTTGTTAGGGCAGTAGGTGAGCAAAGGACTACCTGAACCCTACCTGATTGATCCCGATCCCCTCACTGTGCAACGTCGGTCGAACTGGGATTTGATGTACACCTGTCTGCAATATCTTTGGGAGTCGCATCTCTTTGACTGTGAACCTTTACTGTCCAAAGTGATTCCACATGCTGTGTCCTCAGAACTATTGTAAGTAAACCTGTGGTCATTTGCCTTTGGCATAATAAATCTTGCTCCTGTTTTACCTTTTTAAAGAACCTCCTGGCGTCCATTATTCTATTTTTGTACTTATATGCCTGTGAGTTGTAGTTCAACTACAGTTTAAAGGGGAAGCTTCCATTTGGCGAAGGCTCTGCCCTGGGTGAGGATTCGCAATGTAACCCATGCTCACTACCTAGCTGGTCACCCTTAACTCCTAATTGGCAGAAAAGGCCAAGAAAGCGTTACAATCCCAAAAAAATACAAATACTTTTTTTGGACAATTGCTAGCCAAAAAAAAAAAATCAGAAAACCTCTGAAAACCCAAATTGATTAATAAAGGTCAGATAGGATCAGCACAACTCCTACTGACTTCTATAGGACATGGACAAGAGTCTATTGTGGTTTTTAAACTTAGGGGGTTATGTACTAAACTCCAAATTCCATCTGGTTGAGCTTTTTGGAGCAAAACTCAAATTTTTCGAGATTTATTAAAGCTCTAATCTCAAAATCCGCCATCTTTAACCTGCCAAGGTTGTGTATAAGTCAATGGCAGAGGTCCCTATCCTATTTGGAAGTTTCTGTGGTCTACACTGGAATTAGCCCACAAATCCAACCATTTTGGGCAAAAATCCTGAAAAATCAAGCACTAAGGGAAAAAATCCAGAATAAATTGTAAGATTCTAGTTTTCACTCAATTTTATGAGGTTTGTACCCGTAACTATTAAATCGAGCATATTTAATAACAAATAAGGTATGGGAGTTTAGTTTTTTTTTTTTTAATTTAAATAATGAGATACATTTGATTTTATTAAATAACCCCCTAAATAAATCTCAAATGTTTAGAATGTTAAAGAAATATAGAAAAACCACACATTTTTAGAGTTTTGTGATAGAAAAAAAAAAAAAGAAATTTGAATGTTAGTAAATTTTATGTTTCTGGGTCAGAGATCCAACAGATGGCATTTTTAGTTGCAGGCTGGAAAAAACAGAATAGGATGGCTAATGACTCAGAAGAGAAAGTTCCAAACTTTATTTTAAATAGAGAAATGCAGTTTAACTATTTTTTGTTATGCGTTAAATTAGTATAACTAATCATTTAAAACGTTATCTTCCAGTAGTTTCCTCCTAAATTTAAATATGTTACAGTAGTTTCCCCTCTAAGTAGTACATGAAAGGATAAGCAAATTGGATTTGATTTAAAAAGCTAATTCATGTAGAAAGATTATTCAAATGCAAATTATGGTTCAGATCTATTTCAAGTCATTTCAAAACCAGTTCTCAAGTTTTGGTTTGCGCAAATAACCAAAAACAAGGTGTGGTCAGTAAATGCACCAAACAAGTTAAACAGCATTTGAGGTAATGTTTCATACTGATGTTATGTGACCTACTATGTTACCAGATTATTGGAAAAATCAGGGTCACTGCTAGTAAATGCAAAGTGCTGGGCTGTACTAGTGCATTGACTAGAGCCTTTGTAGTAAAATTATCAAAAAGCGATTTTTGCATTATCCGATCACCAGTAAAAATACTATTTGTATCTGTATTAGTGTGCAGGAAGTGAAGGGGTATGCCCAGTGCATGAATTGCCCTGAATTTTCAAGGGTAAACATCACCGAAACCTGTATAAAGGTAGTGGATGAGGGGGTTATTTAGTGGGATTGTGTATGTAAATGCTTACTTTGTAAGACAATTTAAAAAAAAGTTAGATTGAACAGAGTGAATTTTTAAAATACGTCCCTATTACTAAAATGCTTTTTGCAAAAGGAACTTATGGAAAAGTGTCCCAATAGCACAGGAATGGGATCCTTTATGTAGAAACATGTTATCCAAAAAAATCTGAAATATTGAAAGCCATCTCTCATGGGACAGATTCGCTAAAGGGTTAAGTGGCCGATGCTAGCGACAATACACCAGAAATCCCATCCGCAGGGACAGTGCGAATTCACTAACAAGTGTAGAGGACAATTCTTCTACTACTTTAATGTACCCGCCCTATTCAAATTAACCTAAGTGTAAGAGTACTAGCGAAGTTTCACTAGGCAGAAATGAATCCGATTCGTTAGGATCCAATCGTTGGGCTCCAGGGCCCACAATCGGATCAGCCCGATATTGCCCACCTCAAGGTGGGCATATCGGAGAGAGATCCGCTCGTTTGGCAACATCGCCAAACGAGCGGATCTCTCCGTGTATGGCCACCATTAAGAATTCTATAGTTTCATTATACATTTTATAAAAGGGACGAATAGGTTTTACCTGCAACTTACTTGCTGCTTTCAAAGTAAAACTCCCAAACTTGGCTGCCCTTTTATTAGACACCAGTGGGATCACCTGACTATAGTTGGAGAGGGTGGGAGCTACAACATGGAGCTGGTCACTGCTCCTGTATAACTATAACAAACAAGGGAAAGTTGTGCTCACCACAAGTTTGGGAGTTTTACTTTGAAAGCAGCTAGTAAGTTGCAGGTAAAACGTATTTGTCCCTTTTATAAAATGTATAATGAAACTATAGAATTCTTAATGAATCAGATGAAAATTGAGCATAGGACTGGCCAGATATGGGATGATTTTGACATAGTTGGCCAGCTTAAATATATTGCAAATATGGACAAACAATCCCTGTTTTGTTTAAAGGGTAAGGCATTTTTCAGTAGCAGTATGCACAAAATGTCTCTGTCTTAAATATATTGATAATGGGTCGAGTGCAGAGGACTCTTGTAATTGTCTATATGTATTTTGTGGTCACAGCCTTGCTGCACCCCCGCCTAATGGTTTTAAAAACTAGTGGTGAGCACAACTTTCCCTTGTTTGTTATAGTTCTACAGGAGCAGTGACCAGCTCCATGTTGTAGCTCCCACCCTCTCCAACTATAGTCAGGTGATCCCACTGGTGTCTAATAAAAGGGCAGTTTGGGAGTTTTACTTTGAAAGCAGCTAGTAAGTTGCAGGTAAAACTTAGTCCCTTTGTAAAATGTATAATTAAGCAATTGAATTCTTAATGCATCAGATGAAAATTGAGCATAGGACTGGCCAGATATGGGATGACTTTGACGTAGTTGGCCAGCTTAAATACATTGCAATATATGGACAAACAATCCCTGTTTTGTTTAAAGGGTAAGGAATTTTTCAGTAGCCGTATGCACAAAATGTCTCTGTCCTATATATATATATATATATATATATATATATATATATATATATATATATATATATATATATATATATATATATATATATATTGCTCACTTTTTCAAAAGGTCCCAAATACATCATATGAAGTATGTAGAATCATATGAGTCTTCTGAATGTTTAGTTTGATATAATCATGAAATCTAATCAGGCAACTGTAATATGTAACTAAAGCAGCTAAAGGTCAAAAATATTAACTGGAAGCTGTACTGAAATTCTAAAAACATAGGTGTAAAATGATTGGACAGAAGTTTTCACTAGTCGATGCATTTAGGACTCTGAAAGACCTGTATTGCAAGTGGCAGGAAGGTGGGGTTATCTGTGCCCATATAGAAGCTGTGGAGAGTTTCATTGACATTCCACTAAAGTGTCTGCAACAACTGGAATAGACAACTGACCCTCTACATGATTCCCACATTTTTCATACCATTTTTTTTAATTTAAATCTAACCATAAGAGTGGGTGCAGCAATGGAAACAAAACTAAAAGCTGAACATCATGGAATGCTCAATGAAGGCTCAGAGAATGAATGTGTAAGTACACTCTGTTATTTGGATTTAAAATTATAATCAAGTACTGTCCACATATTGTGAAATATTTAGAAAATTCAGTTCCATTGACAGTTCAGAGCCTCTGATTGAGTTATTGACATGTTGCTATGAATTCAAAATTGTGCTTTATTCAAATTTGCAAAGTATTATATGTCCATAGTCATATTGAATGGATAAATGCAGCTTAATCTGTTTGTAACGAATGCCAAGCATTTTTTGAAGTCTGTGTAAATGCTGTTTTATAAATGTCACAGTTAACTTAAATCTCTTGTAGATTAGTGGGCTCATAAGCAAAGAAGTTGTATTTGTTAGATACCTCCCATAAGTTTAAGACGTTTGGGTAAAAGAGACGGGGGGCAGTAAGCTTGTATTCTTTTAACAATGGGGTATATATGTGGTGTCTAGCACGACTATAAATTAACTGCTTTGGACCATACAGATTTACCTTCCACTAACTTGTCTCTCTGATATTGGCTTTACTGGTTTGTTTCGGTCTACATTTAGGGAATTTTACTTATCTGTGGTTCTGTACAGTATCTCGTCACATCAATTTCTTCAAAGTTCCTCAGTCTGTCAGACTTGCTTTTCTACTTGCCGCTGTCTCTCATTTGTGTCACTGAGATCCATCCTGTAGATCAGGGATCCCCAACCTTTTGATCCCGTGAGCAACATTCAGAAGTAAAAGGAGTTGGGGAGCAACACAAGTATGAAAAATGTTTTTGGGTGCCATATAAGGGCTGTGATTGGCTATTTGGTAGATTGTACGTGGATTGTCAACCTACATTGAGGTTCTGTTTGGCAGTGCACCTGGTTTTTATACAACCAGAACTTGCCTCCAAGCCTGGAATTCAAAAATAAGCACCTGCTTTGAGGCCACTGGGAGCAACATCCAAGAGATTGGAGAGCAACATGTCGCTCACGAGCTACTGGTTGGGGATCACTGCTGTAAATGCTTTCTGAATTGCTGCCTTTCAATTATGCTCTCTTACCCTTGTTTGTACTTCTCCCAGTCAGTATTCTGCTTGTCTGATATGTACTGTACCTTTTTTCTTTCTCTGTGGTTGTAGATGGATGGGGATGCAGGGCAGGTGTATCTAACTGGTATTGAGTCTGGTGTAAATAAACAAGGTGTGAGCATATTTTTATCTGCACTGCAGATCTTTCTTCCTTCTAGCTAAAGTTTAAAAACTGGGATATCTGCCCCCCCCCCCTTTTAAAGGGGATGGGATATCTGGATTGAGTTCTCACATAATGTGTGATGCAATTTATTGCAGACAGGTTCTCTTTTAATTTAAGGAGAACTGAACATTAAAAATAAATATGGCTACAAATGCTTTATTTTATATACTGAACTAAAGGTTCCACATGCTCAGGGTGGTCTGGTCAGCTGTTGAGAAGCTAAACTTACAGGTAGTTGGCAAACAAAAAGTAAAGTTTGTCTGCTGCAGAATCTGATGCTACATGGGCTGATTCTAAACTGTCACGTACTGTGAATCTGGTTTGATTTGTTATCAGCCTTGTATTGTGCATTTTATATTCTAAAAAATTGAATACATTGTTAGGTATAACGTTTCCCTGTAATGTGCTTCCAGTTCTGCTATTGAGACTGCATAAGGATATCTCTGTCTCTGTGTCACCATACACTTGTCACTTTTGCCCACCTTAGCTAAGCAATCTAAAGTTTACTCCTTTTCTCTTGCAATCAGGAGACCATGTCTCACAACTATTGGAAAAATGGCCTCTGGTCTTGCTCTGTAAGTCTATACTATAGTATCAATTCACAAGGGTAGGAACAATTCCCCTCACCTCTTGTATGATTTATGTCCTCACATGCCTCCTGTTGAGTGGTTAATAGCAAATACATTTTAGGGCCCCACAACATATCCAGAGGTTGTCCCTTTTTATCAATATACAGGGTCGGACTGGGGGGCCCCAGGGCCCACCGAGACTACTGTCCAGGGCCCCCTCCGACCCCCTGCCTCCCTACTATGATGCACCGAGCACGCATGTGCTCCTGTGTGTAGTGAAAGGTGCCGCTCGCATGCGGATAGAAAAAAAAAAATTTCTGTTAAGTACGATCGGGACGGAGGACTGGCCCATTAAGGGTCGGGGCCCACCAGGTTTTTTCCCGGAATCCCGCCGGGCAAGTCCGACACTGTCAATATATGTTGAAATTGCTCATTAATTATGGCCTTATGGGGCCACTTCTACCTCCTGGGCCCCACTGCAGCCGCAGGGTCTGCTTCCTCTGTAGTTACTCCCCTGAATGGAGCTTCTATGAGATTTTAAAAGGTGTATTTATCAAAGGATGAACTTTCACTTTCACCCATTTATAAATACCGCAAATAATGGCGAGTGGCTAAATTTCACTCTAGAGGATCGTGGTGATCTCTAACTCCACTTTTTGATAAATATACTCCCATGTCTCTGTGGCATATTTCAGTAGGGGTATTTTATTGTAAGAGCATTTGCATGACCATGTCAGACAAATACTGCATTGCTCTTTAGGAGACCTTACCAAAGAAAGGGTTCTTGGCATGTATGACCAGCATAAAATGCCAATCTGTCCCCAGCAGCAACAGGGGAAAAAAAAGGTTAAAAAAAAAAAAAAAAGTGTGTGTGTGTGTATATATATATATATATATAGATATATATATATATATATATATATATATATATATATATATATATATATATATATATATATATATATATATATATATATATATATATATATATATATAGTCAAATACAAGAGTCCTCTTCACTCAACCCATTATCAATATATTTAAGACAGCGACATTTTGTGCATGCTGCTACTAAAAAATGCCTTACCCTTTAAACAAAACAGGGATTGCTTGTCCATATATTGCAATATATTTAAAGGAACAGTAACGCCAAAAAATTCAAGTGTTTTAAAGTAATGAAAATATCAGGTACTGTTGCCCTGCACTGGTAAAACTGATGTGTTTGCTTCAGAAACACTACTATAGTTCATATAAACAAGCTGCTGTTGAGCAATGGTGGAAATTGAAAAACGGCTATATGGCACAGGTTAACGAATGGATAACAGATAACACCATTAGACAGACAGAGCTTATCTTCTAACTGCTGTGTGACTTGAGCTTTTTCTCCTTTGAATGGCTGTCCCCATTGCTACACAGCAGCTTATTTATATAAACAATAGAAGTGTTTCCTAAGCAAACACACCAGTTTTACCAGGTCAGGGCAACACTACTTTATATTTTCATTACTTTAAAACACTTTTATTTTTTGACGTTACTTTTCCTTTAAGCTGGCCAACTACGTCAAAGTCATCCCATATCTGGCCAGTCCTATGCTCAATTTTATCTGATTCATTAAGAATTCTATTGCTTCATTATACATTTTACAAAGGGACTAGGTTTTACCTGCAACTTACTTGCTGCTTTCAAAGTAAACCCCCATACTTGGCTGCCCTTTTATTAGACTAGGTTTTACCTGCAACTTACTTGCTGCTTTCAAAGTAAACCCCCATACTTGGCTGCCCTTTTATTAGACACCAGTGGGATGATCCCACTGGTGTCTAATAAAAGGGCAGCCAAGTATGGAGGTTTACTTTGAAAGCAGCGACTAAGTTGCAGGTAAAACCTAGTCCCTTTGTAAAATGTATAATGAAGCAATAGAATTCTTAATGAATCAGATAAAATTGAGCATAGGACTGGCCAGATATGGGATGACTTTGACGTAGTTGGCCAGCTTGAATAAAAAGACTGCATAAAAATGTGAGGAACTAAGCCTTTTTTAACACAATCACTTCATTTCAGGGACTCAAAAGTAATTGGACAAATTAAAAACTGAAAATAAAATGTTAATTTCTAATACTTGGTTGAAACCCCTTTGCTGGCAATCACAGCCTGAAGTTTTGAACTCATGGACGTCACCAGATTATGGGTTTCCTCCTTTTTAATGCTCTGCCAGGCCTTTACTGCAGCGGCTTTCAGTTGCTGTTTGTTTGTTGGCCTTTCTGTCCAAAGTTTAGTCTTCAACAAGTGAAATACATGCTCAATTGGTTTCAGATCAGGTGACTGACTTGGCCATTCAAGAATATTCCACTTCTTTGCTTTAATAAACCCCTGGGTTGCTTTGGCTGTATGTTTTGGGTCATTGTCCATCTGTATTATATACACACACACACACACACACACTCATAGCTGGTGGTGCTTAATGAATTTAAACATGCAAACTTTAGTAAAGCCAATTTCAGCATCAACATTGTATTCTCTTATTTATTTAACAGCACGTTTTTGGCTACAGAACAAAGAGATGGAGACAAGTCTTGTGTTATTTGGGATATGTGCTTACGCTTGGATTGACACGATTCCTCTTCTATTGGAAACAGGAGATGTATGTCTGGTTTGTTTGTAACCCTTGCAGCTTGGAAGAGGCTGACGTTTTACTGATTAAAACTACTGTAAGTATTGACTTTGCTTCAGTGCAATTTGCTTAAAGTGGTAAAAATGGTAAAAAAAAACAATTAAAAATATTTCTGTGAACAGGTGTAATTAAGGTGATTAATGCCAAATGTTGTTTGTCATGAATACAGTACAGTAAATACTGTCTTGAGAAGAGTTTCCCTTTGACTGGCTACATTTATGAAACTGTCCTTTATTTTGACTTAACATACTTTCAGTAGATGGGCTCTATCCCATCATATTTGAATTTCCTGTTGTATTTACTTAAAGCAAATATTAAAGGAAATGTAGACCTTTAATACAAATGTAATTTTGCTCCAAGTCTTGCTCTAAACATCTTTGCAATAATAAACAATTATTTGAAGATACCAAGATATGAAGAAAAAAGACTGTTCTGGTGTTGGTATTTTTAGGAAAAAGATGAGAGATTTCAGAAAACTCTCTCAAAAATTCTGAAATTCAATATTGTTTTTCTGTGAAACAGAAAAAAAGTTATAAAAAGCAAGAAAACTTCAGATAAAGATCATGATCACATTTTATTACATTGATGAACTCAAACATTAGCTAATAACAAATCTGCCCCCACCCTCTCTTTCTCTGATGGTGGAGTCTTTTGCATGTCATGATTACAGATGCAAACTTTATGCTGCAATATATGAAATTAAACAAAATTAATCTTTTTCCAGGATGAACAGAAAAAATGTTTTACGAAGAAAGTAAAGTCATTTCATGTTGCCAATCTTTCCCATATTGCATTCTTGAATACTAACACTGCTGAAAAACAAACCAGTAAAGCATTACCAGTATATACTGAACATAAGGTTAGTAAATTTAATCAAAATTGTGTAATGATAAAAATTTTTTTACATTATTAACATTATATTATGGGGTATTATCGAGTGCATGCTTTATGGGAGAGAAGCTACTTATGTGGCCAAATCTCTTTGTCTTCACAAAAATATTATGAAGTGCTCTTAATTTTAAACCTCTGCTAATATGTATTTTATAGCTTCACTAGCATGAGCAATAATTATTTTCCAAAACAGCATTATCCTGTGCTAATATTATATTTTAGATCAAGGACATCAAAGGCCAGTGCAACCTGCAAGGAAAATGTACTGTACCTCCATTATGCAACAGCACGGGGCCTATTTTAGATTGCTTATTAAACCTGGCAAAAAGCTCAAGCAATCTTAAATAGGAGTAGTGGAGGGTTATTTACTAAAATCAGAATTTATCTCATTTTTAAATTATAAAAACCATGACCAAACTCTAATACCTGATTGGACCTTATTTATTATTTAAAAAGCTAGATTTCATTGGCTTTGGTAAAAACTCAATAAAATCGTGTGAAAACCCAAATCGCACAATTGTTTTCCCCGAATCACGCAATTTTTTTGGTGCTTTTTCCTGAAAATCCCAAATTTGAGTTTTGCCCCAAATTCAATAAAACTGAGTTTAGTGAATAACCCACCAAATGTCCATTGTGTTAGTAAAAGTGAGGGAACTCTCCATTCAATATACAACAATGATGTATCACGTGCACTTTTTCCTCTTATTTACTATATAGAAAGGGCATGGGGTTATGGGTCATACATTTATTTTTGTCTCATCTAAACCTTAGATATTTTTGAGAATGCCAGGCAATTTAAGGGACCAATAATGCCATGAAATGGAAATGGAAGATATGCATTAGATAATGTTATTTCTATTTTAAAATACCTGTATTTTTGCAAGTCTTCTGGGGGCAAGTTAATCATTTTCATAATCTCAGGGTATTATTTATCAATGTTATGATTTTCTTCTGTTTTTTTGAGCTAATAATCATGAAAATGAATTTTGGTTTAAAAAGTGCTTATTTTCAATAAAGTGGGGAAAAAAACACGAAAAAATTGAATATCAAGCTTTGCATTCCAGAAGGTCATGTAGAAGTCAATGGGAGCTGTCCTAGCCAAAATGTAAACTACAGTATTTATTCAGTTAAGCTTTTCAAGTTTTTTTAACTGGTATTGCAAACATATAATTTAGAATTGTTTTGCCACTGAATATTCAAAGTATCTGATATTATCTTATTTTTTTACCCCTTTGTGTATCAATGTTTTTTTCAGGTTCAATATATGTATGTGCAGAAAATAAGATATATTTGGAATCCATTTAAAGGCATGTTTCAGAAAAGCGGGTAAGTTAAAGGGACATGGTGCAAGATACATCCTGTGAAATGTTAGAAACACATAACTGATTTGTAATTTTTCATTTAAGGGTTTTGGATTACACACATTCATGTTCTGATATACACACAAAATTTGGTTCAGGGTTCAGTAAAGAAGAACAAGATAGCAGGTATGTAAAACCTGGTGTTTCTGTAGATTTATGATTTAATGCTACTTGTCTCATTTAGTCATTTAGGTAGAGTGGACAAGCGAATGAATAAGGACATGGTATTACATTTTACATTCCTCGGGGGTGCAAGGGCAGGTGAACTAAGGGGCACAACTAAGCCATATTGAAAATCAGGTGCTCAGTGCAGAGAGCAGTGTCAGGAGGTATTCAGTGTGGTATGGGCAGCTGCTGATTTTCTGATTTGGAATACACTGGTTTCTGTGCTGCATTTAATGAAATCTGAAATATTTACTAATATACAGTATATTTTGAGTTAGGCAACTGACAGCAGCCAGGACATGTGCTAAGAATCAGAAGAAGAAAATGGCAAACAACTGGGGGCACCTTTGGAGGCACAGATAAAATGGCTGTTTTGGCTTTAGGTTGTTAAAAAAATAAGTCATGTAAATGTGTAGCATTTCTAGGCGTGAATTCTGTCATTCTGCAATACAACAAAAATGTTTGTTTCTGATGCACAGGCGGCAAATTTGTGGATCAAATTCAATTGAAGTAGAAATTACTCCGATATGGAAGCTCCTTTTCAGGGAGGTAAGAAGTATATTGCGATAAGTAGATCTTATTTGTAAACAATATCATGTCAGTAGGATTTGGGGCACATGGTGGAAAATTGCAACAAGAGCCGTTTCATGTGAAAACAAATATTAAGTTAGTTCCATTTGCATATCATATTCTACCGTGTTAATCCACATTTTTATTGAAAGAAGTACTAAATGATGTAAGGCTTTAGCAGCTTGCAGAAATTGAATAGCCAATGGATTTTATTAGTTTTAATTTGTCTGGACCTAGGTGTAATGCCATGAAAGTTATATTCTTTAGTGAGATTATCTGATTTATTCTGAAAAGTACCTCCATCCAGTATTCAGGTATTGATCTCTTCAGTAGCATAACTAGCTGCAGTGGGGAATGAGTGCAGGATGTGCACCTGCACCCCCCCAAACTTGCGCCCACTTCACGCACTGCTGAAAAATTCCCCCGTCCTGCCACCTGCGATTTGGTTATCATGTCTCCAGCAGGCCCCAAGGGGGTGCACCACTCCCTGGTAGTTACACCACTGGATCTTTTATTCAGGAACCTGATATGTCAAGAACGCTCTAAATTACACAAAGGCAATATTCCAAATACTCCATTTTAAGTAAATAATTATATTACATTTTTGAAAAGATTAAATTGTTCTCTGTAATAATAAAACCTTGTACTTGTAATGTTAACTAAGCTGTGTAATCCATATTGTTGGCATAACAATCATGTTGGATTTATTTATGTTAAGTATAGTCTGTCTCTACCATCTCCAGCATTTAAAGGGGTGGTTGACCTTCAAACAACTAGTTGTTCTCAGATAGATCACCAGAAATAACGACTTTTACCAATTACTTTCTATTTTCTATGTGTCACCGTTTTTCTAATATTGAATTGTAAAGTGTAATTTTTCACCTTCTAAAGCAGCTCTGGGAGGCAGGGTCGCCGACCCTGTAAACTGTTCTAAATTGCTGAGCAGGATCAGTGGGTTTCATTACAGGCAGCTGTTAGAACTGATACAATAGTTGCTAATACTCCAGAAATGCTGCTGAAAAATGTATTAACTCAATGTTGCAAAATTTTAACAGTTTAGAGTCTGCACCTGTATTACACTGGAGACAGGGATATTCAACTTTAAACTTAGATTTTGGAAAAACAGTAAAAAATGAATAATGGAAAGTAATTGAGAAAAGTCAATTTTTTGGGGAACAATCTGAAAACAACTGAATTGAAAAAAAGTCTTTGGAAGGTGAACAACATCTTTAACTGAGGTGGGAATTTTTTTTTTCTGATTGGCTCATAGTGGACAATAATGATGACACCTTGAGGCCAAGTATTTAATTTATAGGGTTCATTAATACCCTAGATGCAAGTAGCACTCTGTAGCCAATTTGTAGTTAATTTCTTAGGGGGTTGTTTATTTATGTCCTTGATGCAATTGCACAGCAGTACCCATTGAGTACAGTGCTCATTCAGTAAGCACTTGTTCATAGGGCATATCTGCTCCTCACAGTGGTGGCAGGTGCAAGACAGCTTTCTCCTTACTACCTGACATTGGGCAGAAAGTGAGTACAGGGCTCTTCTGCACCCTGCACATACCAACACTCTTGTTGCATGTCTGAATGATGCTCAAATGGCATGGGAAAGAAGAACCCTATTCCTCCACTGAAAGCCCCTCATGAATACAATTATGCCTAATGCAGACCTGTGCCTCTGGTGCAAAGTGTGGTGTAGGATGCAAAAGTATAAAAAACATGCTGGTTTGCACCAGTTTTTGACCCTGTCCTGCACTTCATAATCGAGGCCCTTTGTATTTTGGTTACTTCGAAACTTGTGAATAAGGATTTTTAGATTTGTGACCCCATCTTTATATTTTTGCATAATGAAATAAATTCTAGTTTACATGAATTAAGAAATGGAAGCTTTTGGTTATTTGCAAAATGTAATTGGAAGCAGCATTTGATCATCATTTGTTTTCTCGATCTGACCCTTGTAACAATGTAAAGGGACAAGTCCCCTTGAAGAATGATAATCAGCTAGCTTTTTCTACAATGTTTCAGAAGTCAGAACCAGAATTGCAGAGATTTCTAAAAGCTTCAATATCATTTATACAGTATTTACAAATAACTTAAAATATTTTTAAATAACCGCAAACCAATTAAAACAAATTCACGTATATTTAAAAGTTGCTTAACATGCAGTTTCTTTATCCAAAAAATATTTGTGTAGGTATCCATTGTAATACTGCATCACATAGTTTTCCATTCACATTAGTCCTTTTTTAATTAGTAAGTATAACTAATAGTAATTTCAAAATCTTAATACAAATGTATAACTGTACTAATGTTTCATTTTATCAAAATAGATTTTCAACCCGGTTTACTGTTTTGAAGTCTATACATTAATTATATGGTTTTCTGCTGGATATATTGAATACTCAATGGCCATCTTAATTCTCACCATCTTGTCTATTATTGTTACTGTCACCTTGTTGCGGATGGTAGGTATCTAAGCATTTATTTTACTAAAATCCATTTAAGATCCTTTTTTTTTTTTTGTATAACCTTTTTTTTGTATTACAGCAATCTGTAAAATTACATAAAATGGTTGAATTCCACAACAACGTCATGGTTTCTGTTCTTCGGAAAACTGGAGGTGAGATAAAGTTATGCATACTGTGGTATGGTGACAAAAAGGTCCCCAGTTTTCTGGGGAAAAGTGATTGATGGGATGTATGTCGGGCCACGGATTCTCAGATATTGTTGCTGAGGTGAGACCAGAAGTGCTGTTAGCAGAGAAACACTATGTCTCTCTGCAAGGTTTTTGTAATTGCTAATCCGGGACTGGTCTTACTGGGAACCCGCAAGAGTAGGGTGGGGCGGATTCCCAAATCCGTAGGCCAGGTTTTTCAAGAGGCCCTAGGCCTATTTAGTACACCTGATGCTGAGCAACAGTGCTGAATGTGTATGAGAAAAACTGCTGGGATTGCTCAGCTTGAAGAGAGAAAGCAAAGTGTTTATTTTGTGTTAGCCAGGAGGCTGGATATTTCTGTTAAGCTGCTGGTTTTTGGGTTACCTTCCCCCTGCGAGGGGAAACTTCTGCTGCCACTGGAAAATAAACACGGGCAGGAAGCCCTTAAACCGTTCCTGGTGTGTGAAGTCGCCTCTTTTGCAGCCTACCAGCGAGTGAACCCCCACAATTGGTGTTTCGGATGCGGGCAGCGATTGCCACACGCGAAAGTTGCCAAACCACAGTAAGTCTCCTGTGGGTATTGTGCGGACTGTATAGCTTATAAGTGGGATTTAAAGAGACAGTGCACGTAAAAGTTGTGAAATGGAGGATGTCCTCAAGGCTTTGCTGCAGTGCACTGCAACTTTACAGAAGGCCCACCAGGAGAGCCAGTTGCTACAGCAGCAGTGTAACGCCACCCAGCAGGAGGCAAATCGTCTGTTGGAGGCCCAGATCACTGCACTGGCGCAGGCTGCAGAGAAAGATCGGCAGCTGCAAGTTGAGGTGGTAAAACAACTGACAGCCAGGGTCTCTGGGGATGCTGCCCTAGTCCCCGGAGTGCCACGCTCCATCCCAGGCAGCCACCTCCTGCGGAGAATGACTGGGCAGGATGATGTGGAGGCCTTCCTCTGTACCTTTGAGAGGACGGCGGAGCAGCAAGCCTGGTCGAGGGAGCAATGGGCGATGATTGTTGCACCACTACTAGTGGGGGATTCCCAGAAAGCTTTTTATGACCTCTCCTCCGAGGACGCAAGGGACTATGACAAGCTGAAGTCTGAAATCCTGCGGAGACTGGGAGTAACCACCTCTGTGAGGGCACAGCGGGTCCACAGTTGGGAATTTAAGGTTAAGGGATCACCCCGCTCCCAGATGTATGATCTCGTTAACCTTGTGAAACGCTGGCTACAGGCGGACTTGCTTTCCGCGCCTCAGATAGTGGAAAGGGTCACAATGGACCGATACCTGAGAGCGCTTCCACCTGAATTACGCCGGTGGGTAAGCCAAGCCGACCCAAATACAGCAGACCAGTTGGTGGAACTGGTGGAGCGATACCTTGCCGCTGAGGACTTCACTACGCGGGCGGTGCCCACCTCGAAGAGGACTCCTGCAGTGGACCGATCCAAGAAGTCGGCTACAGTGGAAAAGCTCAGCCCAGAGGACCCCGGTAATCCAGGTCTAGACTCGACAAGAGGAAGACCCCGTGGAGACAGCCCCCGCCAGACCCGAGGAGCTCCCCAGTGCTGGAGGTGCAGAGAGTGGGGACATATTGCCGCCAACTGCCCAGCTGATCCAGAACCCATGGAGTGTGGAACGGAGGGGAAGTTGTCTCTGTTCGCTCGACCAGGTCTCGTTGCGGATCCTGATGTACCAACTTGTGTCGTCCAGATTGGTAAGCGCACTGTGAATGCACTATTAGACACAGGTAGCTTAGTCACACTGGTAAACACACACCTCCTGAAGGACTGTCCTTTAACGCAGCGTCAAGTAGGAGTGGTGTGTGTACATGGGGACTGTAAGAAATACCCCACAGCCTTAGTGACTTTTGTGACCCCCGCAGGGACTGTGTGCCATGAAGTGGCAGTGTCTCCCATACTCTTGCACAGTGTAATTTTGGGCAGAGACTTTCCCTTATTTCGTGAACTGTGCCAGGAGCAAGCTCCAGAGACTGAGAAAAGTTTTGAGCATGGTGAGGTGAGACCCCACCCTATTGAACTGGACACTTCTATAGAAACTGTTAAGGACAATAGAGTGTCTGGGGGAGATAAAACAGAAACACCCATGTCAGGTGTTATTGTAAGTGGTACCGAGGATGGGTTGGAAGATAGTGAGTTGTTTCCCTTAGCTGTATTAGCTGGCGAATCTGAGGTAACTGCGGAGACCATTGAGGAACCTAGCATGCCTGAGCTAGAGGTCTCCCGGGATAACTTCGGAACTGCCCAGCTAAGGGACCCGACACTCACTAAAGCTTGGGAAAATGTCAAGGTTAAAAATGGGAACCCCGAAAATCCTGGGGTAGAATGTGTATTTCCCCACCTTGCTGTACAAAATGACTTGCTTTACCATGTGGATAAGGTTCGAGGAGAGATTGTGGAACAGCTAGTGGTCCCACAGCCATATAGGAGAACAGTTCTCAATCTGGCCCATTCTCACCCACTAGGTGGCCACCTAGCGTATGAGAAAACCAAAGACCGAATGCTACAGAGGTTCTTTTGGCCGGGGGTATATGCAGATGTAAAGAACTATTGTGAATCATGCCCCGAGTGTCAGAAATCGGCCCCAATGCCCCATTTTCGCAGCCCATTAGTTCCCTTACCCGTAATCGAAATCCCATTTGATCGTATTGCCATGGACTTGGTAGGGCCACTAATAAAATCTGCTAGGGGGCATCAGTATATTTTGGTAGTCATGGACTATGCCACTCGGTATCCAGAGGCTGTCCCCTTAAGGAACACCTCTTCAAAGACCATAGCTCGAGAGCTGTTCCACATGTTCACCCGCACAGGAATTCCAAAAGAGATCCTTACAGATCAGGGGACTCCCTTCATGTCCAGGGTGATGAAGGAATTGTGCAGGTTTCTCCAAATCAAACAGTTACGCACATCTGTCTATCATCCCCAAACTGACGGGTTGGTGGAAAGGTTTAACAAGACCCTTAAGGGGATGTTAAAAAAAGTGGTGGATAAAGATGGGAGGAATTGGGATTGTTTACTTCCATATCTCATGTTTGCCATTAGAGAAGTCCCACAGGCCTCTACAGGGTTTTCACCCTTTGAGTTGTTGTATGGACACCACCCACGAGGGGTGTTGGACGTGGCAAAGGAGACATGGGAGTCTGAAGCCACCCCACACAGAAGTGTGGTAGAGCATGTTGCAGACATGCAGGACCGTCTTGCAAAGGTAATGCCCTTTGTGAGAGAAAATATGCTTCAGGCCCAGCAAGCTCAAAGCCGCATATATAATAGATCGGCTCGTGTTCGAACTTTCCATCCTGGGGACAGGGTGTTAGTCCTGGTTCCTACGGTGGAAAGTAAGTTCCTGGCCAAATGGCAAGGCCCCTACGAGATTATAGAACGTGTAGGGGACGTTAATTATAAGGTGTCCCAACCAGACAAGCGGAAAAAAGAGCAGCTCTACCATGTTAACTTAATTAAGCCCTGGAAGGATAGGGAATCGCTGTCCGCCTGTCCTGCAGTTGTAGAGGTAAAAATCCCACAGGTGCCTGAGGTAAAAGTGGCTGAGACCCTCACTAACAGTCAGAAGCAGGAGATGAAAGAGTTTCTGATCCGGAATAGACAAATATTCTCAGACCAGCCTGGGCTTACTGACATTATTAAACATGACGTTATAACTGGACCTGGGGTTAAAGTCAATGTTAAACCTTATAGGATACCCGAGGCACGACGCCAGGCAGTGACAGAGGAGATTAGAAGGATGTTGGAGCTGGATGTAATTGAGGAGTCCCATAGTGAATGGTCCAGCCCCATTGTCCTTGTCCCAAAACCGGATGGTAGCATCCGATTTTGCAATGACTTCAGAAAGTTAAATGAGGTCAGCAAGTTTGATGCATATCCAATGCCCCGGGTTGACGAATTGATAGAAAGGCTAGGGCAGGCCCGCTACATTACCACCCTAGACCTTACCAAGGGGTACTGGCAGGTACCCCTCACTGAAGGGGCCAAAGAGAAGACTGCGTTTTCCACTCCTGAGGGGCAGTGGCAATATAAACGCCTACCGTTTGGCTTACATGGGGCCCCAGCAACGTTCCAGAGAATGATGGACCGCATTCTCAAACCACATCAAGGTTATGCTTCAGCTTACCTGGACGATGTGGTTATCTTTAGCCCAGACTGGGAAAGTCATTTGCCCCGGGTACAAGCGGTCCTTGACTCTATCTGGAAGGCGGGTCTGACAGCAAATCCCAAAAAGTGTGCAATGGGGTTAGAAGAGGCCCGCTATTTGGGGTATGTTATTGGAAGAGGGGTAGTCAAGCCCCAGGTGTCCAAAATTGAGGGAATTCAGGAGTGGCCCCGGCCCAAATCCAAGAAGCAAGTGAGGGCCTTTCTTGGGATAGTGGGATATTACAGGAGGTTTGTCCCCAATTTTGCCACCCTAGCAGCCCCGCTTACTGACCTCACAAAAGGGAGTAAAGCTGGAACAGTTACATGGACCCCAGAGGCAGAGGAAGCCTTTCTAAACTTGAAGGCATCCCTGTGCAGATACCCTGTGCTGATAGCTCCTAACTTCAAGAAAGAGTTTCTTGTACAGACTGATGCTTCTGAAGTTGGGTTAGGGGCTGTTCTGTCACAAGTAGTGAACGGGGAAGAACACCCAGTAGCATACCTAAGCAGGAAGCTAACCCCCGCTGAACGCAGGTATGCCATTGTAGAGAGAGAGTGCCTGGCCATCAAGTGGGCACTGGAGAGCTTGAGATACTATCTGTTAGGGAGGCAGTTCAAACTTGTCACTGACCATGCCCCACTTAAATGGATGGCCCAAAATAGGGAAAAGAACGCCAGGGTCACCAGATGGTTCTTGTCCCTTCAAAATTTCAAATTTTCAGTAGAACATAGACCTGGAAAGATGCAAGGGAATGCAGATGCTCTCTCCAGGGTACATGCATTAGTGGCATACTGTGCTCAGCCCTACGGGCTTGAGCAGAGGGGGGGGATATGTGGTATGGTGACAAAAAGGTCCCCAGTTTTCTGGGGAAAAGTGATTGATGGGATGTATGTCGGGCCACGGATTCTCAGATATTGTTGCTGAGGTGAGACCAGAAGTGCTGTTAGCAGAGAAACACTATGTCTCTCTGCAAGGTTTTTGTAATTGCTAATCCGGGACTGGTCTTACTGGGAACCCGCAAGAGTAGGGTGGGGCGGATTCCCAAATCCGTAGGCCAGGTTTTTCAAGAGGCCCTAGGCCTATTTAGTACACCTGATGCTGAGCAACAGTGCTGAATGTGTGTGAGAAAAACTGCTGGGATTGCTCAGCTTGAAGAGAGAAAGCAAAGTGTTTATTTTGTGTTAGCCAGGAGGCTGGATATTTCTGTTAAGCTGCTGGTTTTTGGGTTACCTTCCCCCTGCGAGGGGAAACTTCTGCTGCCACTGGAAAATAAACACGGGCAGGAAGCCCTTAAACCGTTCCTGGTGTGTGAAGTCGCCTCTTTTGCAGCCTACCAGCGAGTGAACCCCCACAATACATACAGATGAGTGATAATTCATTTCAGACTTGATTCGGTATGGAGCAAATAAATGGCATGAAAGATGTTATCTACTGTTTTATGGCTCATTTATAGGTTAAATAGATGGAAAATTGTGAGCGTTGAAGCTATTCACAAAGGTACTTTGTTCCCATGTACAATCCTAACAAAATGCATCTAGTGCCAAGGTGTCTGCCTTGATGAATTGGGCACATGTGCAAAGCAGGAAGTACAAGGGACTATTATTCAGATGTTGTTAATTCAAGGGTTCCCTTTGTTGATTGTGTCTACACATGCAACTGAATTGTGTGATTAAAATACTTATGTTGCAATTTACCAACGTGAACGATAATTTGCATCCCTATGGGGTAGGGGACATTCTGTTGGGTAAGAAGCATGGAGATTTTAACACTTGCCCTTTTGCGTACCCAGGATACTGCCCCATTACAATATCCTTATTGTTATTTTTTTAGAAACACTACAACTCAGGAACTAAAACAATTGGAACTGTACATGAAAAGCTAAAGAGAAATATTAAAACAGTGAGGAATATGCAAAATCCCAAAGGTCTTAAAACATATTTGGTCTTGTTGATGATGTTGGCACTGCTACTCAAAGTCTTTAAAGGTCTACAGTTTCTAAAAGAAAGATATCAAGATGTTTCCAATTTTTGGGAAACTGTCCCACCTTAGATCCAAGTAGAAATATTTTTTAAGAAAATTCTTTAGGCAGAATTGAAGGGGGTTATTTATCAAGGTCTGAATTTATCTCAGTATTTCTAATATCCAACTCCGAGCAACTCCGAATTCCCGAATAGATCTTATTTAGGAAAATAAGCACGAAAATAATAGGGTCGCGCAAAACTCCGGAAACTTCAGAGCTTTCCCCGAAAACTCAGATTTTATCGATGAAGCCTCGAAATCATAGGATATTGGTATGGACATCAGTGCAGACACTGGGACCTTCCCCATTGACTTATACAGGACCTCGAGAACTTTTAGATGCCGGGGTTTCTGAGTTTTTAGACCATCAGACTTGTTTTTGCTCTGAAAACTACAAATTATTCGAGGTTTGGATATTCGGAGCTTGATAAATAGTATTAAAACATCACTCTGATATAAACTGACAAAATTCCTCTGCAACATTTCATACCTTAAACTATTCGTAGTTAGTGATGAACGAAAAATGGCAGACTGTAATGGGTGAAAAAAATAGTTGCACAATTTGTGCAAACATTTTTGGCACCCATAAACTTCAATGCATTTCAACATTTTCACGATTTTTTGGAGAAGTGAAACGGGTCATATTCATCCATCACTATTCGTAGTTCTTATTCCAGGAAATCATTGTGCCAGAGGTACTCCAACTGCACGTCTCACTAGAGATCAGTGCCACTATTATATGTCAAGGTTTACTTTTCTATAGCAGGCATCTCTGATCAGATTTGGCAAGGCTTCAAGTGACCCTCTCTCCTATGCCATGTTCTTTGGCCACTTGTCTAATATGAGCCTCTGTATCATTTGTGTTTGATATGCCTGTCCTAGAGCATTTTACTTTACTTAACTCCAGTGATTGCTAATTCTCCTCCTGAGGAGTTCTGTGCCAGGCCCTGGATCTGCACCCCATACCACTGATGTGGGGACACTGCTAGAATGAACTCAAATGATACTTACACATGCTATGCTTACCCACAATTCTCTACCAAACCAGTTTTTCTTCCTATGGACCAGGAAAAAAATGATCACCCCTAAAAGTCAAAACACAGGAATGTAAATTGAATGCCAACTTTAGATTCCTCTTAGATTTATCTTAAAAAATCAATTCAAACAAATGCTACAGAAATGATGTTTTAATTATATAAAAGCTGAGACATCAGTTTTCTACAGTTATCTTACTAATCATGTATCATCCTCATATCAGCAGCTCCTCAATAGGATTTCCTTCTCTAATCAAAAAAGATGGAATGCCAAATAAAAAGGAACTATTGTAATTTTGACAAACATAATTAAAATCATTAACAAATTAAAATGCTGAATCTTTAATTAGTACATGAATAATTGTATCATGATAAAGCATTAATACATGCATAACTAGCAAATAATGAATATCATATAATTTTTTCCCCTCATATTCCAGACATAGAAGAAGTGCAGTCCCAAAATCTGGTTCCAGGAGATGTAATAATTTTACCTGAAAAGAAAATGTACTTACCTTGTGATGCAATTCAGATATCTGGAGGTTGTGTTATAAATGAAGGCATGCTGACAGGTACTGTATTTTTTAATGTACTCATTGCACTTCTGCAATAAAATCTATACAGGCAGCTAGTTTTCGCCCTTGATTCACCAGTTTGTAGGGACTTTTTTTTCTAGAATTTAGAATTGAACAAACTTTCACTTTCTTTTGTTTTTCTCTGCTTCTTGCTCCCATTCTCATTTTAACCCAGTGTTTCACACTATAAAACATTTTGTGCCAGACAGCCTGTTTCTACCCTGTCACCCATTAGTTTATAATGGCAGAAGTTGCACAGAAGAAGGAGTAGCTACTGAAATTTGAGACCATGCAATGTTTATTCATATTTTGCAAAACCCAATATACATAATTGTGAGCATTTATAGTCTCTAATGGTGCAGGTAATCTAAGGTATAGCTAATATTCAGTTATGCAATAATAGCTTACAACTTTGCTTAATTTAGGAGAATGTGTTCCTGTTACAAAAACACCCTTGCCCTGTGTAGACAGCTACATTCCATGGAACATTCAAACTGGGGAAAATTTCAAAGAGCACATGCTTTTCTGTGGAACTGAAGTCACCAAGATAAAGCCAGATAGTGATGGACTGGTAAAAGCTGTTGTTCTGCACACTGGTGAGTATCTGTTGCTAAATTTGTGAGGTTCTAGAGATATATGTGAGAGTGCTGTACAATTGTATCTGAAAATATTGAAAATTAGAAAATGTCATATAGACATAATTATCTGTTAGAAAGTTTGCAAAACTCACAAAAGTTCACATTGACCTCAAAAAATATGCATTGCACCCTCCACTGATGAACGTAATGATGTTGCTCTCAGTGGCCTCAAAGCAAGTGTTTATTTTTGAAATTCTGGCTTGAAAGGAGAAGGAAAGCTAGGCATTTTATTGCCAATAGATACGCTGCAATAGTGCAAGCTAGAATGCTATATTTATTCTGTAGAATGTTTTACCATACCTGAGTAAAAAGCTCTAGAAACTCTCTGTTTGTTTAGGATAGGAGCTGCAGTATTAACATGGTGTGACATCACTTCCTGCCTGAGTCTCTCCCTGCTCTGGGCTCAGATTACAGCAGGGGGGGAAAGAGGAGCAAACTGAGCATGCTCTTGCCCAGGGCAAAGAGGTTTAAGCTGAAGGCAGGAAGTCTGATACAGAAGCCCATGTGTACACAATAGAAGGAAAGAAATGCAGTGTTTCTTTTGACAGGGGACTCAGAGCAGCATTACTTTGGGGGTTTACTGGTATATTTAGAAGGACCTTTCTGATAAGGCTTACTTAGTTTTAACCTTTCCTTCTCCTTTAAGACAAGCTTTGTTTGCATATAAGCCAGGCGTACTGCCAAATAAAGCCTCCTGTACTTCATATAGGGACTACAAAATAGCCACTGTTCTATAGCATCACATTTGAGGTTTACTTATATGGGTAAACAATTTGTATGTAACTCAGACTTAAGTATGAGAATGAGAAATTCATTTTTTGGTGTAAAAATATTACAACTGTTTTGTAAATGAACTGTGATGTTTAATTAAAATATAGATCTCACATCTGGAATAGATATTTTAATTAAACATCCAAGTTCATTTCCAAAACAGCTGTAATTCCTTTACACCAATAAAATGCCAAATGTCATGTTTTGTCCTTACCAGCTGGATAGCAATCAAAATAACAGTTTACAATAAAAACAGCAAAACAATTTAAAAAGTACATATTGTATTAAAATACCATTAGAATACTATGTTTTTTTTTAATGAACTTTCCTCTTACTACATATTGGAATGTATATTTTTAAAAGAAAGCTGACATTTTTATAGTTCCAGATTTCTAAAATATTTTTCTAAGCTGCTGCATATTTTTCTTTTTAAGGTTTTAACACCACAAAAGGAGATCTTGTGAGGTCCATCCTATATCCAAAACCAATAAAGCTTAAACTCTACAGAGATGTTTTCTGGCTCATGGCTGCACTTTCATTAGTTTCTGTCTTTGGTCTTATATACTCAGTAGTGGTTGGTGCACTCCAAGGAGTAAGTAATTGTACATTTAGGGTACTGAATCTAAACTGAAATGTTAAAATGTGGGCCAGATTCAATTGGGTGAGAAAATAGTTTATCACATGAAAAGTCCTGGAAAAGATTCAATATGAGATGCAATGTACTTCAAAATGGCTTATATTACATGAAAACTCTTTTGAAATCTATGGCAAAGAACTGGAGCTGAGTTAGGAGAAAAGTTTTTCTCCTCGAATTGAATCTCATCCATAAGTTTTAACATAATAAACCATGAGATAACTTGTTCTCAATTAACTGAATTTCTCCCTATGTTGTAATCTGCATAAAACCAAAACCAGATGGGCTCAATAAGGGATGCACAAATTCCCAGATTTAGTTTAGGATTCGAGTCCTAACACTTTTTAAAGGATTTGGCTAAAAAAAACACCAGGTGCAGTAATGTACAGCAACTAATCAGCAGGTTTACCAGGTAACTGGTCACCTGTTTAAAACCCACACATTGACTCTAGCATAAATTATAATAATTCTAGCATGCATATAGATTGGTTTGGTCATCAAGTCTATAATTTCTTTCAAAACCTTGTACATGACAATCAAGAGAAAATTAACTTCTCAGCTGTTAATACTATCTTTAATAATCCCTTTTTTGCTAGAAAGATATACAACCTACTTCAGAGATAATTGGCATCTCTGCAGCAATTTTTATAACATTAAAATTACAGCAGCGCTAACTATATGTTACTTGTCCCCACAGCAAATTTAATTTAGGCCCCCAAAACATTTATAAACTGGCTTATTCTATGAAGATATATTGAAATTGCCCTTTAATTAGAACCTTACTGGGCCCCCTAACTCTTGGGCCCCCCTGCAACCATAGGGTCTGCTTCTGTAGTTACTGTACACAAGCATAAGAGCTAATGTCAGAGTTCGTTTTTGTGAGTTGCACATTTATTTGCAGACGTTTTGGTCAGCTAAAGCTTCTGATATAAATGTTGCACATGTGCCGCTGCAAAATGACAACACTAATGATAGCTAATGATAGGTGCTATCAATAAATTGAACTAATACAGTCATTATTACAAATGCTTCAATGCATTGTCAAATTCATTATGGCCAATGAATATATATCAACCAGTAGTTGTTTTCATTTTATACTTTATACATTTTTATCAATCCATAAGAGGGTTATTTACTAAAATCTGAATTTATCTCATCATTTTAATGAATATCGCTATTCCTCATGATGTACAGTGTGAGCTATAATGCACTATTGCCACCAGGTGTTAATGGGAGGGAGAGTGGCACAGAGACATTCTAATTTCTAGGCTGCGACTGTAAGTGAGCTAATATTCTGCTTTACATGTATATTTTAGGCACCAACGAAAGATCTAGTTCTGATGGCATTTATCATGTTGACATGTGCTGTTCCTGTCTCCTTGCCTCCTGCATTGGCTGTTTGCATCCTCTACAGTCAGAATCGTCTAAAGAAGCATGGGATTTTCTGCATCAGCCCTGATCGAATAAGCCTTTGTGGACAACTAAACCTCATCTGTTTTGACAAAGTAAATATAGTCTAAAGTTTTACTCTTGTGATCTAAACTTTTAAAATGAATTTGGATGGTCATTAGGATTGTTATTGCCTGTTTCATTATTTTATGCTCTTGAAATATTTTCTTTTAATGTCTTAAATCTGCTGTTTAGATACTTTACAAAGGTATATACATTTATATTACTTTTCACTGTTTCTCAATTTTCATTGGAAATTTTTAAATTTTCAGCAAACTTGTTCTGAACATTGCATTTAAGCCATACACTGTTAAGGGTCAAAAGTAGCCACAGACAAGAAGTATCCAAGTATCCCCAATTATTTCATATTTTAAAATCTGCCTCTTGTGCAGAGGATGTTTTTTTATCTGGCTTTTCAAGGCAGCCATTGGAAAAAATACACAGGGGCACATGAAAAAACATTTTACTTTGTAAGGTAACTATTAAGAGGAGACTATGGGGCCGATTCACTAAAAGTGAAGGATTCGAAGTAAAAAAACTTCGAATTTCGAAGTATTTTTTGGGCTACTTCGACCTTCCACTACGACTTTGAATCGAAGGATTCGAACTAAAAATCGTTCGACTATTCGACCATTCGATTCGAAAGTACTGTCTCTTTAAAAAAAACTTCGACCCCCTCAATGTTAGCCTATGGGGAAGGTCCCCATAGGCTTTCCTAAGTTTTTTTGATCGAAGGATATTCCTTTGATCGTTGGATTTAAATCCTTAGAATCGTTCGATTCGAAGGATTTAATCGTTCGATCGAAGAATTTGTGCTAAATCCTTCGACTTCGATATTCAAAGTCGAAGGATTTCAATTCCTAGTAGAATATCGAGGGTTAATTAACCCTCGATATTCGACCCTTAATGAATCAGCCCCATATGTATTGTTAGTTATTGGAGAAGAGTTTTTAATGTACCTTACTTAATTATCTAGTACATTTAAAACACCCAGATTCCATAAAATTACCCAAAGTTCTATATTATGGGGCATAAATTATCAATCTTGGGAACTTCAAAGGATTCTTAGACATTTGCTCTATTTTGCTATTTATTAGAGCTTTTCTGACGATAACTTCACAAATTAATCAAAGCTGATACTTGTGTTAGTTGATGCGAATGTGTTGAACGTTCTGCTCTATGGCGTTAGTGTCCTGTCCTGCTCCGCATCAGCAGTGCACAAATCTATCACCACACTTACAGCATGGAACGCAGGGTGCAAATTGAAAAAAAAAAATAGCTTTCCCAAGAGCCACTTAAGAATAATGTATTTAATATATACTATAACCAATTTCATCTGATCCCAGACAGGAACACTAACAGAAGAAGGCTTGGATTTATGGGGCATTGTACCTACTGGGGAAAACTGGTAAGGTTAATTACATTTGATTTTAAAAAAAATTCTCATAGTCCTGTCAGGATGAAAATTAGTATAAATTTTATCAGTGAGGGAATGAACAGAATACAACTGTTGTATTGGTCATTTACTATACATATTTATAAATATTACAAGTTACTAAGTTGGTGATCACTGAACCCCATTGAATTCCATAGGCCCCACTGCTGTTATGGTTATGAAACATGCCATGTATAATAAAATTGATTATTGTAGAAAATATTTTTAAAATAAATGTTAAAATATTTACAGTGAGGTACAGCATCTGGCTACTCAATTGGGCTGTAGAGCTGCATCTAATAATGTTGTTACTCTATATAGCTGCTATTTAGGAATCCACTCATATCTTATCCATTGCCACTTTATTGTTACTGTATATTATAAGTGCAGAAAATTAATTGTTTATTGAATTACAGTAAAATCATCCTACAGTTTTATAATACTATGTTTGTTTTCAGTTTTCAGGAAGTACATAATTTCACCTCTGGGTGTACCTTACCATGGGGGCCTTTACTTGGTGCTGTTGCCAGCTGCCACTCCCTGATTGTCCTTGACGGTAAAATATATGGAGATCCTTTGGACTTCAAGATGTTTGAAGGTTCTGGATGGGTAAATCTTACTTTATTACATTTTCTAATTCCATCACGTTAAGACTTTCTGTATGTTAATATACTGCCTTTTCAAGTCGTTATAGAATTACATCTCCAATCAGAACCTGCACACATTAACAAGAAACTGTTTTTTGTTGTGGCAGAATATTGATGACAGTCAAGCAACATGCACAGTGTCTGGAAAATGTAGTTCATGTGTGACCGTTAAACCAGGGTCGGGATCAAAGGTATTGTAATTTTGAGAAGTTTGCTACATATCTACTTAGGAGAAACGTGTCTTAATACAGTTATGACTTCCCTTCAACTTCCCTTGAACCATAAAGAAAAGTACAAGGCCCCATCTAGGATGATGCTAATCTGCACTTCAAATGCTGTTTCTGAGTTCTTTTTTCCCCATATTTTCACTTCAGTTGGGGTCACAGACTTAATATGTTATATAAAAAGTCAGTTTAGAATCCCAAAGTCATGTATATAACTTGATCTAGGGCCTTTGGCGCAAATTCACTAAGCGCCGAAGCGCCGAACGCTAGCATCAATTCGCTAGCGTTTGGCATTTTCGGTACTTCGCAAATTCACTAACGAACGCTGGCGTAAATTCGCTAGTGTTACTTCGCACACTTACGCCAGGCGAATTTTCGCTAGCGATGTAACTTAGCAAATTCACTAACTTGCGCAGTGTACTGAACGCTACCTTTTACGCTAGACTTCCTTCGCCACCTGAGACCTGGCGAAGCGCAATAGAGTAGATAGGGATTGTTTCCAAAAAAGTCACATTTTTTTCTAAGTCCCAAAAAACGCTGGCGTGTTCTCTACATGATGGGTGATAGGCTGAAAAAGATCAAAACATTTTTTAGGGCTCCCCTCCTTCCCCCCTACATTTCCTGACTCATGGCAACTTACCTAGACAGTGGGCACATGTGTAGGGCAAAATAAAATTTATATTTGCTGATTTGAAGGTTTTCTAGGCATTTGTAGTGCAGATACGTATTCCTCCATTGAAATTAGAATTTGGCGCCGTATGCAAATTAACCATCGCTAGCGAAACTTCGCTTGGCGAATTAATGCTAGCGCAACTTCGCAAACTTACGCTACCCCTGTGCGTAACTTCGGATTTTACCCCTGTGCGCAACTTCGCATCTTAGTGAATTTGCCCCAAATTTGCCTCTATCTAAGCAGAGAAAGTTCAGTAACATTTCACTATGTAAGGAGGGGGCTCATAGTGTTGTTAATCCTTTTGTAATTTTTGAAATATATTTCAACACTGATTTTTGTAGGTGTACCTTAAAGAAGCACCCATCCATAAAATTATACATATGAAATCAGAATATAACAACCTAAATGTATTTTCTTATTTTCAAATTCTGCCACATTTATCAATAGCCTGTTTTTCAAGTGAAATAATCAATTCATGTAATGCTGATACAGATTAATAGCAGGGGCAGATTTTTTAAATTTTTTATTTTTATTATTATTAAGGTCCCAGTAGATGGAATAAATATTTTGCTCCAGTTTCCTTTTTCCTCCGCTCAGCAACGAATGTCTGTTATAGCCCAAATAATAGGAGAAGAGAGACTCACTTTATTTTTAAAAGGAGCTCCAGAGATGGTGATCCAATTTTGCAAACAAGAAACAGGTACAGTATTATTGAAAATGTTTATAAAGTGATTGAAATAACATTAGATGAGAACTGAAGCAAAACAAATCTTTTAAGGGAAGAGCAAAATTGATATTGTGGTGCAGTACGTTAATTAATTATAATAAAGTGCCAAGGCAACACACTGTGTTAATGTTGTAAAACTTGTTTATAAAAGTGCCATGTGCTGAGGACCCTTCAGGTAAGTTAGACCTAGGTCAGCTACCCAATGGTAAAATTGCCCACTTATTAACTTTAAAAGTGAAAACACATCAACTAAGTTTGTGCTGAGCCCATGATGTATTTAAGTACTCAAGCAGAACTTGAAGACATGCAGTTTGTGCAGGCGTATTTAATTAAAATGAATGTGCCTCACAACTTGGTATATTCACAACAATTGAAATTGAGAACTTGTACAATGCAGTTGTTTGCATCTGGAAACTAAAGGCCATCAAAGGATAAGAAATGCTGTTCAATATATATGGGTCTTCCTGTTACAGGCCAAAGACAAAGTAGCCCATGATAACCCCTTTATAAAATTGGACTTTAAAAAATCACGAATTTTTCGGAATGTATTAAACCCCGAGGATGGAAAAGTATGAATTAGAAAATCCGGCATCTCAGACCTGACATATTTAGAAGATGAGAAACAACGGCTTCGGGTTAGGATGCAATCAAGTAGAATCACTGCAGATTGCCTACCAACTTGGCACCCCCAAGTGATTCTGCATTTATGCCTCCTTTAACTGCAAGTTGAGATGTTTTTCCATCTTGGTACACTGATAGAGTATAACATATAAACTACTTTAACCATTTTCCCTTATATAAAACTATTTCTGTAATCTCCAAGACTGTAGACCTGCAAAATACTTTTGGTGAAAAAATAAATGGTAAATTTAAAAAAAAAACACATAGTAAAATCGGACAAAAATAGTGTTTCAACTTTTTATAAAAATGAGAAAAACACCATTTGTACATAAAACGCACACATGGAAACACATTTCAACAATTAGATATTAAAAAAATATATTAAAATCTTATGTATTGCAGGGCAGATTAATAATAAGGACTGCAGCACAGTTAGCTTCTACATTTATATAAGAGAGTACCTAAAATGTACAAGTTTTGCTTTTTATGCCTAATCCATGTTAGTAAAGACTAAAATATTTTAACATCGTGATTTCTGATTATTTCTATTTGATTGGAGTTATATTTATACTAAAATTATGTTGAAACATTAACTATTTGCTGGCTATTTAACGGATGAAATGTTCTTATTTCCTTAACAGTAACACCCTCCTTTAAGAACACACTTGATTATTATACAGAACAAGGCTTTAGAGTCATTTCCCTGGCATATAAATATTTTGAACTACAAGAAAATGTTTCACTTCATAACTTAAAAAGGTAGGTAGAAATAATCTGGTTTAACATTGATAGACTGTGGGCCTCTGTATTTTTAAAATGATGTTAGAAATTACTGAGCTCCATATTGAATGTATGGATGTATTTCCTTTTTTAACTTCATCTTCTTTCCTACTTTCTGTACTCATAATTTGCACTTGTACATTGGTGTGCTCCTGAAGTCTCACAAACGTACTCTCCTGAAAACCAAAAAGGGGCTATGTTAAGAGGGTTATGAAATAAATGGTTGGCTATTTGTCTTGTACCCCATAGCAACCAATCAGCAGGTAGCATTTACTAGTCAACAAACCTACACTGGAAGAAAATCATTGGAAAGTAGGTAGTTGTGATGTTTTAAATCCTCCTGCTTTCTTTGCCCTCTTCTTTGTCTACTTGAAAAGTTAATCTACATATAAACAGCAAATGGAAAGCACAATCATAAGTTCTAATGGGAAACCCGGATGCCAGTCTGCCTCAATCTAAATACCAATTCTTATTGTCAGCACTCCAAGGAATTTACAACAAAGTATGAATCAAGCAAAGGAACCTTCATCAGGAAACCAGAACATTGCACAGAGAGACTCTTAAATCAAAGAAATGGAGCGCGCCAATTACTGTAGCTAAGCAGCCAATAAGCAATACAATCCAAGTTAAATAACATATATAATATAATAAAATGTAAAGAGATCCAGAGTGAAGCAAAACATAAAAGTGAAGGATAATAAAACACTACCGCACATAATCCTATGAACCTCAGACATCTCAATATTTAGAAGTAGTAAGAAGTGCAGTAATTTGCTCTTAGGGCATATAAAATTGTTCCAAATTCGTATGACTCATTTTTAATATATTTATTTAACTTCAGTCTTTAGATATGCCAACAGCTCCCCATCTTCTATAGTATCTCTACATTATTTTATTTTATTTAGAAATCAGCTATAAACATACCGCAAAGTGATTTTAGGCACTTTTTTGAAGAATGTGCTCTTCTTCCTTTTCATAAGTTGTCTCATGTGTTTCTTGTATTTTAGAGAAGAAGTGGAATCTGATCTCATATTTCTAGGATTTTTAATAATGGAAAATCAACTTAAGCCAGAAACAAAGCCTGTTCTTCAAGAACTCATTTCTGCTAATTTACGAACAGTCATGCTAACAGGTATTTTTGAAAAATTAACCAAAAATGGTTAATGATATTTAAAAATTATGAATGTCCAGAGGTATGCTCCAGAATATTGTTAACAATAATTTACAAGATATATTTGTAAATGCTTCAGTCATTGCAGGATCATTCATTGGTTATGTATTATACAGTACATACAGATGAAGCCACTTGGATTTGTGAGTTAAATGCGTCATGACTCGGGCTTAATTGAAGAAACTGTGTTATCTAAAGTCATCTTAACTCATTTAATGCATTTTACCTTTTCATTAGCATACCAAAGCTCCATTGTTCACAATGGTGAATGCTTTAATTAGATGGGATGTTGTGACACAACTTTCTGTGTTAAGTGGGATAAATGCGATATCTGTGTTTAGTTATTCTGTGTCAAACACACAAACCAAAGTGGCTGCATCTGTACGCTATAACATAACTTTAGCATAACATTTTTATTTTCATTTTTGAAATTATTTTCTGCCAACGAATTCATAAGTAGGCAGACCGTTGTAATTAAATAATTTAACAATATGGAACATAGTTGAGATTATGAGTTGATTTTTAATGTCACTGTTTTGTTTTTTCTTCTGGAAGGTGACAACTGTAAAACAGCTTGTACAGTTGGAATGGGTTCTGGAATGTTACGCAACACAGACACTTTATTTTTGCTTGAAGCCACTGACCCCGAAGGAGACACTCAACCATTCATCAATTGGCAGATTGTGAAGCGGAATAAGGATAATGATTCTAAAATAAATGTATGTTCATTGGAAATTCATTTACATATGTGTTATTTGAACGGATTATCCATTATCTCTGTGGTTGATTTTAAAGTTGTTTTAAGTGGGTATAATAAAGTTAACCAGCAATGATGAATAGCATGTTACCTATTTAACTTAGAGCCAATATAGTCATAAGTGCTCCACAATTTAAGCTTGTGCTAAAAAAAATGGCCTCCTTTCTTAGTGACCATCGTCCAATAAAATCAGAATTCAGTCACTTGCTTCTGCCATTCAGTGGATGCTAGCCAATTGAGTAGCTACTATAAAACATATTCTTTGTCTGTTACAGGAGACAACAGTAAATATTTCATGCATTGATAATGACATAAACGAGTTGGATTATGCCAGCAGTGGAAAGTATGATTGTACTGCCAAGCAAAACTTGCCTGAATTGATGATGCCCAATGTAAGTAGCCATTGCTCTATCTTTCTACTTCATATTATGATAGAGTATATATCCAGCAATACTGGTCAGAATATATATATTTTTAACATACACACACATACACCCTTCCCAGCTATCGTCAATTGATCCCATTGGTGTCTAATAAAAGGGCAGCCAAGTTTGGGAGTTTTACTTTGAAAGCAGCTAGTACAGTAAGTTGCAGGTAAAACTTATTCCCTTTGTAAAATGTATAATTAAGCAATTGAATTCTTAATGAATCAGATGAGCATAGGACTGGCCAGATATGGGATGACTTTGACGTGGTTGGCCAAATATATTGCAATATATGGACAAACAATCCCTGTTTTGTTTAAAGGGTAAGGCATTTTTAGTTGCTCATGGCACAAAATGTCTCAATGTCCTAAATATATAGATAGTGGGTTGAGTGCAGAGGACTCTTGTATTTGTCTACACACATACATATATATTTTACCAATAAATAGTAAATTAAGCATAACTTTCCCTATACTGTCAGAGTTTAACAGACTATTTCACATCTGTTCTGCCTGACATTACACTAAACCGCACTCCCAGCCCACACTTCTAACCGTGGATTCTCTTTCTCTTATTAGGTATGCCTACTGCCATCTGCTTTTGCACCCTCAGTTGATGCTGTTGCTTTAAATGTATGTCTATCGCCATCTGGTTTTTTTCTGATTTTGCACCTCTATTTGCTTTTGTCGCTTTAAATGTATGTCTGCTGACATCCAAATTTCCTGATTTTACACCCTCATTTGTTGTTGTTGCTTTATATGTATGTCTACTGCCATCCATGTTCCCTATTTTGCACCACCTTTTTCTTCTGTTGCTTTCAGTATATGTCTACTACCAAATGCTAATGTTGCTAAAATGTATGTTTACCACTATCCACTCTTCCTGATTTTGTACCCTCATTTTGCTGCTATTGCTTTAAATATATGCCTAATGTGGGTGTGTCTGTGATGCCTAGTTGAGCAGGTGTGTTGTGCTCCGTGATCCTGCCTGATTTACGCTCGGTCCCCAACTCATTGTAACCCAGACACTCAGTGACTAATCTTGAGATGACAAAAGATATATGTAAAAAAGGGCAGATGAAGATAGATGGTTTCACCAGGCTACCTTCCACATTGTGAGAACCTAGACAAGATGCACACCTGGCCTGGGAAACACATTACTAATCCGCGACAGGACATGCCTACCAACCAAGTTACTTAGCTCTTACTACAGGACATTGCTGATGTCATAGAAGTGCTTACTCTGAAAATTGTGGATACTAGTTATTAGTTTGGAATGTATGGCAATATGAGTACCCTACACTGCTACAATTCTCCTGTTATACTATAATCAACTTCTGCCCTGTCTTGTATATATCTGGCACAATTTCATCCCAGAGACTGCTTGGATCATAACCCTCTGATTATAGCCATTTCTTTCCTAGGCCCACAATGAGCTGAGCTGTTGCTGCAAAATGGGTTCATAAAACTAGAATTGAAATAACCTTCCACCTGAAATTAGAGGAATTTTGGACATTTAATAAGGGCCCTGCCCATAAGCCATAGTGTGGGATGCTAACAACAAAGCTTTGACCAGGGGAATATTTGTATCCCTTATTAAATGGGAGAGGGCTGATGGAAAAGACTAATTACATCTGGCTTAGGTTGAACATAGACAAAGGTCCTTAGATTTGCTTCATATTAAGAAAATTTCACAAATATATCTGCCACTGCAGAGGACCCATTACCGTAGACAGACTTTTAAGGCAGAATGATTACATTAATATGTCATGGATAACATCAACTCAGTCCTGAAAGAGAACAGGAGTAGAACAGCAAATTTTATCCCATCCCATTCACTTGTGGGATGGGTAAACCTGATTAGAATGGTATTCTTACCCAGGTTTTTCCATGACCCCCCCCCCCCCATATCAATATGTACACCAGTTTTTTCTTCATTTTCCCTTACCAACTGCAGCCATAACTTACAACACCATGTTTAAAATGCAGTCTATGGGAGACGGCCTTTCCATAATTTGGAGCTTTCTGGATAATGGGGTTTCCGGATAATGGATCCCATACCCGTATATGTCCCAATAGTTCTATATGCTAATTCACTGCAGTAGCTGTTTTTATTTCATATAAAGGGAGGTGGGTATATGTGCTGAAGATGGCAAAATTACATATAAACTCAATTAATAGGATCAGCCATGAATAGTCAAAATTATGTGCATAACTGGACAGATGCCATGGGTTATTGTGTTTTTGATGATGTTGTTTTGTGAATGATTGTATCTTTGTCGATACTTATTCAATGTCCATTACAGAAGACAGCAGAGGATATTCAATGTGTGGCACCTTGGAGCCATTATGTAAGGCAACACAAATATCATTATGCCATGACTGGGAAATCATACCAAACTATCAAACAGTACTTTCCTGACTTGATGCCAGATGTAAGTATCAGTGACAAGGGACACTTGAAAATTCCAGTTCATTCTGTGCCTGAAAATAAAAACTACTAAAAATAATTTGGATCTTTATACCTTAGGTCTACTATAAAACCATTTAAACATTAAATAAACCCAATAGGCTGGTTTGCTTCCAATAATGATTAATTATATCTTAGTTTAGATCAAGTACAAGATACTGTTTTATTATTACAAAGGTAAAGAAATCATTTTTTGGATAAAATGGAGCCTATAGGAGACGGTCATTCCGTAACTGTTACTTTTCTGGATAACGGGTTTCCAGATAACTGATCCCGTACCTGTATATCTAACATCCAAATTACAGAAAGAACCCTTATCTGGAAAACCCCAGGTCCTGAGCATTGTGGAAAAATATGTAAAACCTAATTTTTGTGACATATCTGGTCAAGTTTTTGGTGAGTAAAGAATGAGAAAATTCTTAGATTATTCTCAGAATGAGAATGTAAAGGGATTATCCATAATTATGAAAAAAAAATCTTGCCTCAATAAGAATGCAAATATATATTTTGGAAATGTTTTAAAATACATTTTCAAAATTCCGCTTTTTAATAAACAGACTTCCAATTTGTGAGCAAACATGAATTAGCCTGATGTCAATAAGGTGCCTACACACTTTAATATAAGTTTTTTTTTTTCATCCTTGCAGATCCTACTCAACGGAACCATTTTTGCCAGAATGACCCCCAAACAAAAATCTACCATAATCGAAGATTTGCAAAATATAGAGTAAGTTCCCCGATGTTTGAAAACAGTTATGTTGGCACCACATGGGCAAATCTCACCAGCATTTTGGCCAAAAAACATATATTTTTCCTCAAATTAAATATGACCAGGACTATAAAAATGCATTTGGAATGAGAAAAAAGGCCCATTGACAATGCGTTTGGTATGCGAAAAAAAACGGCTATTGACTTTAATGTAATTGGAGTGAGAAAGTCGCCCATAGGCTCTAGTATATTTTGCTACAAAAAGAAACTGGTTTCTATGAGTTACTGCAAATTTGCCCAGTCTGTATGAGTCCTTACAGAGTGTGTTTAAGGCAGCCCCTAAGCTCAGGTAATGTAGATAACATAGGTGATTCAAAGTACTGGCAAATGCAAGTGTATTGAATTACCAGAAAGAAGATGAAAAGCTACCAAGTGCATCTTGGGAGGCAAAGATCATGGTTTTGTTTGTCACATGCACTTTCCTTACACAGGGTTGGACTGTGTTAGGGGGACAATAGGAAAAAAACCCTGTGGGCCCCGCCAACCCAGACCCATTCCAGCCTAAGAATCTTGCTGAGACTGTACAGTACTACCTGGATTAATAAGATATATAAGATATCAAGTTATACTGTCACGTTTCGATATATAATTTCTTGTTTGAAATAAACTTCTTACTCCCCAAAAACATCTGTTTGTACAGTTAGCAAGCATTTTCCACTGCAGTTCTGCGGTGAGAGCTCATAGCTTCATTGGTTGCTATGGATGACATTTAACTGTTTCCTCTGACAAATAATAAATCATAAAAGTTTCCACTTAAACAAAAATATGGAGGCAGATAAAGCTTAATATGCTGTATGTATAAAACAATACAGTCATTGTAGGGGGCATATTTTGTGTAAAATAATTTACAAGAAGCAGGCGGCTGTTTAACTTACTATAATCAACAAATATACTTGTCATTTTAGTAACAAAGGGAAAAAGACACTTCACAATACACCGCGAACAATTATAAAATATTGTTATATTTCTTTGTTGATGCCAAGTGTACCCATCTGTGTACCTGCTTTAAAAATGCATCTTATCCCATGTTTGTTCTGGTGTACTTCTGTGTGAGCTCTCCAGCAGTATCAGGCATAGTTAAAACTAATCTGGACCAGACAAAATGAAGCCAAACTATTGGTGTTCACAAAGAAGAAGATTTGAAGTGGCACAAGATGTCACCATTCTTGATATGCGGTGTATATGCATGTGTGTCAATATAGGGATATCTTCATACATTGTGTGTGTGTATATATATATATATATATATATATATATATATATATATATATATATATATATATATATATATTTCTTTCTTTTTTTATAGTTACTATGTTGGCATGTGTGGAGATGGAGCAAATGACTGTGGGGTAAGTAGAGGGCTGTGGTGGTTTTATTTTCATGATCCAAAACCGCAAAACATAGCCTTTCTAGTCTAGTCTATGTATTGTTAAGCTTAAATTCTATGTTTGTGTATGTGGAGTTGAAGCAAGTGATAGTGGGATGAGTCCAAATCAAAACTCACCCACTAGTACAGGTTGGAATAGCAACTTTGGGCAAAGCCGGAACTAGGGGTAGGCAGAGTAGGTAAGTGCCTAGGGTGCAAAGCTTGGGGTCACCAGGCACGTACTTTTTCTACCTGCTACCCCTAGTCCGGTCACCACACTGTTCTGTGCCTGTCCACTTGAGTGTCAGTTCACCAATGCGAGTGAGTGTATACTGGCGCCTGGCCAACCTGGTCCGGCCCTGACTTTGGGTGTTGGGAATTACAACTTTCCTATCTGTTTAGATGAACAGAATCCCCACATGATGGGAGTTGAATCACTTTTCTAATCTAGCTAGTTCATCTGGACAATGATTTGCGCACTCATGACTACACCCATGATGGACTCCATAGTTACATAGTTAAATCAGGTTGAAAAAAAAAAAAGTCCATCAAGTTCAACCCCTCCAAATGAAAACCCAGCATCCACACACACACCCGTCCACACTTTCACATAAATTATATATACCCAGTCACACCCCATTCTGCTGTAACCCTTCAAATGATCCTAGAAAACCATGCAGACTCTCTATAAGCTCGCCCATCACTACTCTCAAATCATACTTTTTATATCTCTTGGGGCCCATCTGCCACAGGGGTCCTGACTGCAATATCCCCTAAACCACCCTGATGGTGGCCCCCATATATATAAAAATAAAAATGATGTTGTAGATGCAGAAGCATAAATAGAAGGAAAAGCTGAATTGTTATAAACTCCTATGTATATTGATTGTAAGCTGTTCTGGAGCGAGCACCCATTACCTGCTTTATCTATTTATCTGTATGACTATTATTAACATCATTATGTATAGCTCTGCAATTTATGTTGGCACTGTATAAATAGAAGTGAAAATGATAAAAATAGTGTAACTCATTTTAAATAAGTTATTGTAAACCCATACATGCGTTTAGGGGCCCAATTCACTTAAGCCACATACTTATGTGTGTGTGTCATTCTTAAAGCTTATAACTTGATGAAATAATATATAATTCACAGATAATGCAATTCTGAAAGCTATTAAGTTATGTTTGGTACTTGTATTAGCACTTGATATTAGCAGATAAAAACTTACATTTACTAGATTGACATTTGTATTGCCTGCCACTTTTGTATCTACAATTCAGTTATCAGCATTGGGAGTAAATTACATTGATTTTATGATTTTTCACATGGTGAGCAAAATGCCAAAAAGAGCTTATGTCATTATCCAAATAAATGTATGTTTTCTCATTTAGGCACTGAAAGCGGCTCATGCTGGAATTTCATTATCAGAGCTGGAAGCTTCAGTGGCTTCTCCATTTACATCTAAAATAACAAATATTACATGCATGCCCATCCTACTGAAGTAAGTTTTCCTTTGATTGGGGTGTGGGAACTTTATTTTGTAATAACACATTAAAAATATTGGTTATACTTAGATTGTTCTCGGTCTGCTAAAATCAATATTTTCAAAATTCCTTTGTTTTCCAATTGTTACATTATATTGTATATTATATATATATATATATATATATATATATATATATATATATATGTCTGGAAACAGGTTTACTAGTTCTTGTTAAGGCACAATTGACTACTAAGGCCCTTGTGCTACCATTAAAAGAATCATGAACAACCAAAAATAAACAGAGCGCTCATGGGACAAAAAAAAGAAAATGATTATTTAGGTAATAAACCACAGCAAGACAAATAAACCACATACAGTTTTATCCCTAGTGCAATTCTGAAGCCATAACTCAATGAGCACATCTTAGTAAATATGTTCCATTATCAAATTAAAACATAGATGCTTGTAAGTGTCAAGCTGCATATAACTTAATACTGATGAACATGTCTTCAGTATGGAAAATACACATATATACTGTATCAGAAAGCACAAAGAACACAGAGCCACAAAAAAGAGAAAAGGGTAAGTATGTAAAACTATAAGAAAAGGTAGAAAAAGAGATTGCATTAGAATACATAAAAAGCAAAAGCATAGTAAAATGAGGAACTGTAATTACAATACTGAACTGTAAAAAATCCCCAATGAATAAATCCAAATATATAAGCGATACTATAGATTCGTTGGCCGTGGAAGAGTCCCGGTCCAGATGGTTTTAGTGCATTGTATTATAAAATGTATAAAACAGAACTAATACCCTTGATGTGTTCCTATTATAACACAATTGATGGATTATGTGGGTTTCATAAACAGGCAAAAGAAGCTAACATCACTATTATCCCAAAAGAGGGGAAAGATCCCCAGCTTTGTGAAAGCTACAGGCCAATCGCCCTAATAAACATAGATTTAAAAATATACGCTAAAATAATAGCAAACCGAATGAAAAAATACTTACCGGATTTAATACACAACGACCAGGCTGGGTTTATACCTAAAAGGGAGGGAAAAGATAATATTTATAAAATTTTATCATTATTGAAAATTGGGCACAAAGTACAATCTCCAACAATACTTGTTACAACAGATGCTGAAAAAGCATTTGATAGAGTGGGGTGGCCATTCTTGGAAAAAGTTCTGGATTTGGAATAGGGGAGATCACAATAAATCGCATTTTAGCTCTTTATAAAGATCCATATGCAAGAGTTAAAGTGAATGGTAAACTATCCGACCCAATATATATCTGCAATGGAACCAGGCAGGGCTGCCCGCTATCACCACTGTTATTTGTCTTGGTAATTGAGACACTATTGTCACACATCAGATTGGAGGCAAAGATAGCGGGAATGAAGTTTGAAGATAAAGAGTATAAGACAATAGCTTTCACTGATGATATGCTAATTTTTGTCTCAAATCCGATGTCCTCCCTACCCAGTCTCTTATCACTTATAGAATATTTTGGAACCCTATCAAACTTTAAGGTTAACCTCACAAAATCTAAAATTTTGAACATTAATACCCCAGAAAATATAATGGACAGTTTAATAAATAACTTTCCCTTTAAAAAGGCAAACCATAGTATTAAATACTTGGGTGTTAATATAACACCAAATATGTCCGATTTATATAACAGCAATTTTGTCCCCTTATTGACAATACTACAGGAGAAGGTAAATAAATGGAATAAAATAAACCTGTCATGGATGGGGAGAGCACAAGCATTGAAAATGTTCCTGATGCCTAAACTGAACTACTATCTACAAGTTCTGCCAATTAGACTACCAGCTGTTTTTTTCAAGAAAATTAAATCCCTATTTATAAAATTAATTTGGCATGGCAAACAGGCTAGGATTCAATACAAACAACTAATATTACCATTAGACAGAGGAGGGTTAGCTATCCCAGACACCTGGTTATATTTTATCTCAATCCATTTAACACGTATTAAACAATGGGCAGGTGAAGAAAGGAAGAAAGAGTGGGCAGTGTTAGAACATCAGTGGGCAGGGATACCTCTGTTAAATTATTTATGGTGTGAACCCAAAGGCATACCAGATAAGGTGAAGGCCCACCCTTTAATAGCTCCCACATTTAGGATTTGGTACAGCAATAGAACAAAGTTGAATCTGACTAAAATGCCCTTTATACTACAACCCTTAATACACAACATTTCGTTTATACCCAGTTTGGAGAGTGGTGCATTCGGGAATTGGCGGGTACTTGAGGGGAGACCAACTAGAATTAGCAATTTCCTGGAAAACAATAAATTGATTCCATTAAAAGAAATTCAGAAGAAATGGGGAAAACATGTTAGAGATGCATGGAACTACTGCCAATTGCAAAATTATACTTATAAATTTAAAGAGGAAGATTGGGATAGAGAACTGACCAAATGGGAAAAACTACTGGAAAGTAAAGAGGTCCCTAATAAAGCAATGTCAATTAGGGATGCACCGAATCCAGGATTCGGTTTGAGATTCGGCCAGGATTCGGCCTTTTTCAGCAGGATTCGGATTCGGCCGAATCCCTCTGCCTGGCCGAACCGAATCCGAATCCTAATTTGCATATGCAAATTAGGGGTGGGAGGGAAATTGCGTGACTTTTTGTCAGAAAACAAGGAAGTAAAAAATGTTTTCCCCTTCCCAACCCTAATTTGCATATGCAAATTAGGGTTCGGATTCGGTTCGGTATTCGGCCGAATCTTTTGTGAAGGATTCGGGGGTTCGGCCGAATCCAAAAAAGTGGATTTGGTGCATCCCTAATATCAATTACATATAAACTCCTATTATCAAATATCTCTCTGGGCAAAGATACAGCTCTTAGGGAATGGGAAAAAGATTTGGATATTAAGATCCCCTCCGAGATGTGGAATAAGATCCTGTTACAAGCCCACAAATCATCTAGAGCTGTAAGAGTGAGGGAAATGAATTTCAAAATAATTACTAGATGGCACCTTACACCAACTAGGTTGAATAAGATGTATCCTGAACTCACAGATTTATGTTGGAGATGCGGCAAGGAGAGGGGGACACACACGCACATATGGTGTAAGTGTACAGATTTGCAAGATTATTGGGGTAAAATCCTTAAAGTAATAAAAGAAATAACTAACACCAATTTGTCGTTGGATGATGCCCCCTTGATTTTGCTAAGCCTAGATACTGATAAAAAAGGATTATTAAGGGACCCACTTACCTTACACTTGTTGGATGCGGCTAGGTCAATAATCCCAAGACACTGGAAGAAGAAGGCCCCACCAAGTAGCATGGAATGGCAGCAGGTAGTAGAGCACACTAGAAAAATGGAAGAAATAACACATATTATTCATAACAAGAGTGCTATATACTGGGATATTTGGGAAACATGGGTTAGGTATATAAATAAATCGAGTTAAAAGGGATTTCAGTCTGAAAGAGGAATAAAGGGAGGATCCTTTGGAGTATAGACAGGAACGCACCGGGGAGGGGCAAGTGAGGTAGCCGAAGTAATAAAGGTAGTAATTGTTCCAAGCAACCCTGAAGGTTTGAGAGACAGCCTGCGGGTGAGGCGAGTGGATGCCAGATGTAATCAGTTGCGAGATAGCTGGGGTCCTATATATTCTTATTCTACTCTATCTTATTTTTCCTTTTTTTTTTTTACTTGTTTATCTATTTATTTTTGTGGTACTGTACTATTTTTGTAAAAATTGTTAAAATAAATAAAAAAAAAAACTCAATGAGCACATCTTAGTAAATATGTTCCATTATCAAATTAAAACATAGATGCTTGTAAGTGTCAATCTGCATATAACATAATACTGATGAACATGTCTTCAGTATGGAAAATACACATATATACTGTATCAGAAAGCACAAAGAACACAGAGCCACAAAAAAGAGAAAAGGGTAAGTATGTAAAACTATAAGAAAAGGTAGAAAAAGAGATTGCATTAGAATACATAAAAAAGCAAAAGCATAGTAAAATGAGGAACTGTAATTACAAAACTGAACTGTAAAAAATCCCCAATGAATAAATCCAAATAAGTGTGTCATGTGATACAAGAGCAGACCTGTTTGGCCACTTCAGACTGCAAGTTCCAGCATTACAGAAATGGCAGTGTGGTGTAATTTGTGTTTGATAAGCATCGATATAATGGGCACAGTAAAAATCTGATTTAAGGCACACTAAGAATAACAATCCACTTTGTGCTGAACATAGGACATTTGATGCATGAATACAAGTGTAGAGACTTGAGTTTGCTCCAAATATACAAACCTGCCTGGCAACTAATAAAAAGCTCAGTGGTTTTGGAAATAACATTTATATCCTCATAATCATTTGTCTGTATTGCAATACAATGAAACTGACCCTTTATCTGTTTTCTGATTCACAGGGAAGGGAGAAATGTATTTGTCACTTACATATCTTTGTTTAAATACATGGTGATGTATGCCTTTATCGCATTGATCTGCATTTATCTAATGTTTTGGGTAAGCATTCCTAATACTTTTTACATTTTTTGAAGGGAAACTAAAACTCGCACTTGCTTACCCCATGCACAGGCATCCCTGCCCTCTTCCCAACTGCATCAACCCATTGCCAGAAACTTAAATGTTGCCTTGAACCTAGTGCTGAAAGTGCAGATCTGTCCAGTAGAGATTGTCATACTTGTTACACTTGGTGCCAAAGTGTAGAACTGCACAGCAGAGTTTGATTTGTTTACTGGAGAATGCAGACCAAATGCCTATGCAATGGAAGATGAACATTGACCCTGGCTTATAGTCTGCTTCCATTACTATCTAAGCAACCTCCAAATTAAATTATTTTGGAAGTGCTTAAAATTTAATTTTGGTTTGCCCTTGATCCTGATAATCACACAGCATTTTTAAGTATTATACACGAAGAAGGCAGGTATGGGTTCTGTTATGCAGAAACTCATTATCCAGGAAGCTCTGAATTATGAAAAGGCCATCTCCCTTCTCCATCTCCATTTTATCCATTTTTTTAAAAATGATTTCCTTTTTTTCTGTAATAAATGTTTCCAACTATGATATAATAAATCCTTGCTGGAAGCAATACAATCATATTGGGTTTAATACATTTTTAGTAGACTTAAGATGAGGATATAACTATTGGGTTTATTTAATGTTTAAACCTTTTTTTACCTTATCTGAAAAAGCAATCTGGATAATAGGTCCCATCCTTGTATTATCTCTTTTATACAAAACTCGTATACAAAATGTAGGGGCTGAATTATTAAAAATCAAGAAGATGTAGACCACACCTCCAATAAAAAATATTTCTCCTTTATTGTTTTGATATTAGAAAAGATTACATGAAAGCATGTAGACGCATCATTGCTTGACACTTTTCAGACACAACTAGTCCTTAATCATAGGCTGGATTATTAAAGACAACTGGGGAATCCAAAAAGGAATTGTAGCAATTTGACCTGTTTAAAAGTTATCAGAAACACTACAATGTCATAAAATATATATTTTTTATTTTCCCAGGAGCAAACACTACTTGGAAGTAATCAATACCTTATGCAAGATATTGCAATTACCATCCCTCTTATGCTTACAAGTAAGAACCTAGTAAAATACTTTATAATATGTGATATTGCTGTACCATGTAACTTGCCAACCTTGCTGTATGCATTCTGTATCTGCCTCTGTAATAGTAATTTCTAAGTGCAATTAAAGTGCAAATCAAAATGTACTCACCTAGTTATCCCATAGCTAATTGTTCACCTTTAAATTAACTTTTAGTATGATGTAGAAAGTGAAATTCTGAGACAATTAGCAATTGGTTTTCATTTTTCTTATTTGTGGCTTTTAAGGTTATTTAGCTTTTTATTTCGCAGCTCTCCGGTTTGCTATTCCAGCAGTCTGGTTGCTAGTGTCCAGTTAACCCGTAAAACCAAGCACTGATCTGAATAAAAGGCTGGAACATGAATAGGAAAGGGCCTGAATAGAAAGATGAGTAATACGTTTGTAGCCTTACAGAGGTTTTTGTTTTTTAGATGGGGTCAGCGACCCCCATTTAAAAGCTAGAAAGAGTCTGAAAAAGAAGGCAAACCATTCAAAGACTATAAAAAAAATGAAGACCAATCGAAAAGTTACATAGAATTAGTCATTCTATAACATACTAAAGGTTAACTTAAAGATGAACCACCCTTTTATTTGTGTTGTGGCTAAATTCTATTTATAGTCTATTAGTGATCACAATTTTTTAATGGGTATTTTCATTTTTTTTCAGTGAGTATGAATGGTCCTGCACCGAAGTTAGCGCCATACAGACCAGCCGGACGTTTGCTTTTACCGCCCTTGTTATTTTCAGTAGTTCTACATTTGTGTTTCACCATCACAGTGCAAATGTGTGCTTATTTCGTGTTACAGCAGCAGCCATGGTTCAGCAGAAGTGATGTATTCCAGTAAGGAGAATATCTATCAATAAAGCTACATTTTAATTCTTACATTCAACAAATAACTTTGATCTGAGATTCTACTCCACAAAGCTGACAATTAGAAAAGGGTTCAGTTTACTAGAAACAACCTGGTCAATAGATATTTACCAAGATTGTCAACCAGGATGATCCATTTGCTTGGGCCCAGGAGGGGGACCTGTGCAGACCTGTCTTGAGAAGACAGGTTACATGGCCAAAACAGTCTTTGCTTAATATAATTTTCCAAAAATGATATGCATATAAGGAATATGCCTTAAAAATAGCTTTCTGTACTACTTTAATAAAAAAAAAAATCCCTCCAAAAAACATTATTCCTGCTGACTGCATTGGAGTTAATTGGGCTTAACCAAAGTTGAACAGCAAACTCTCTCCATAGTTTTATGGGCTCTGAATTCTATGGGGAGTAACGGTATTGTGAGAAAACGATTCAGAAATATACAGAGTGCAGCTTCAAACTAGTGATGGTAACTGAATATTTATCCCTACAAATCTAATAACTAACACCCAACTATTAGGGGCAGATTTATCAAAGGTCGAGGTGAATTTCCAAATTCAAAAAATTTGAATTTCGAGCTATTTTTATGTACTTCGACTAGGGAATAGTCCAAATTAGATTAGAATTTGCAAAAAATTCAAATATCGAAATTTATCATGTACTGTCGATTCGACTTTGACCATTCGCCATCTAAAACCTGCCGAATTGCTGTTTTAGCCTATGGGGGACCTCCTAGAACCTATTTGGAGTAAATTAGTGGACTTTTATGTTTTTTTTGGAAAAAACTTTGAATCGAATTGCGCTATTCCTTTCATTCAAACTATTCGAATTCGGCCAAATACGGACCTATTTGATCAAAAACTGACCTATTCGACCCTAGTCGAAAGACTTAATTTTGGTTGGTCTTTTTGAATTCGATTTCAACGTTTTTTTCAATTCAAAATTCGACCCTTGATAAATATGCCCCGTATTATCCTTTCTTAATATATTGAAACACACACGTCTTTGGAGGAGTTCCTATTACTGATTCTATTTTTTATTCCATTAGCGCTTGCATCCCTCAGAACATGAGCTTTGGTAATGAAACAACACCTCTGGTGCCTGACGTATCACAGAATTTCTTTACCACTACTTGTTGGATAATAACCGGAATAAATCTTATCATTGTCGAGTTTGTATTTTCCAAAGGAAGGCCATTCCGCCAGCCAATATATACTAACTGTACGTATTCCCAAAATTGTTCTAGCATTGCTAGTATTATTTGTTTTGTGTTATTTGTTTTAATAACTACTGTGAATTTTTGAGCTGCATACACATGGTTGCCTATTTATTAAATGCTGAATTTTAGTGGTTTTTGAAATGACGATTAAACTCTATTTCTCTAAAACCATGAAAGTCAGGAAAGTTTTTAAAAGATCTGAATATAAAACGTATGAATGATGAACGATGCTCTAAAAAAAATACGAAAACCTCTAAAACTTCACGTTTTTCAGACAACTACAAGCGGAAAAAAAATCTGAAAGGCTACAAAAAGGTCCAATAGTATCAGTGCAGCTCCCATTGATTTCTATGGGCCTTCAACGGCTTTTACTTGTTGCAGTTTTAAATTAGAGGTTTTTACACTTGATAAATCTAAAATTTTCAGAATTTTTAAGAATTAAAAAAAAAATTGAGAAAAAATGTGATTCATGAAAAAAAATAGAAATCTGAATTTTAGTAAATTGGCCCCCAAAAGTTTCCTCTGGTTTGGAAAGGTCACAAGCAGATCTTGGACCATGCAGGGCATTGAATAGGGGTAGTTTGCTAGTTTAGCTTGGGGCCAACATTGGAATCACATAGGGAACCTGTACAAACCCTTTGAGGAATAAGTTGTTTGTTTGTCCAACAGGATTTGCATGCTCAAAATATGGCAGAGCACCATCCCAATATCTGCCATAATTTTGGTCCATTACACATGCTTCATACCATGCTGCCAGTATCATTATATAATTAGTGAAATTATGTTTATACATGCGTAACTATTGTTAACTAATAGTGAATAAATTCGGCAGGAGCGAACTATCGGTGAATTTCCGCAAATGAATACATTCGCAAAACTGCCGAGAGTATTCGCTGGAGAAAAATCAGCTGCGTCAAAGCAATTTGGTCGTGCATCAGAATAGTCGTGTGCATAAACATTGTTGCGCGTCAAAATTATTCGGACGCCCATTGACTTTAATGCACTTGGCCAATGACACCCATTGACTAAAATGTGTTTTGCTATAAACTATTATGCATAATATGCTACAAGATAACTTTTTATTGTTCCCCCGTAGATATCTTCTCCGTGTTTGTAGTGCTGCAGTTGGCTGTATACATATTCTTTCTGTTTGCTGATATTGAGTCACTGTACAGTACTATGAAGGTAAGGCTCGCCCCTATAGGTGATAAAAGGCACTAAGCTGCCACTAAGTAACCCATAGCAAGCAATAAGATGTTTACTTTTGCACAACAATAGTGATATTGTAAGGATATTGTATTACATTGTAAGGATAATGGCAGAAAGTAGATTAAAAAACAAGGCAACTGAAATTGCACATTTCTCACTGGACTTTCTGTAATAAATGAAGGAACAAATGTGTATTTATACAAAGGTATTGCATTTGACTTATTTTAATTTCTTAAATAATTGGTATGTAAGGATTAGTAGGGATGTAGCGAACCGCCGTGTATGTGTTCGCGAACGCCAGCAAAAAATGCGAACAGTTCGCGAACTTCGAACATCCAAAAATCGTTCGATTCGAACGATTGAAGGATTTTAATCGTTCGATCGAACGATTTTCATTTCGAATCGAACGATCGAAGCCATTGGATCGAATGATTTCATTCAATCCAATGGCTTCGATCGTTCGATTCGAACGAAAATCGTTCGATTTTAGCGATCGAATGGTCGAATGGTCGAACGATTTTGACGCGAACGCCTATTGGCGAACGTCGCGCGACGTTCGCGAACTTGCGGCGGACGCGAACAGTCGAAGTTCGCACGAACTAGTTCGCCGGCGAACAGTTCGCTACATCCCTATTAGTTGAGAGTAGAGATGCATCAAATCCAGGATTCGGTCCAGGATTCAGCCTTTTACAGCGGGATTTGGCCGAATCCTTCTGCCCAGATGAACCAAATCTGAATCTTAATTTGCATATGCAAATTAGTGGCGGGGAGGGAAATCACGTGACAACGAGGAAGTAAAAATGTTTTCCTCTTCCCACTCCTAATTTGCATATGCAAATAAGGATTCTGATTCAGTTTGGTATTCAGGAGAATCTTTTGTGAAGGATTCAGTCGAATCCAAAATAGTGGATTCGGTGCATCTCTAGTTGAGAGCGACTCGCTATACCTTGTTAGCTTGTGAGCCTAAACAATACAGAATACTTCACAACACTTAAGGTGGCCATACACAATAAGATCCTCTCATTTGCTGCCAAACAAGCGGATCTTTACCCGATATGCCTATCAAAGTCAGGGTGATATCTCATTAATCGAATCGTTCAGCTCTACAGCCAAACAAATTGGTGCTGACAGGAGGAGGACCCAGCGCCGGATTTCAGTGCGCGGCGCCCCTAGGCCGCGCGGTCCGACCAGGCGGCCGCGCGGTCCTAGCGCCCACCTCCCCTCCCCTTCCCAGCGCGCCGGCGTTTTTTCGCCGGCGCAGCTGCTGTAATTGAATGGGGACGCACGCGTCCCCATAGTGCGGCTGGGCGGCATGCCGCCCCTATTTTTTTGCCGCCCTAGGCCCAGGCCTATGCGGCCTTGCCGCAAATCCGGGCCTGGGAGGACCACATGAACTAGCTGATATGGTCCTCATTCACCAAAAAAATCAAACCTGTCTGATATCTGGTCAGTTTGTAGGAGATTCATTGAAAGCATACACAGGCAGATAAGCTGCCGAATCTGTCTAAAGGACCAATATCTGCATCTTTAATCTGCCTGTGTATGGCCACACTTAGATTGTCAGATATCCTATTGAGCACAATGTCTGTCTGAAACTAAAGGTGGCCATACACGGAGAGATCCACTCGTTTGGCGATGTTGCCAAATGAACGGATCTCTCTCCGATATGCCCACCTTCAGGTGGGCAATATCGGGCTGATCCGATTGTGGTCCCTAGGGCCCAGCGTTCGGATCCTAACGAATGGGAGCGGTCAGATCGTGGGACCGCATCAACGAACAGATGCAGCCGCGGTCCAACAGGATTTTTAGTCCCATCTGATCGAGATCTGGCCGAAAGTCGGCCAGATCTCGATTGGGGAAGCCCGTCGGGGGGCCACATACACGGGCCAATAAGCTGCCGACTCGGTCTGTCTGCAACTTTTATCTGCCCATGTATGGCCACCTTTAGGGGCATGTTAAGATTGAAATGATTTGCTAAGCAAAAGGGAAAGATAAGAAAAAAAAGCCAATTGTGGCTTACTGCAAATCCAACCATGCCATTTCGTGCTAATGTGATTTTAAAAATCTGGTTATTCTCTCACCTCAAACCCTAACCCTCAGCTTAATTCCAAAAAATAGTAAATTGACGGGCAAAAACTTCTAGGACATTAAAAGATATATGTAATAGCAGAGGATGGAAATCTTGATAAAATCCTATTGCCCCTTTACTGGAAATCACTATGTTTGAATTACTTAATTTGCTTGACGTTATTCTTTCAATCTTCCAGATTGTCTGCATGCCGTATTACTGGAGAGGAATTATATTTGGCATGGTGTTTGCGCTTTTTGCTGTAGCCTATTTCATTGAGGCAAGTCTTTATATTCTTTCTTTTAAGTGCAGTCATGCTGTTAATGTTTTATTTTGCCTTACTTCGAAAAACAAATTGCAATTCAAGTAAGGAAATTTCACAAAACCTTTTTAAGCTTTGAATGGCAGTTAAGTGCAGTTAAAGGGGAAGGAAACCTAGTCGGCGCAAACCCCCCACCCCCCCTCCCGTTTGTTGCCCACCCTCCCTCCTCCCCCCTGGCCTACCCGTCCCGCTGGGCAAATGCCCCTAACTTGTTACTTACCCTTCTGCGCAGGTCCAGTCCAGGGAGTTAAAACGACATCTTCTTCCACGCGATCTTCTTCCTGCTTTGAACGGCGCATGCGCAGTAGGATAATTTCGCCGGTACGATCTACTGCGCGTGACTTTTGGCGCATGTGCAGTAGATCCGTATCGGTGAAATGATCCTACTGCGCATGCGCCAAAACGCCGTTCACAGCAGGAAGAATATCGCGTGGAAGAAGATGTCGTCTGTGAACTCCCTGGACTGGACCTGTGCAGAAGGGTAAGTAACAAGTTAGGGGCATTTGCCCAGCGGGACGGGTAGGCCAGGGGGGAGGAGGGAGGGTGGGCAACAAACGGGAGGGGGGGTGGGGGGTTTGCGCCGACTAGGTTTCCTTCCCCTTTAATTCACAAGGGCTCATCTACTAAGGGGGCTGTTTATCATGGTGTAGTCACACTAATACCACTTCCAGTACTACAAGGAGGAGATCACACAATTCACATACACGTTAACACCATAAAAACATGCACCTATTTGTGTTCACAGCAGCAAATTGTGTACAAATGGCAGCACTTGCGATTGTGTGGGTACCCCACCGATGATGCTGAAATTCTGGCAAAAATGCATTATGGGTAATAAATACATGACAATTTGAGTAAAAATTGCACTTGCAATTGTAAATGAGCTCTTTACCTTTTATTATGTTTATTTAATTGGTATTTGATATGTTAAAGAAAGCAGAATAATGTATGCTGTGCATTATTGTATTGTAGTTACTAAACTATAACAAAGCAGGTGCTTTGAGTTTATGCTAAATGGTGTATGCATTATATTTCTCCCTGCCTGCCCCCCACCAAATAATCTCACAGATTCATTTAAATATATTCCACATATTTCAAGAGCTTTAAACTAAGGTGAATTTCAAATTTACTAAAAGAGAGTTTCTGTTTTGGTATATTTTAGGAATGCATCCTTGAAAATAGAAGTCTGTGGCTGAGGATTTATAAAAAGTTCAACTGCAAGTACTTAAGTCAATTTAAAGAGCTTCAAAAAGCAATGGAAATGGACAACCATCCCACTGTGGTGCAAAGAAAGACAAGGAGAACAAACATGTTGACGGCTAACAGATCAAATCAGAATTCAGTGTAACCATATTGTAGTGAAGTTAATGTCTCTACATAGCGCTATGCTGTCTGTTCTCTTGGAAAATGTTCTCAATTTTTACCTGTTTTCCTTTTCATCTTGTTGATCACAGTTTTGCTTCTTCGTAGTGTCTCATGGGGAACTCCTTTATCCCAAATACTGATCCCAGAATTCAGTAGCAACCACTGCAGAATACTCATGAATAGCAATTTTATGTAAAGCTGGAATTGTTAATGTCTTGCATTAATCTTTCTAATTTTCTAATCTCTTCACTCAAATCAAGAAACTCTAGAAAAAAGACTATCTTTGATTATATGTACAAATAGTGTGTGTTTAACTTAAAGCATACGGTATATAGAAAAATTGTCTTGGAAAGACAAACTTTTTTCTTACAAAATAATCTCAGCTAAAAATATTTGCCAGATTCAAGTACTGTATGGTGTGTAAGTTTGCAGCTAACTAATATAAATATAACAGTGTATATACTGTACATAAAGATCGATATATATATATATATAATGAAAAATGTATGAACCATGATTTCTCTCATTAAATATGAATTTTGTGAAAGTGCATTTCATTACACCTCTGTTATTACATCTAGGGGCACATTTACGTAGGGTCAAATATCGAGGGTTAATTAACCCTCGATATTCGACCGTCGAAGTAAAATCCTTTGACTTCGAATATCGAATGGTCGAAGGATTTACTGCATTTCCTACGATTGAACAATTGAAGAATTTTAATCCATCGATCGAACGATTTTTCTTTGATCAGAAAATTGGACCTTCCCCATAGAATAACATTGATGTTCGGTAGGTTTTAGGTGGCAAAGTAGTTGGTCGAAGTTTTTTTTAAAGAGACAGTACTTTGACTATCGAATGGTCGAATAGTCGAACAATTTTTAGTTTGAATCGTTCGATTAGAAGTTGAAGTCGTAGTCGAAGGTCGAATTAGCCAAAAAAACCATTAGAAATTCGAAGTATTTTTTCTTCTATTGCTTCACTCGAGCTAAGTAAATGTGCCCCCTAATGTATCACAGCAAATATTAAATGCTGTTTACTGTAATCCATTTTCAGTTCAATTCAACAATTTGCTGTACTGATTCCCAGAGTAGCACTTTACAGAAATAATAGTGACTCTTAGGGGCTGATTTACTAAAACTCAAATGAATCTTTTTTTTTTTTTTAAGAAAAAAATCGGATCGATGTTGTGACAAAATCGAGCGTCAATTCGTATCATATGATTGACGCTCTGAAAACTTGAGTTTATCAAATTTTCACTGCGGAAACTCGACTTTTTCGGATTATCGGAGGAAAACCCTGACTTTTTCGGATTAAAAAGCGCAGATCAAGATGTCATGAAAGGACTTCAGGGACATCTGCCATTGACTTCCACATGACCTTGAGAGGTTTGAGATGGCATATTTTCTAATTCAGATTTTTAGCAGCTTTGGGGTATAATGAATCTCTAAAAATATGAAATTTTTCCTTTCCATGAAAAATTGGAAAGGAAACCTCAATCGAAAAAAAAATTGAGGTTTAAAAAATGGGCCCCTTAATGTTCTATCAACTAACCCTACTGGTGGACATCAGCAATGCTCTCCAGTGATGGGCGAATTTCTCCCGTTTTGCTTCATCGCGAATTTCCTGAATTTCCTGAATTCTCAGCGAAATTCACGAAATATTCAGACACCAGCGACATTTAGGCGTCTAAACTGTCACCTGCGTCGTTATTATTGCATCAAAAAAACCTGGAAACTCACAGCGAGATGCAGAAATTCACCGCAGATTTAAATAAATTCACCAATCACTAATGCTCTCCTCCTCTTCATACAAGGCAAAAAGCATATGCTCCTGGGTATACAGTTTACCTGGTGAACATGTGCATAATCTGGTCATGTGAAAGATGTGATGCACAAGGTGAATAAGTGGTGGGTGGAACAGACCAGAATATCGGTGCTAACCTGAATGAAGCTTCTGTCCACCGGGAGCACTACAGCAGCCCTAGGTCTAAAGGCCGAGTCGGCAGATTATCGGCCCCTGTGTGGGGCCATCCGACGGGCTTCTCTGATCTATATCTGGCTGAAATCAGCCCGATATCGCCCACCTCAATGTTGGCATATCAGGGAGAGATCCGCTCATTTGGCGACATTGCCAAACCAGCTGATCTCTACGTCTATGACCACCCTAACTACTAACATGGTAAATCCTTATGTCAGACTTTTAGTTGCAATCAAATCCCCATTTTACATATTATTGTAATTCAGAATGTACGATGTATCATTTTCACAGACTTTACATGAAAATACTAGTGGTGGGGGAAACTGACCCATTTTGCTTCACCGAAAATTTGAAAAAAGGCAAAAAATTTGAATTCGTCAATGGCCATTTTACTCAGGCCCGGATTTGCGGCAAGGCCGCATAGGCCCGGGCCTAGGGCGGCAAAAAAATAGGGGCGGCATGCCGCCCAGCCGCATTATGGGGACGCGTGCGTCCCCATTCATTTACAGCAGCTGCGCCGGCGTTTTTTCGCCGGCGCGCTGAGAAAGTGAGTAGAGATGGCGCGAACTGTTCGCCGGCGAACTTGTTCGCGCGAACATCGGGTGTTCGCGCTCGCCGGAAGTTCGCGAACGTCGCGCGACGTTCGCCATTTTGGGTTCGCCATTGTTGGCGCTTTTTTTTGCCCTCTCACCCCAGACCAGCAGGTACATGGCAGCCAATCAGGAAGCTCTCCCCTGGACCACTCCCCTTCCCTATAAAAACCGAAGCCCTGCAGCGTTTTTTTCACTCTGCCTGTGTGTGCTGAAGAGATAGTGTAGGGAGAGAGCTGCTGCCTGTTAGTGATTTCAGGGACAGTTGAAAGTTTGCTGGCTAGTAATCGTGTTGATACTGCTCTGTTATTGGAGGGACAGAAGTCTGCAGGGGTTTGAGGGACATTTAAGCTTAGGTAGCTTTGCTGGCTAGTAATCTACCTTCTACTGCAGTGCTCTGTATGTAGCTGCAGTGGGCAGCTGTCCTGCTTCTGATCTCATCTGCTGACTGCTGCAATAACAGTAGTCCTTGTAAGGACTGCTTTTATTTATTTTTTTGTTCCAATACAGAGCAGTATCAAGCAGATTACTAGCCAGCAAACTTACTATCATCTGTCCCTGAAATCACTAACAGCTCTCCCCCTACACTATCTCTTCCAAGCACACACAGGCAGATTTTTCAGATACATTTTTGCCCTTGATCCCCCTCTGGCATGCCACTGTCCAGGTCGTTGCACCCTTTAAACAACTTTAAAATCATTTTTCTGGCCAGAAATGTCTTTTTTAGATGTTAAAGTTCGCCTTCCCATTGAAGTCTATGGGGTTCGCGAACCGCTCGCATTTTTGCGCAAGTTCGCGAATATGTTCACGAACTTTTTTTCCGACGTTCGCTACATCCCTAAAAGTGAGGTGAGGTGGGCGCTAGGACCGCGCGGCCTAGGGGCGCGCCTCAGAGAAATCCGGCGCTGATTTTACTTGTGACATTTTTCAAACTGTACATTAGAGTCTATGGGCGTTATTTCTCTACAAAACCCAGCAAAATATTTTGCTCATCTGGAGAACACACTATTAAAGGGCAAATGTCAAGAAAATGAACTATAAGCTTCATCTCATGAAGGAACATTTTAAATATAATCGGTTAGAAATTGGTTACTGTTTCTGAAGTAATCAAGTAATCCCTTTCAGAAGTATTCATTCTCTCTTCATGCAGGAGTCAGATTTTGATTGGCAGTTATGTCTAATAAATCTTTTACTTTGACTAAAGATGTCACGCCTTCAAAGTAGACAACTCCAACACAAATGTAGTCTCTTTATGCAGAATTTGTACTAACATTCTTTATTTTGAAAGAGCAGAAGAGAGTACAGAGCAGAAGAGAGTGAAGATAATCTTATTTCAGAAGCAGTGCAGAATCTTTGATTGTATTTAGAAAAATCCATAGTTCCATGAGGTGATGCTTGTATTTAATTTTTATTTTCCAATATAATACACAAATGTAATAGAAGTAATTGGACCTTTTGGTTCAGTGTAACAACACAAATAATTTCAGAATTGAAGCAAATAATGATAATGTAATCTTTTTACCCTATTTATAGGAAAAGGAAAGGTAGGATCACTGGGTGTGCCAAGTTGTTACGACACCCCCAGCAATTCTAGTCCCTACCTTCTACCCTGGACTGGCACTCTTTTTTGCTGAAAAATGCAGCAGCCTGGGGTACTAGGGAGAATCCTGACTTTTAGGGGCAGATTTATTAATGATTGAAATTGAAATTTGAGTTTTCAAAGGTTATTTTTTTTGGTCAAAAATCAAAGTTTCCGGTTAAACATTTTTTTTCAAGATTTATTATGCCATGACCCTGGAAATAGCTAGAATCCGAAAATATACAATCTAAAACCTGTCGAGGCCATACTATCAACTAACCATACTGGTGGGCATCAGCAATGCTCTCCAGTGATGGGCGACTTTGTCCCATTTCACTTTGTTGCAAAACGCAAATTTGACGTGCATTTCAGTCAAAGGGCATCTGTTTAATTGTCGCGGGCATCGAAATTGTCGCTGTCGTCAAAAATCTTTGCTGCCGGCAAATTTTTGCTAACGAATTTTCGCAGCAATTTTGCATTTATTCGCCGGCTGCGAAATGCGGAAATTCGCCATGAATTTGTACCTCGCACTCTTTTTTGCTGAAAAATGCACCAGCCTGGGGTACTAAGGAGAATACTGACTTTTAGGAGCAGATTTATTAAGGATCGAGTTATATTTCCACGAAATTAGAGTTTTCAAGGTTATTTTTTTAATCAAAAATCGAATTTTCCGGTTAAAAAAAAATTTGAGATTTATTATGCCCTGACCCTGGAAATAGCTCGAATCCAAAAATATACCATCTAAAACCTGTCCAGATCATACTATCAACTAACTGTACTAGTGGGCATCAGCAATTCTCTCCAGCAATGGGAGAATCAATCGCTCTAAAATGAAAATATACCATCTAAAACCTGTCAAGGTCATGTAGGAGTCAGTGGCAGAGGTCTCTTGAACCATTTGAAGATGTCAATAGCCTTCATGATGTTCATGAGTTTTTTTGTGAGGATTCTGCCTGAAACCTTGGTCAATTCGAGTTTTTTCCCACCGAAAACTCAGTCAATTACAGTTTTGGGAATGTTAACCCCAAACTCGCTGTTTCAAGTTTTTTCCCTTTAAGTCTTTTCTTAAATTAGAAACCATTTGAGTTGTGAGTTCATTCGAGTTCATTGCTGGAGTAAGGAATTAATATAAAAACTAGAAACTGTACTTTGAGCACACACAAAGTTTGCAATGTAATATTCTTAACTAAATCTAAGAAGTCATTGAGAACAAAAAGATAATTTCGCAAACCAAATGCAAAAGAACAGCACAAATCATGTTTTTTCTGTCCTGCCCAAATGATTGCACTGGATTCGGGATGTGCCAAAAATTCACCCCAGTAAAAGTCTGCAAATTGTAAATGTCTTATACACACAAACGGCAGAATACAATATTATTAATTAATATTTAATCTGGCATGATTACCATGTAACTTTAATTAGGCCATAAAAATCTGATTTAAAATGCTGTCTGTAAATGTATAATCAGAATTAGGAGGAGTGGTTGAATATGATTTAACATTAAACCTTAAGGTCACTGTGACATTTTTCTGGTATTACAGGGCATGTGTTACTTTTATCCACCTTGCTATATATTCATTTAGATTAGTGCAAGTGTGTGCAGTTTGTGTCAATACATACAGCAGACTTATGCCAAAAGAATAATACACTAATCTCATTTTATTGTCATTTAAGTGACACAATCTCCACTCTGTAAATGTTGGCCATGACATGCATCCAATTTTCCATCGTATACACGTGCAATTGGAATCTCCTCTATGCAGCAACTGTCACAATTACACTGGATTTATAGGAAACTGCTGCATTATGAGTTAAAATATTGCCCTTTGCACATTTCACTTTCTGTAGTAAAAGGCCTTTTGGTCAACTTATGGTTGAAAATCATTATGAGTTATCAGTATGTTTTTTATATGTCCTTTGTTAAAGGGATACTGTGATCCGAAAACATGTTTTTTTCAAAACATCAGTTAAAAGTGCTACTCCAGCAGAATTCTGCACTGAAATCCATTTCTCAAAAGAGCAAACAGATTTTTTTATATTCAATTTTGAAATCTGACATGGGGCTAGACATTTTGTCAATTTCCCAGCTGCCCCTGGTCATGTGACGTGTGCCTGCACTTTAGAAGAGAAATGCTTTCTGGCAGGCTGCTGTTTTTCCTTCACAATGTAACGGAATGTGTCTCAGTGGGACATGGGTTTTTACTATTGAGTGCTGTTCGTAGATCTACCAGGCAGCTGTTATCTTGTGTTAGGGAGCTGCTATCTGGTTACCTTCCCATTGTTCTTTTGTTTGGCTGCTGGGGAGGGAAGGGAGGGCGTGATATCACTCCAACTTACAGTACAGCAGTAAAGAGTGATTGAAGTTTATCAGAGCACAAGTCACATGACTTGGGGCAGCTGGGAAACTGACAATATGTCTAGCCCCATGTCAGATTTCAAAATTGAATATAAAAAAATCTGTTTGCACTTTTGAGAAATGGATTTCAGTGCAGAATTCTGCTGGAGCAGCACTATTAACTGATTCATTTTGAAAAAAAAAATGTTTTCCCATGACAGTATCCCTTTAAGAAAATTGGACTATGTGTGTCTGCCCTTCAAATGTAGCTGTTCGGTATCAAGCATTTCTAGTTCAATAAGCAAAGATAGGATCTACCTAACAACCCACAACCGTTCCTAAAACAACTTTAACCATGAGAGAAAAGGAAAAACAGTGCATAATCAAGTAAATAAAGTATTGCTTTATGGCTCATACCACTTTAAAATATACAGGTATGGGATTTATTTTTTGGACTGCATGGGACCTGGGGTTTTCCAGGGAATCTTTCCATAGTGTGGAGAAGCATGCATTAATGCTACTAAAAAATAGGATTTTTTGCAATCAGAATGAGTTTATTTTAATTTATCTATCATTATATAAGTACACAAATAAAGGGAAAAAAATAAGTGTGTGTATAAACAGAATCTTTGGGAAATGAGTGCCAAAATGTGCAATTTTCTGCATAATATGTGCTAAAATAACAAATCTCATACCTGTGTATATATATATATATACCACTGGAAAAGTACACATTCCAATTGGATTGATGTGTTTTATACAACAAGAAACTACCAAACTGCGAAATCTGCTTAAAATTAGAGTTTTACATTTGTTAAAATTGTCTCCAAGCTTGCATTTTACAGCATCATAGCTCCAGCGTCATCAGGACTTGTTATCCAGAATGTTTGAGACCTGGGGTTTTCAATATAAGGGGTCTTACCGTAATTTAAATCGCCATACAGTACCTTAAGTCTGCTAAAAGATCATTATAAATAAATATTAATTAAATCCAATAAGATTGTTTTGCCTCCACTAAGGTTTAAATAAGTATAAGCCGACCCGCGTATAAGCCGAGGTACCTAATTTTACCTGCGAAAACTGGGAAAACGTATTGATTCGAGTATAAGCCTAGACACAACTACAGCCTTGTCTCCCAGCAGCGCACATTCCGCCAAAGCAACCCCCCCAGCGATCAACCGGACTTCTTTGCAAAGTTGATGGTGACAGAGAATAGCCGAACGGATTACTGTGTGCATTGTCCCACTGTCCCACTACCATGTGCAGAGGATGCTGTGTGATATTGCCATCACTGTTAATCTTTCGTATAACCAACAGAGGGTGCTGTGTGATATTGCCATCACTGTTATTCTTTCATATAACCAACAGAGGGTGCTGTGTGATATTGCAGTCACTGTTATTCTTTCATATAACCAACAGAGGGCGCTGTGTGATATTGCAGTCACTGTTAATTTTTCATATAACCAACAGAGGGTGCTGTGTGATATTACAGTCAGTTATTCTTTCATATAACCAACAGAGGGTGCTGTGTGATATTGCAGTCACTGTTATTCTTTCATATAACCAACAGATGGCGCTGTGTGATATTGCAGTCACTGTTATTCTTTCATATAACCAACAGAGGGTGCACTGTTATTCTTTCATATAACCAACAGAGGGTGCTGTGTGATATTGCAGTCAGTTATTCTTTCATATAACCAACAGAGGGTGCTGTGTGATATTGCAGTCACTGTTATTCTTTCATATATCCAACAGATGGCGCTGTGTGATATTGCAGTCACGGTTATTCGTTCATATAACCAACAGAGGGTGCACTGTTATTCTTTCATATAACCAACAGAGGGTGCTATGTGATATTGCAGTCTCTCCTCAAGTGAACTGTTGTTATAGGAATGTTTAAAAGTGACTGCAATCTCAGCTACTGCCCACTGACTCAAGTATAAGCCGAGGTAGACTTTTCCAGCACATTTTGGATGCTGAAAAACCCAGCTTATACTCGAGTATATACGGTATATACGTAATCTTTGGAAACAAGTACAAGGTACTGTTTTATTATAAAAATGTGATTTATTTTATTAAAATGGAGTCTATGGGAGATGGCCTTCCCATAATTCAGAGCTTTCTGGATAATGGGTTTCCTATACTTGTACTGAGTTAAACCATGCTTGATGTCCAATATGCATAGGCTTACCAAAATTTGTGGCATGTAGAGACCCCCAAAATGAATTCATGGGAGTTTTTTAAAACCCCCATAAACTGCCATAAACTCTAAATTCAACAAATCAAAATGTATTTAAAAAATCTAATTTTTGAAACTTGGGTCAATAGACGATGGACATTTGGTATGGTATGTGTAATGTGTGATAAAAAAAAAAAAGTAAGTTCACCCCCAGAAGCAATATATATTTGAAAAGTACACATCTTGCTTTATCTTATAAATAGTGATGGGTGAATTTCTCTCGTTTTGCTGTGCTGAAAAATTAGAAAAACGAACACGCGTCAATTTTGACACCGACGTTAAAGTCAATGGGCGTCCGAATAGTGTTCGGTTTTGGCGTGAGCGTTTTTTCCGTCGCGCGTGCAGCAATTTTGCAAATTTATTCGCTGGCGACGAAAAACAGAGATTCGCTGAGATACTTACAAGCATTCATATTGTATTGGAGTATTGGAGTATTTATGTTAGTAAATATGCACTGTTTTACACCGTTAGGCAGTTATACCCTTTATTGCCCTGCTGTCCATCAAATATACACAGTTTCCATAAAATTTACACCACTGGGTATAATTATAGCTTTTTTTACCCTGCTGTCCATATATTTCAGAGCTGTGAACTGATTTTCTGATCTAAATCTAACTAAAATGTCTGACCCACCCAGCTGAGCCCTTGAGCTGGGTGGGGACTTTAAAATTACTTTGAGGGTCACATTAAACCAATGGGGCCTCATGTTGTTTCTTATTTACAATTCTGAATTGTAATCTCTACCAGTGGATTTTAGACAGGAGGATTCATTCACATTCACAGGGCACAAGGTATGGGACTCCATTTTTTGATGACAAATATACAGCACAAGATTCACTTTTGTTTATCAAATCTTCTGTGTTTTAGGAAGGCATTCTTGAAAACATGAAGCTCTGGCTATGGATCAAGAAACTCTGCAACTACAAATCAGTTTAAAGTGCTTCAAAGAGCACTGGGAAATGGTTCTGATTGTTGTCTAGTAAAAGGGAAGTGCAACACTGGTCAAAGTTCTACACTTTAAAATGACAATGGTGTTAACTTTCATCAACAGAACACATATATGAGAGTAAATAATCTAATTGGAAACTATTATGGACTACACATACTTGGGGATGTATATTGCTTCCCCACAAACCAGTATTGACTAACTTCCAACACTCTACAATGTGTGCTTTGTTTTTGTAGTGTATTGGCTAATTGATCAAGTACAGTAATGTCTAATATGTTCATATAACATAAAGTGAATCTGAAATAGATGCCTCTCATTACATACAATAGCCATGTGTTTGTGTGCGATCATCACACAGATTACATATTTCCATACATAATATTTTATCAGACATTAGGGGATGGTAGCGTATACAACTGTAGAGCAGATCGAAAATGTTGTCTGTATTCACATACATCAGCACATACAAATGCACACTTGTAGTCTTATTACTTAGAGGTCTTACATCCGGTTTTAATATCCAGATTGCATTTTACATTCTCATTGAGAAAGGCATTGAGTAGCAAGTCATTAGGATCATGTAGGGAGCAATTAAAGTTTTGGCACACTCAGTTTCCCCAGTATTATTATTTTATTATTAGCATTTATTTCTATAGCGCCAGCAAATTTAGCAGCGCTGTAAAGTAAATGTGTTTATACAAATAAATCATATTAATTACATACATAGAACACATGGAGTTACATACATCACAACCAATAAGTACAAAAGGTGAGGACAGCCCTGTGCAAAAGAGCTTACAGTCTAAAGGGAAGGGAATAAGTCAAAAGGTGTGGGAGTGGGCAAGATCGAATTAAGTGAGTGAGAGATGTAGTACTGTATGTGCTATTGCATTTGGTATTTAAGCAGAGTGAGGGTAGGCTTCTCGAAAGAAGTGCGTTTTAAGAGATCTTTTGAAAGCAAAACGTTTGTGAGAAAGTCGGACAGAACGTGGGAGAGCGTTCCAGAGGAGGGGTGCAGCCCTTGCCAAGTCTTGAATGCGAGCATGTGAGGAGGTAATGAGAGAAGAGTTAAGTAGCAGGTCAGTAGAGGAGCGTAGCAAGCGGTTGGGTGAGTATATAGAGATGAGTTCAGAGATGTAGGGTGGGGCATTTTAAGTACTTTAAATGTTAGGGTCATTCATTTGAATTTTATTCTGAAAAGTAGCGGAAGCCAGTGTAGGGATTGGCAGAGTGGCGAGGCAGAGGAGGAGCGGTTGCTGAGGTTTATGAGCCTCGCAGCAATGTTCATTATGGACTGGAGAGGTGACAGTCTCTGGAGGGGAAGGTCAATTAAAAGAGAGTTACAGTAGTCTAGACATGGATTTGTGTTTGAATGACACCACTTTCAACATACAGTATTGGCCCAAAAGCTACCTGGTGCAAGGTAGTTGTTGCTATAGACACAACTAAGATTGCCCTGTAATTGCAGGCAGATCCACTCTGACAATAGTTTGAGGGTTCTCTCAAGTCATCATGGGCACTGGCAGATACATCAGCAGAACAGGCTGAAGGGACACATTGGTGATTGCTACAAGGTGCAAACAGAGTATGCATGGGAGCATGAATCTTCTGAATTCCGTAAATGCATGCCCAGTTGTGTGTCCGTTTGATTGCTTAGCAGTTTGCAGTTGCATTCATAATTAACCCTTCAGGACTTTGGTTGGGCCATTACAAGACAAAAGTGCTCATTTAGTACCTCAGCCACTATTTCGCTTGTTCAAAAATAAACACAGTCATTTTGCATACTCATACAGTTTATAAAGCGCACTTTTGCTTAAACATATTTGCTCCAAGTGCCACCCCCTGTATGTTCTGATGAATTTCACACAAGTTCACTTATTGACATTGCAGAAATCCTGATGCTACAACCACCTCGAAAGTTGCTAGTAATTACGTTTCCCACTCATTGTAAGCTTTGCTAATAGGCATAAAGAATTACAACATGTGTTTTTCAGCACGTAAGTTTCCTTTCCCAACATGCACTTCTTATTGTTCTCATCCCCCATAATTCCACTGGCTAGAAATAGAAAATAGAAAAGTTATTTAGAAATAGAAAAGCTATTTACATGCAAAATGGAGCAGGAATGATCGTCAATTCGCAATGTAATTACGTCACATGCTTAATAAGCCATAAAAACATGCATATATTATGCATCATTTATTTTGAGAGAATCTGGACACCATATTTAAAATATGCAGCGTATTTACGTAAAGTGTTTTCAAGACGAGAATTGCCATAGTGTGTTTTCCATTAGTTTCAGTGGTAGTGCAGTTTATGCTTATTTACGCCCCCATTTTAGCTTTTTTAAAAATGCAATGTAAAAACGCCATGTCTGACCTTGTCTTTATTTCAGTAGCAGTGCAGAATCTTTGATTGATTGCATATAGAAAAATCTGTAGTACCATGAGGTGATGCTTGTATTTAATTTTTATTTTCCAATATTATATACAAATCTGGACCTTTTGGTTCAGTGTAACAACACAAACAATTTCAGAATTGAAGCAAATGATGATAATGTAATCTTTTTTGGGGTGGTGTATCCTATTTAAAGGAGAAGGAAAGGTATAATCACTGGGCGTACCAAGTTGTTACGACATCCCCAGTGATTCTAGTCCATACCTTCTACCTTGGTTTGGCACTCTTTTTTGCTGAAAAATGCACCAGCCTGGGGTACTAGGGAGAGTCCAGATTTATTAAGGATCGAGTTGTATTTTCCATGAAAATTCGAGTTCGAGTTAAAAAAAACTCACATTTTTCATTTATTATACCCCCGACCCTGGAAATAGCTCGACACCATCGAAAACCTGTTGATGTCATGTTGGAGTCAATAGCCTTCATGATGTTAATGAGTTTTTTCTGATGATTTTGCCTGAAACCTTGGTCGATTCAATTTTTTTCAAGTTATTCCCTTCGAGTTTTTTCTTAAATTAGAAACCACTTAACTTGTGAGTTCATTTCAGTTCATTGCTGGAGTAAGGAATTAATTAATATAAAAAACTAGAAAGTGTACTTTGAACACACACAAAGTTTGTGATGTAACATTTTAAACTAAATCTAAGAAGTCATTAAGAACAAAATGATAATTTGCAAACCAATTGCAAAAGAACAGCACAAATCATGTTTTTTCTGTCCAGCCCAAATAATTGCACTGGATTCGGGATGTGCAAAAATTCACCCCAGTAAAAGTCTGCAAATTGTAAATGTCTTATACACACAAACGGCAGAATACAATATTATTAATTAATATTTAATCTGGCATGATTACCATGTAACTTTAATTAGGCCATAAAAATCTGATTTAAAATGCTGTCCGTAAATGTATAATCAGAATTAGGAGGAGTGGTTGAATATGATTTAACATTAAACCTTAAGGTCACTGTGACATTTTTCTGGTATTACAGGGCATGTGTTACTTTTATCCACCTTGCTATATATTCATTTAGATTAGTGCAAGTGTGTGTAGTTTGTGTCAATACAGTACATACAGCAGACTTATGCCAAAAGAATAATACACTAATCTCATTTTATTGTCATTTAAGTGACACAATCTCCACTATAGTCTACTATAGTCTACTATAAATTCATTTAAACATTAAATAAACCCAATAGGCTGGTTTTAGTCCAATAAGGATTAATTATATCTTAGTTTGGATCAAGTACAAGCTACTGGTTTATTATTACAGAGAAAAAGGAAATCATCTTTAAAAATTCGGATTATTTGGCTAAAATGGAGTCTATGGGAGACAGCCATTCCGTAATTCAGAGCTTTCTGGATATCGGGTTTCTGGATAAGGGATCCTATACCTGTACCATAAACTGCCATAAACTCTAAATTTGACCAATCGAAATTTATTAAAAAAATCAAATTTTTGAACCTTGGGTCAATAGAACATGGGCATTTGGTATGGTATGTGTAATTTGTGATAAAAAAAAGTAAGTTCACCCCCAGAAGCAATATATATTTGCAAAGTACTTCAAGGAAAAATATAGAATCAATACAGCTCCAGGCAGTAATTTTCAACTGCAATGTGTTTTATTCAGCAGTGCAGGCACACTACATGTTTCGGGCGGAGCCCTTTATCAAGTGTAAACAACATACAAAGCATTGTGGGAATAAATACCTTCCTGAGACCAGAACAACCACCTCCCCCTCTTAAAGTGACAGTGTGGAGCTTACAGTGTTACACAAAATTCTGGAATTTCAGTTACTTTCACTGTGAGTTCATTATTTCATAGTGTTCAATTGTCCAATTGTCCAGAGTCAAGGAGACTGCTTCTTTCAGCCTGTCCTTGTAGGAAAAACTTAAAAATTAAAAATATCAATAAAGCCAAAAATGCAAAAAAATGCAAAAACAATTAAAAAAATGGAGATCCAAACCTTGACAAAATTGGTACTGCTATTAAGTAAGCCTACCTAGGGATGTACAAAGCATGTAGTGAGTAGTACTATATCTGCTTAAACAGCCAGCATTGTACATCCCTAGGGATGTGTGGATGTGTATTGCTTCCCCACAAACCAGTATTAGCTAACTTCCAACACTCTACAATGTGTGCTTTGTTTTTGTAGTGTATTGGCTAATTGATCAAGTACAGTAATGTCCAATACTTTCATATAACATAAAGTGAATCTGAAATAGATACCTCTCATTACATACAATAGCCATGTGTTTGTGTGTAATCATCACACAGATTACATATTTCCATACATACTATTTTATCAGACATTAGGGGATGGTAGCGTATACAACTGTAGAGCAGAGCGAAAATGTTGTCTGTATTCACATACATCAGCATATAAGTGCACAAGTGCACACTTGTAGTCTTATTACTTAGAGGTCTTACATCCACTTTCAATACCCAGATTGCCTTTTACAGTTATGTTGTGCTGTCATTCAAAGGAGGAGTCATTGAGAAAGGCATTGAGTAGCAAGTCATTAGGATCATGTAGGGAGCAATTAAAGTTTTGGCACACTCAGTTTCCCCAGTATTATTATTTTATTATTTAACATTTATTTATATAGCACCAGCATATTTCGCAGCGCTGTAAAGTAAATGTGTTTATACAACTAAATCACATTAATTACATGCATAGAACATATGGAGTTACATACATCACAACCAATAAGTACAAAAGGTGAGGACAGCCCTGTGCAAAAGAGCTTACAGTCTAAAGGGAAGGGAATGGTGGGGCATAGTTATGAAGTGCTTTGAATGTCAGGGTCATTAATTTGAATTTTATTCTGAAAAGTAGCGGAAGCCAGTGTAGGGATTGGCAGAGTGGCGAGGCAGAGGAGGAGCGGTTGCTGAGGTTTATGAGCCTCGCAGAAATGTTCATTATGGACTGGAGAGGTGACAGTCTCTGGAGGGGAAGGTCAATTAAAAGAGAGTTACAGTAGTCTAGACATGTATTTGTGTTAGAATGACACCACTTTTAACATTCAGCATTGACCCCAAATCTACCTGGTACAAGATAGTTGTTGCTATAGACACAACTAAGAATGCCCTGTAATTGCAGGCAGATCCACTCTGACAATAGTTCGAGGGTTCTCTCAAGTCATCATGGGCACTGGCAGATAAATCAGCAGAACAGACTGAAGGGACACATTGGTGATTGCTGCAAGGTGCAAACAGAGTATGTATGGGAGCATGAATCTTCTGAATTCCGTAAATGCATGCCCAGTTGTGTGCCTGTTTGATTGCTTAGCAGTTTGCAGTTGCATTCATAATTAACCCTTCAGGACTTTGGCTGGGTCATTACAAGACAAAAGTGCTCATTTACTACCTCTATTTACCACTATTTCGCTTGTACAAAAATAAACAGTCATTTTGCATATTCATACTATTTACAAAAGACACTTTTGCCTAAACATATTTGCTCCAAGTGCCACCCCCTGTATGTTCTGATGAATTTCACACAAGTTCACTTATTGACATTTCAGAAATCCTGATGCTACAACCACCTCGAAAGTTGCTAGTAATTACGTTTCCCACTCACTGTAAGCTTTGCTAATAGGCATAAAGAATTACGCATCATATTAATGCTGAGTGGTAGGAATGATGCACTATACAGTATTCTGAGCACAATTGTGTTCAAGTTATTAAAGTGTGCAAGCGCCACTGCAATGGTTTTTACGCACTGGACACATTTGCAAAGAGTGAAATCTCTATGCTGTGAAAATTACACTGAAACTGTTGGGGAAATTGAGCAGTATTTCTTAAATACTGAAAAAGGTTGTCTCATTTTAGTGCAATTTAGCACTAGTCTTCAGTTTGTCCCAAAATATTACGACTAATTTAAGTATATGAGAGGTTTAGAAATAATGGTGCTTATTTGCAAAGTGATAGCTAGTACATACTCCTCTTTTTATCTCCTTTTACTTGTGGAGGTCACATGTTAAAACTGTAGACAGCACTATCAGACACTATTTGCCAGTCCAGATTCTATTGTCTGACAGTCTGGACCCATAATGCTAAGTCAAGTAGAAAGACATATGGCTTGCATATAAATGGTCAGGCTCCTTATCTCTCCCACAACCCCCCAACCTTTTCAAGACCCACAAATTGTGTTTTGACATAATCTGACTGGATTACCCACCCCCTTCCTTCATGGATATCCTGGATAATGCTATCATTAAGTTGTTTTAGTAAAGAGCTCTGGTGATTCGCTTGGTGTTATTTCTAACTAGGGTTGCCCAGCCTAGTAGGTAAAATACCTGCCAAGGCCAGTGCTGGTATTACAAATTTACTGGCAATGTAGTAGTCATTGAACTTGTAATGCACTTAAGTTCAGCCCCTGGCCTGCCTCTACTGTAAATTTACATTTTTGCTTCCTTTTTCTTCACCAACCCCGCTGGAGGCAACTGTGACATCATGCCTCTGCACACTTTTGTCATCATCCTGCCCCTCTGACATCACAGACGGCACCCCTTTGACCCCGCCTCCCATGCTGGCTGGTAAATTTCTTCTGAAAAGGTGGCAACCCTATTTCTAACATAAGTCATAATTTAGCTTTATAGCATTTCAATGGATTCCAGTGTAGAACAAAGGAAATCATGTCTAAAGATCACCCTCTACTGGTAAAAAATGGTCCATGCTTCATAGAAGTTCAAATAAGCTAAAAGAAAGCAATGATATGAATACAATATAATGGTGGGATGTGGTCACACAGCAGTAGAGGCTGGTAGATAATGATTCATAGAAATAACCGTGGATAAGAACTTGGTTAAACACAGTACATTGCTGCAAAAATTGTGCTTTTATTGATCCACTACATGTTTCGAGCAGAGAGCTCTTTTTTGAATACTTGAAAAAGACTGGACTCAAAGACAGGGGTTTAATATAATAGGAGGAGACTTTAATAATATTATAGATCCAAACATAGATACTACGTCAACCTAAATCAAATACCATCGATCTAACTCTGACTCAAAATTCTAAGAAAAAAAGAAATGGTTTCCCCATTGGCTAAACTTATAACCCAATTCAGTTTTTATGACCCTTGGAGGATATTTAACCCACAAACTAGAGATTATACATTTTTCTCACACCCGCATGGCACTTATTCACAAATAGATCACCTCCTAGTAGATAAAATACTTTTGCAACATGTGAAAAAAGCCAAAATTGGCACCATCACATCTTCAGATCACACCCCAATAACTATTTCTATAAATGAGCCTTTAAATAAAATTCCAATAAACACGTGGAGGCTAAATGAATCTTTATTAAATAAAATAAATTACAAGAGATTTTTACAATAATAGTTTGAGAGATTATTTTGAGATTAAGGGGCAGATTTACTAAGGGTCGAAGTGGATTCGAGGGAATTTTCGAAGTAAAAAAATTCGAAATTCGAGGTAACTTTTTGGATACTTCGACCATCGAATAGGATACTACAACTTTGAATTTACTTCGACTTCGATTCAAAGTAAAAATCGTTCGAATATTCGACCATTCGATAATGAAAGTACTGTCTCTTTCAAAAAACTTTGACTTCAATACTTCGCCAAATTAAACCTGCCGAAGTGCTATGTTAGCCTATGGGGACCTTCTACAACCTTTTTCTAAGTCTTTAGAGGTCGAAGGAAAATTCTTCGATGAATCGCTAAAATCTTCTGAATCGTTTGATTCGAACCATTTAATTGTTCGATCGAACGATTTTTATTCAACCACAGGATTGCCAAATTTGTTGAAAAAGCTTTGAATTCGCTATTTCTAAAAGCAGCCTATTATAAAAATAAAAATAGGTTAGAAAGGACTGAATTAGAATCAAACCTGGCTCACCTAGAGTCACAAAATAAAATAAACCCCTCCAAAACATGAACTAAGGAGATACAGCAAATTAGAGAGAAACTACTTAAACTAGACCTTTCTCACTTTGAGCTTCATCTAAGGAAAATAAAAACTTTACAATACTATAAAGGTAATAAGGCAACGGACTATATGGCACAATACTTAAAAAAAAGCAACTAAAATCTAAAATCAAAAATATTAAAGCAAAAAATAGTAGAATTATCTCCAAAAAACGGACGCCAGCGTAAATTTTTTTTGGATGCCGCTGAATTTTCGTTGGTGAATTTTTTGGTGGTTTTCGCAAATTTATTCGCTGGCGGTGAATTGCGGGAATTTGCGGTGTCAAAAATGGACGCCGGTGTCAAAGACTAGACGTCGGTGCCGTTTTGCAAATTTTTCACCGTTTCTCGAATTTCATGGGGAAATTCGCAATTTTTTTGGCGAAACGTCTCAAATTCGCCCATCACTAACTCCGATCTCTATAACTTAAAAACAGATGACAAGTTTACACAACCTAACCCACAATATATAGATGAATATTTAGCACGTATTGACTTAGCTTGTTTAAATAATGATCAAAAAGACCTTCTGAAAGCCCCAATCACTCAACAAGAAGTAGAATATGCAATAAATACATCAGCTATAAGGAAAACACCAGGTCCAGATGGATTACGGGTAATATATTATAAAACATTTTCACAGATATTAGTACCAAAACTCATAGAGCTGCATAATACATTACTATTAGGAGAGTACTTTCCAGATGAAATGTTACAAACCACAATCACGGTAATTCACGAAGAAGGTAAAGATCCATTAAATGTATCTAACTATAGACCTATCTCTTTGTTGAATTGTGACCTAAAGTTTTATACAAACTTTTGTCAGGCTACAATATATTGTTTGTAATATTCCAGATAAAGATCAGGTAGGTTTTATTAAAGGGCGGCAATCATCAGATAATACCAGACGTTTAATAGATATAATACATGTCATTCGACAATCAAAAGTTCCTACTCTGATACTTTCTGTTGATGCAGAGAAAGCATTTGATAGAATTTACCATGAACTGATAAAAAAGGTCTTATGTAAACTTGGATGTGCCGTAATAGTACATTTCTACATGCAATTTCAGTACTATATCAAAATGATTCAGCCAGAGTAATAAATGAAAGTCTGTTCTCTCAAAAATTTGAGATAACAAATGGTACACGACAGGGATGCCCTCTTTCTCCATTGATTTTTAATCTAACTATAGAAGTATTAGCACAAAAAATTAGAGCCTCCAAGGAATTATCAGGGATCCAAATTGGATGTCCAGAACATCGTTTAGGCTTATATACAGATAATATTATCATAGTTTTCTCACATCTTACAGAAACGCTCCCAAAACTCACGTCCATACTACAAGACTTTGGAAACATATCCTACTATAAAATAAATGAAAGCAAAACCCAGGCCCTAATGCTCAACATCCCTATTAAAGATCAATACTCCTTAAAACTACAATTTAAATTTGATTGGCGGAAAGACTATATACTTTATTTAGGCATAAAGCTGACTAAAGAACCTTCAAAGCTATTAAATAGTAATATTTATCCAATTCTGAATACCATTAAGGAAGGTTTATTAGATTTAAAATCTTTATTTATTTCATGGTTGGGAAGGAAAGCATTGATAAAAACGATAAGGCTCCCAAAGTTATTATATGTTTTACGTACTATCCCTATTACAATTCCATCTAGGATCATGAAGAAAACTGGAGAGTCTTTAAATGTGAATGTAGGTCCTTCCTCTGATGCAAGTTACAAACAGTGTGAGAATAATTGACTTTTAAACACTTCATTACCCATAAACCCCAAGTGCGTCTACAGCTCCATCTTGTGGCCAGTAGACAAAATGCATCAGCATACATTTTAGCATATGAATACTATGTTGCCATCTATTTATTGAACATACCAATAATACTTTCAGTAGTGTTACAATATAGTATCAATAGCAATAGGTTTTATTCTCACCATAGCAAGTCAATTAAAGTGTCCATAAATTCAGTGTCATCCAGTTTGAGTTTCAACTGTAAAAAATACATATATCATCATCATCATCATCATCATTTATTTATATAGCGCTGTCAAGATACGCAGTGCTTTATAAAGTTCAAGTATAGAATCTATGTTAAATATGCAAGTGTTATTTATTTATTAATTTACAGAAAGCATTTGAGACTCCAGGCTTCGTTTATCCCAAAAGGTTCGATACAATTTAGCCTATCCATCCATTTAGCCTCACACTGTAATAAAGTTTTCTTTCTATCACCACCCCTTCGTGGACGTTCAATTTGTTCAAGTACCATCCACCTTAAGCTGGCAGCATTGTGTTTAGCTGTATGAAAGTGTTTCCCCACTGGAGTATGTGAGTGTAAGAGGGTGATCAAGTTTTGAATATGTATCTGAATGGAAGTTATGTAAAATATGTGATTGGCAGAATGTTAAATGGAAATGTGATTGTGAATTGTGCAAAGTGTGAAGTGCTTGGAAATTGTTGTACATATGTGAATGTAACTACTAGAATCTACCAAGAGGTGGCAGTGGTGTCAAACCTATGGTTCAGAAGGTTCCATGCTGGATAGCAGAGGGAAAGCACATGCACAGAATTAAGAGCGGCACATGAACAGTAAGTGTCATTGTAGTGTTTAATTAAAGAAGGTATTTAAAGGGAAGACACACCCAAAGGGATGTTCACATGCATTTGGATTAAGATAGAGATAGGGCACAAATGTGAAATACTAGGTATTTCAGATAGTCAGGACTATTTAGCATGGGTAGTTAAAACCCCAACAAGGAGGTGGTGGCATATGTGCCAAGGCTAAGCCAGTTAGGGTGCAAGTGGAAGTTATAGGAAAAGGACATCGTGAAGGAGGGGAAAAAGAAAAGTCCTATCCGGAGAAGGCCAGAGGGGCATAGGTCGTATGCCGGACTGGTAGGACCGGAAGGTGTCACAAGAAAAGTCCTACCCTGATAGGTCAGTGGTGCACTGGTGTGGTGTCAGCCCGGCTGAAGCAGGGAGGTGGTGAGTAACCCTGGAAAGGGATGTCCTTCGAAAGGTTTTGGGAAAACCTCTGTACATTTGGAGTGTCAACAAAGGAGAAGTGTATTATTGCCGTGGAGTGAATAACTGTATGCCCTGATGTGTGAAAGAGTCCAACTGATGAAAGAAAGTGTACCAAATAAACAGTTCAAGTTTGTTTTATAATCAAGAGTGTGGACTTCAATCCTTGGATCAAGCTGGGTTTCCATGGTGACGGTGTTAATGAACTGATAGATCTCTTATGTTCACTTATCCGTACTGTTACATTACAGAAAGTTTGTCCCACATAAACCATGCCACATGGGCACTTTAATGCATACACCACCCAATCTGTATTACATGTAAAATATTGTTTTACAGGAATTTTGTTACCATTCTGTGGGTGTGCGATGTGGTCTCTCTTAATTATAGAGTTGTAGCACCTACAGTTCAGACAGGGAAAGGTGCCATTTTTCTGGGTACTTAAAAATCTTGTGGTAGATTTCAAGTTATTTTTGCCCTTAATAGTTGAGTAAAAAATAATTGTATTGCATACCAGGTGTGACCAGGTGGTGCCAATATAACATTTTCTAACATAGAGAACCTACTGTATGATTTGTTAGATTCTTATTTAGGGGTCCTTTTTGGCAAAATTGTCAATTTAAAATTGAGCAGGATCTGCAGGGTAGGAATTAAATTATTATAATATACAAGTCCTTCATAGATAACATGCTCTTTCCTATTGCCTATTACTGTTCTTTGAATTTGAAGGTCTCTTTATATATATACAGGTCTGGAGAGGCGAACAAGGCCCAGATCTAGGGTGGCAGGATTTTAGGGAGTGGCATGCTGCCCAAACAGAAACACTGGGGATGCACAGGAGATATGATAGTTTTTTAAATGTATAGAATGTATAGATGTATTGTGGTGTAGATTTAATATCTTAATGTTATATAGCTAATGTAGAAATATTGTATAGATTAAATTCAGAGACTTTAATGTATTGAGTTAAAGCATAGATTATTGTGTAGATTTAGGGTCTGACTTCTCAATTAGAATTTTTTCGCCTTGTTTAGCTGCGTAAATGACGCCCATAGACTTTTATGGCAGCACGCGTCAAAAAACAATTCGCCACGCGCCAAAAAAAGTTGAATCTCACTGACTTTAATGGGCGTTGGCGAGATTTCGCCGGCAGCGAATTTTTGTCTAAACGAAACAGGTCAAATTCACCCAAGCCTATTCGTATCGTGTATATCTAATTCAAGGTTTCCAAGTCTTTTGTATAATTTTTTTTATAACCTGTGGAAAAAGCTGATTAACTTATGAATTTGAGGTATTCAGGAGTTGTGTTTATCATATTCAGATTTCTTAATAAGGAAAAATTCATGCTTTTAAAAAATATTAGTTAGTTTATGGCAGAAAAAAAACTCTACAATGACACAAATATGAATATTAATAAATATCCCTGTTAATGTGTAGTCTACAGTCTAGACATAGGGGGGCATGTGTATTTACTAAAACTCGAATTTATCAATTTTTTTTTCAAATTTAAACAAAGTCAACCTAACTCCCATTCATGAATTGAACTAATTTATCAAAAAATCAGCTTGAAAATGTTGGTACAGGAAAAGTCTAGACAAAAACCGTGTGGCAATTTGAATCGTACACATTTTTGGAGTTGTAGCCTTTTCATTTTTTGATTTTATTTTATATGTTTTAAATCATTTGTCTTCATCCACCTTTGTTCATCTTTAAAATGGGGATCACTTAATTCAGCAGCTAATAAAACTATTGCTCAGTGAGGCTACAATTATCGTTTTTTATCATAATAAATATATAATACTGCATAAATAATAAATAAATAATAAATATGATTCTTTATAAGAATCATTTTTATTATAATAATAAATAACTGTTGTTTTTTTATTGCTTATCTTTTGTTCAGTCTGTTTAGACTATTAATTTTCTAGTAATTATTACTACTTGCTACAATAACTTGGACCTTAAGAACCAGATAGCTGTTTAAAATTAACCATGTGGTGAACAGACAACCAGAGAGCCTTTTAAATCTAGTTTATTGAAGCACTACATGTTTCGGACCATAAGGGTCCTTCCTCAGGTGCATTTAACAACAAGTCAAACAAAAAGTGAACTTTTAAACCAGTGAATTTCCCATAATTCCCAAAACTCGTGCCTTAAGCTCCATCTTGTTTCCAGAAGGATAACGGCACCAGCCAGACTGATCAATGGATACGATTATATAATCTATCAACAATAGCACCATAATGTAGCTTCTCATTGTAACAGTAGCAATATGCATAGATAACAAAATAGCAAAAGTGTAAATAGTAAATTGTATTTCTCACCAATCTTAAAGTGATATAGTCCATTTCAATGAAAGTGTTCATATTAGAAGAATTAGTCCAGTTTTCATGCTGTAAGAAAGTAGGGCACACGATCGGATCAGCCCGATATCTCCAACCTCAATGTGGGCATATCGGGGAAAAATCCGCTCGTTTGGTGACATCGCCAAACGAGCGGCTCTCCCTGTGTATGGCCACCTTATGTCTCAATATAGTCTCAGTAGCATTCTGTGATGTGTTTCATACCTTTATCAAGGACTTTATCAAGAAGATGTGAAGAGCAAGATTAGTTAAAGGGCTGGAAAACAGAATCCCAGTGCTAAAAAGTCTATATAACGTTTGCAAGCATGGTACATAGAGAACTAAAGAGGTAATTACCAAACTACAAACAGTATATATACTCGGTGCACCGATTTATCAAGGGTCGAATTTCGAGTAAAGGGGGGTAATTTAAAACTCCCATAAACTCCCATGAAGTTGAAATTCGACCTATCAAAATTTATTTTAAAAAAAATCTAATTTTTCAAAGTTGGGTGAATAGGATCGACTTGAAAACTCCATTCGAGTTTTTTCTGCGCAAAAAACTTGAATGTCAGGAAGGCTACAAACAACTCCATATTTATCCCAGGACGTCTTCCATAGGCTAAAACAGCAATTCAGCAGGTTTAAGGTGGCGAATAGTTCTTAAAGGGTCACTGTATGATAAATCTCGAAAATCAAATTCAAATTTTTTAACTCAAATCGAATTTTAACCATTCCCCATTCAAATTTGACATTTTGGCTATTAAAAAAAAAAAACTCAAAAATTTGAATTCCAAAATTTGAAATTTGAATTTTCACTTCGACCCTTGATAAATCTGCCCGTTAAAGTTAAAATAAAAACATGTTTGTTTCAACATATTAAAAACAATTTAGTCCCCACATGAATGGACACATGGAGGTAGGACCTGTACCATAGCCCAGTGTCCCGTGGTCCAGTCTGACCCTGGGAATAACATTTTAAATGGTACAATGAATTATTTGCAATTCACACAGAGTACTATAAATGGAAACTATATAAAACTCATGACCAAAAACATATGAGAATGACTTATCTCCAGCATAAGGCACAACAATTGTACAGTATTGATGAAGTACATATATTCTGATATTGTTTTCAATAGCTCTACAGTGGGAAATATATGTATAAATAGTAATACCATTTTACTTGAGATAATTAATACTTTCTGTGTATGCTGTGATGATTTCCCTGCCACTACTAGGCTATTACAAAGGTGCATTTTCCCTTACTATATTATACTCAAGAGGTATTAATAATGTTTCAACCTCATTGTAATACAATAGTAGGCCCTCAAACGTTGCCTAATTGTACATTACTTCTGTTTGTATTTTGACTGACGAAGGAACAAAAAATACATTCTAATCATTAGGTATCTATTAAACTTCTTTTTCTGTAAGGAAGTGTAGAATCTTGACCCCCACACCGGAAGGAGTAATGAAATAACTGGTACTGGGAATCACATCTACAAGCCAGCATAAGTGATATTAAAGCAATTCTTGCCTGAACACACACCCTATTTATCACAGGCCTCGAGTTTCTTGCATTTCAATAATCACTCTCACAAAAAATAGATGTACAGTATATTACAGGTCTTAAGTGGACCTATGCTAGAAATAAGATGTCCATAGGAATTGTCTCAGGCTTGGACTCCCAACCCAGCCCTCATTATTTTGAGCAGTCTGCCAGTGTTATTTGCCAATGATCATTTTTCTGAGACAAGGTAGAACAGCAAACACCACGTGTGACATTAGCCAAATATATCTGCATCTGACTGTGTTCTCTGCCCTCCCTCTTTCTTTACCCACAGTTCCAAACAAGGCATCAAATATTTTCTGTGTTAACAATACCCATGGCTCTTTGATAAAAAATTGTTTTCAAAATAAATAATGGCTTATCCTGCAAGATACATTAAACAGTCATTCTGTTTCTATGGGAGAATCTGTATTATGTTTTTTTCAAGTATTAGAGGGGACCTGTCACCTGAAAAAACTATTCCAAATACTATTTTAGGATTTAAGGCATAGAGGAGGGGCAGGCAATGTATGATAGTTGAGATTTTTAAATGAATTTACAACAGCTATGAATGCTTTGATAAAAAAAAAAAAAAGAATAGTTATTTTATTATACAGCTTTTTATGTCTGGGTGACAGGTCCACTTTAAACTGAACCATCCATTGTTTAAAACTCAGCAAAGCAATAAATGTACAGGTATGGGATCAGTTATTAGAGATGGCGCGAACTGTTCGCCGGCGAACTTGTTCGCGCGAACATCGGGTGTTCGCGCTCGCCGGAAGTTCGCGAACGTCGCGCGACGTTCGCCATTTTGGGTTCGCCATTGTTGGCGCTTTTTTTTGCCCTCTCACCCCAGACCAGCAGGTACATGGCAGCCAATCAGGAAGCTCTCCCCTGGACCACTCCCCTTCCCTATAAAAACCGAAGCCCTGCAGCTTTTTTTCACTCTGCCTGTGTGTGCTGAAGAGATAGTGTAGGGAGAGAGCTGCTGCCTGTTAGTGATTTCAGGGACAGTTGAAAGTTTGCTGGCTAGTAATCGTTTTGATACTGCTCTGTTATTGGAGGGACAGAAGTCTGCAGGGGTTTGAGGGACATTTAAGCTTAGGTAGCTTTGCTGGCTAGTAATCTACCTTCTACTGCAGTGCTCTGTATGTAGCTGCAGTGGGCAGCTGTCCTGCTTCTGATCTCATCTGCTGACTGCTGCAATAGCAATAGTCCTTGTAAGGACTGCTTTTATTTATTTTTTTGTTGTTTTACTACTACTACTACTACTACTACTACTACTACTATAAGAGCCCAGTGCTATTAGTCTAGCAGTGTTGGGGAGTGGGACTGGTGTGCTAATCTGCTGCTCCTAGTAGTTCAGCAGCACCAACTTTAATTTTTTTTTTTTTAATATTCATTCTTTTTTTATTTAACTTTTTTTTATTTTACTACCGCTGTAGTAGTGTATAAGTTGACCTTTTAGGCATTATTTGCCCTGTAGGCATTTTTTGCCCAGTGTGTTATTCAACCAACTGCTATCTAGCTGTGTGACCGTGTTCACATTCTGTCTAAATATCCATAATATTACCGTCTCCAGAAAAAACACCGGAGTGACTTTTTTCAAGCAGCCATAATAAATTTTACGTAATCCGTATCCATCGCTGTAGTAGTGTATAAGTTGACCTTTTAGGCATTATTTGCCCTGTAGGCATTTTTTGCCCAGTGTGTTATTCAACCAACTGCTATCTAGCTGTGTGCCCGTGTTCACATTCTGTCTAAATATCCATAATATTACCGTCTCCAGAAAAAACACCGGAGTGACTTTTTTTCAAGCAGCATTCTTATATTTTACGTAATCCGTATCCACCGCTGTGTATACGTTGACCTTGTAGGCATTATTTGCCCTGTAGGCATTTTTTGCCCAGTGTGTTATTCAACCAACTGCTATCTAGCTGTGTGCCCGTGTTCACATTCTGTCTAAATATCCATAATATTACCGTCTCCAGAAAAAACACCGGAGTGACTTTTTTTCAAGCAGCATTCTTATATTTTACGTAATCCGTATCCACCGCTGTGTATACGTTGACCTTGTAGGCATTATTTGCCCTGTAGGCATTTTTTGCCCAGTGTGTTATTCAACCAACTGCTATCTAGCTGTGTGCCCGTGTTCACATTCTGTCTAAATATCCATAATATTACCGTCTCCAGAAAAAACACCGGAGTGACTTTTTTTCAAGCAGCATTCTTATATTTTACGTAATCCGTATCCACCGCTGTGTATACGTTGACCTTGTAGGCATTATTTGCACAGTGTTTTCTTCAAACCACCATCTAGCTGTGTGAGCTTGTTCACATTTTGTCTAAATATTGATAATATTATCGTCTCTAGAAAAACCACTTGAGTTACTTTTTTTCAAGCAGCATTCATATATTTTACGTAATCCGTATCCACCGCTGTAGTAGTGTATACGTTGATCTTGTAGGCATTATTTGCACACTGTTTTCTTCAAACTGCCATCTAGCTGTGTGTATTATCGTTTCCAGAAAAACCAACTGAGTTTTTGTTGTTGTTGTTTTTTTAAAAATAATGCCAGGCAAAGGCAGGCCGCCACGCAGAGGCTGTGCTAGGGGCCGTGCTGCTATGCAATCCTGTGGCCCTAGCAAATTGCCCAGTTTTAAAAAGCCAATGACCCTGAACTCCCAAAATGCTGAAGAGGTAGTTGACTGGCTTACACAGCACACCCCATCCTCTACCGTTTCTAACTTTACCACAACATCCTCCTCATCCTCCACTGCTATGGCCACCCCACGTAACACTTCCTCCACCACCGGTGCCCCTTCTTCACTGGAGTCAGAGGAGTTATTTTCCCATGAGTTTCTTGAACTGAGTAATGCGCAACCATTATTGGCAGAAGAAGATGAAGGAGATGAGGACGTTACACCAGATTTAATTCTGGCAGAGAACACGACAGAGATGGACATAATGATGAGTGATGAGGAGGAGGAGGTCCCCGCTGCTGCTTCCTTCTGTGATGTGTCAGAAGAAATTGATGCATCTGAGGAGAATGATGATGAGGAGATTGATGTTTTGTGGGTGCCTAGTAGAAGAGAGCAAGAGGAGGGTAGTTCAGATGGAGAGACGGAGAGTCAGAGAGGCAGTAGGAGAATAAGACTTAGAAGAAGCAGGGAGGCCAGCCCGCAGGGATCAGTAGGGCAACAACATGTATCGGCACCTGTGTTCAGCCGGCCAACGCACCCGCCATTGCCGCCAATGCCGCCAACTTCTACTGTTACCGCCAGATCGCAGACTTCCAAAAAGTCAGCAGTGTGGCTTTTTTTTAATGTGTGTGCCTCTGACAAAAGCATTGTAATTTGCAATGAGTGCAGTCAGAAACTGAGCCTTGGTAAGCCCAACAGCCACATAGGTACAACTTCTATGCGAAGGCACATGAGCGGCAAGCACAAAGCACTTTGGGAGCAACACCTCAAAGGCAACAGGCAAACTAAAAGCCACACTCCTTCTGGTCCAGCATCTTACTGCTCTACCTCTGCTCTCCTTGACCCATCTGAACCACCCTCCACTCCGCCTTCCACCTTGACCACCTGTTCCCATTCCCAGTCATCTGCCACCAGCCAAGTTTCTGTGAAGGCCATGTTTGAGCGTAAGAAGCCAATGTCTGACTGTCACCCCCTTGCCCGGCGTCTGACAGCTGGCTTGTCTGCACTCTTAGCCCGCCAGCTTTTACCATACCAGCTGGTGGACTCTGAGGCCTTCCGCAAATTTGTAGCAATTGGGACACCGCAGTGGAAGGTACCCAGCCGCAATTTTTTTTCTAAAAAGGGAATACCACACCTGTACCAACATGTGCAGAGCCAAGTTACCGCATCTCTGTCACTTAGTGTTGGGCCAAAGGTCCATATGACTACTGACGCATGGTCCTCCAAGCATGGTCAGGGCAGGTATGTCACCTACACTGCCCACTGGGTGAACTTGGTAATGGCTGGGAATGGGAAGCAGGGAATGGGTAGCTCAACAACAACAACAACAGTGGAGTTGGTGTCACCGCCACGGATTGCACGCGGTTCTGCCACCACCTCTACTCCTCCATCGCTCTCTACCTCGTCTTCTTCCTCTTCTTCTTCTTACTCTGCTGCTGGGTCCTCCTTCTCCTCCTCCACACCTGTGCACCCCCAGCTCCCCCTAGGCTATTCGACGTGCCAGGTACGCCGTTGTCACGCTGTCTTGGGGATGACGTGCCTGGAAAGCAAAAACCATACCGGATCTGTACTCCTGTCATCTCTGCAGTCACAGGCCGATCGGTGGCTGACCCCACACCAACTGCAGATCGGAAAAGTGGTGTGTGACAATGGAAGCAATCTGTTGGCAGCGTTGAGACTGGGAAATTTAACACATGTGCCCTGCATGGCACATGTGTTAAATTTAATAGTCCAACGTTTTGTCTCCAAGTACCCAGGATTCCAGGACGTTCTCACCCAGTCCAGAAAGGTGTCGGCCCATTTCAGACGTTCCTACACAGCCATGGCACGCCTTGCTGACATTCAGCAGCGCTACAACATGCCAGTCAGGCGTTTGATTTCTGACAGCCAGACTCGCTGGAATTCAACGCTCCTTATGTTGGAACGTCTGCTGCAACAACAAAGGGCCGTCAACGAGTACCTTTTTGAACTGGGTGGTAGGACTGGATCTGCAGAGCTGGGGATTTTTTTCCCCCGTTACTGGGTGCTTATGCGCGATGCCTGCAGGCTCATGCGACCTTTTGAAGAGGTGACAAATATGGTCAGTCGCACCGAAGGCACCATCAGCGACCTAATACCCTTCGCTTTCTTCCTGGAGCGTGCCGTGCGACGAGTGACAGATGAGGCTGTAGACCAGCGTGACGAGGAGCTGGAAGCGCACGATTTATGGTCGCAATCACCAGAACGAACCCAGGCACCTGCTGCAACGCAGGGAGAGGTGCCAGAAGTGGAGTCAGAGGAGGAAGGTGGCTTTGTGGAGGAGGAGGAGGAGGACCAACAGGAGCAGGCTTCCCAGGGGGCTAGTGGTGACCTTTTGGGGACCCCTGGTCTTGTACGTGGCTGGGGGGAGGAGACCGTGGATGATGCAGTCCTTGATAATGAGGAAGCGGAGATGGATAGCTCTGCATCCAACCTTGTGAGAATGGGGTCTTTCATGCTGGCATGCCTGTTGAAGGACCCCCGTATCAAGAGGCTTAAGGAGAAGGACCTGTACTGGGTCGCAACGCTACTAGACCCTCGGTACAAGCATAAAGTGGCAGAAATGTTACCAACATACCACAAGTCCGAAAAGATGCGGCATTTACAAACCAGCCTGCAAAACATGTTGTACAATGCTTTTAAGGGTGATGTCACTTCAGGAACTCATCAACATTCCAGGGGCAGAGGTGCCAGTAATCCTGCCACGAGCACACCTGCAAGGACAAAGCCCTTTGGCCGGTCTGTAACATCAGACATGCAAATGTTTTTCTGTCCAAGGCAGCGCCACAACCCTTCTGGATCCACCCTCAAAGAACGCCTCGACCGGCAGGTAGCGGACTACCTGGCATTAACTGCAGATATCGACACTCTGAGGAGCGATGAACCCCTGGACTACTGGGTGCGCAGGCTTGATCTGTGGCCAGAGCTGTCACAATTTGCCATGAACCTCTTGTCTTGCCCAGCCTCAAGTGTGCTCTCAGAAAGGACCTTCAGTGCAGCAGGAGGGATTGTAACTGAGAAGAGAACTCGCCTAGGTCACAAAAGTGTCGATTACCTGACCTTTATTAAAATGAATGAGGGGTGGATCTCGGAGGGTTACTGCACGCCGGAAGACTTGTTCTGACTTCTATGCAGCTGTCCTTCTCTTCAAGCCTCATGACTCCACACACAGCTGTCCTTTAGCGTCCTCCTCCCTCCGCCACCGTTACAAACTAGGGTGCAAACCCTACTGGTTTAATTTTTTCTGGCCTCTGTGCTTCAGTGGCTGCGTCCAAAAAAACGGGGCAAACAATGTCTACAAGGTCAACGTATGGCGAAAAATTACTATTTTCAGCATTTATATGGCATATTTTTTCTGGCAACTGTGCTTCAGTGGCTGCGTCCAAAAAAATGCATATTTTCTGCATTTATATGGCATAATTTTTCTGGCCTCTGTGCTTCAGTGGCTGCAACCAAAAAAATGACTATTTTCAGCATTTATATGGCATATTTTTTCTGGCCTCTGTGCTTCAGTGGCTGCGGCCAAAAAAACTGGGCAAACAATGCCTACAAGGTCAACGACGTTGACCTTGTAGGCATTGTTTGCCCAGTTTTTTTGGCCGCAGCCACTGAAGCACAGAGGCCAGAAAAAATATGCCACATAAATGCTGAAAATAGTCATTTTTTGCCATACGTTGACTCAACGTATATGGCAAAAAATGACTATTTTCAGCATTTATATGGCATATTTTTTCTGGCAACTGTGCTTCAGTGGCTGCGTCCAAAAAAACTGGGCAAACAATGTCTACAAGGTCAACGTATGGCGAAAAATTACTATTTTCAGCATTTATATGGCATATTTTTTCTGGCAACTGTGCTTCAGTGGCTGCGTCCAAAAAAAACTGGGCAAACAATGTCTACAAGGTCAACGTATGGCGAAAAATGACTATTTTCAGCATTTATATGGCATATTTTTTCTGGCAACTGTGCTTCAGTGGCTGCGTCCAAAAAAACTGGGCAAACAATGCCTACAAGGGCAACGTATGGCAGTTGTTTAAAGAGAACAGTAGATTACTAGCCAGCAAAGCTACCTAAGCTAAAATGTCCCTCAAATCCCTGCAGACTTCTGTCCCTCCAATACAGAGCAGTATCAAGCAGATTACTAGCCAGCAAACTTACTATCATCTGTCCCTGAAATCACTAACAGCTCTCCCCCTACACTATCTCTTCCAAGCACACACAGGCAGATTTTTCAGATACATTTTTGCCCTTGATCCCCCTCTGGCATGCCACTGTCCAGGTCGTTGCACCCTTTAAACAACTTTAAAATCATTTTTCTGGCCAGAAATGTCTTTTTTAGATGTTAAAGTTCGCCTTCCCATTGAAGTCTATGGGGTTCGCGAACCGTTCGCGAACCGCTCGCATTTTTGCGCAAGTTCGCGAATATGTTCGCGAACTTTTTTTCCGACGTTCGCTACATCCCTATCAGTTATCTGGAAATCCGTTATCCTGAAAGCTCCAAATTAAGGGAAGATTGTCTCTCCATTTTTCAGAATAATCCAGAAATTCTAGAATTTATTTCCTTTTTCTCTGCAATAATAAAACAGTACCTTGTACTTGATCCAGACTAAGATATAATTAATCCATATTAGAGGGAAAAACCAGCGTATTGGGTTTATTTAATGTTTCAATTATTTTCCAGTAGACTTAAGGTATGAAGATCCAAATTACATAAAAGATCGGTTATCTGGAAAACCCCAAGTCCCGAGCATTCTGGAGAACAGGCCCCATACCTGTTTTCTAATCAAGCATTTATATTGCTGTAAAAGTAGATGCACATAACTAATTGTCCATACGCCTATTTGTTTCTTTTCTTGTCTCAAAGAAGTAGGGTACAAGGTGGAGCTGTTCATAAAGCCAAATAAAACTGGCTAGTTGCACAAACCAGTCTAGTTGGTTTATATTTGAAGTCTAGCAAATATGCTTTTATGCCTTGCTTATATCCTCGTGCTAAAATAACATAAAAGTGGTTTGATGGTATTTCCTGGTTTTGCTTTACTAGAGGTATCTATAAGTTGCTAGGAGAGGCATCTTGAAGTCTGCTGTAATTAGTACCAAAGTTGTCAGGACAAGTATTTGTTTTCCAAAGAGAAAACATTCAGACAATGAGGTTAGTCAATTATCATCCTAGTAAGCTCTTTCCAGATAAGACTCAATTAAAACGATGACTCGTGAATATCTGTGTAAAGTGGTGTCCAATGATCCCTTGGGATACAAGTTGAGTAAATCACACCACGTTCCCTTTCCTAGGGAAATCTGTACCACACTGTAGCAACAAATAAACTATTGGTCCACGGCACAGTTGCCATAACTCAAGAACAGATCATTTTCAGCCACCAGTATGATCCTGCATTGACACTTATCACATTAACCTCCTTCCCAGATAGGTTCCCCAGACAACTGGGCCAAGCCTCCTGCCAATTTCCCTGATTCAACATATCTGTCAGGGACTCAGCTCCTTGCTACAGACTTTCATCAGAGGGTCCATCCTGCATTCTGGACACAATAGGCCCTACGTATCTTTCTGAGTCCCTAACTGATTGAGCACCACCAGGATATTGGTCCCTTACTTTCTCTCCTTGTTAGAGCCTCAGCTGCTTGTCTTTCTCTACCCTACCACAGGTTCCCTTGCATTCTGCATTCTGCTTTTTATTATTGCCCAAAAAAAAGGGGTTCACTATACCCCCTTTATATAGCTTCTCCTGGTGCATTCCCCTTCCCAATTGAAAATAACAGTAATTACAATAAAGAAATGTTCCCACTCCTTACGTGTGATTCCTCTTCTGTACAGGTTTGTTAATTTTGCAACATGCAACGCATTGTATGAACTGGAGTTCTGACTTATGGAAGGATGACAACTGCAACATTATTTTCAGTGGTGTAACAAGACATTATGCAGCATACAGCAAAATCATTTTATGGCATCCATATGTTTTGAGAATAAGACTTTATCTGTAAACATGTATTGTAACTGATTTGGGCTGCCAGTAGGTCTCATTTACAACTCTGCCTTCCATGCTGTCTAAATTCGGAGCACAGAGAACTGTGATTAACCCCATGATTACCATTATGCCTCCTTTCAGCAAAGCTGTATTCAAGAGGGGCAAGCAGGAGAAGGCACATAGGGTAGATTTTTTTTTAACCTGGTGTGAAGTGCAGAACACAGCCATATTCCCAGACTGAAGTAATCTGCTCATTAGCACTCTTACTTCTGTTGGGGCATAGTAATCCCCTCCAGGACATCTGGGTCCCCCTGCATTCACAGAGTCTGCTTCCTCTATAGTTAAGCCCCTAATTGTTTTAATAGTATATGTAGCCAGAATCAGCAATGCAAAGAATAGTAAAATACAGAAAGATTCTGCTTTAAGTAACACTTTAGGTAACACTTACATTTACAAATACGTTTAACATCACCCAAAATGTGTAATTAGTTTATATTGAAAATTTAATTAGAATTACATATGTCTTTGTTATGCAAAATGTGGGGGTTTATCCCCTTTAAAATGTTGTTGCTATTGTATTTTACAATGAATAGCTTACTTTATCAACAAACAAACAAGATATTCTTCATTACTAGTGCATACACACCTGCAAAGGAATGCTTTTTCCTGGCAGAAAAAAGCTGCATGTTACCTGTGACCTGCTGTAATATCTTTCGTTTGTCCCCTAAACGGTAGCAAGCGTTCCTGAACACACCCATTTCATTCCTGTGCATAAAACTAAATTGAACTTCAGCATTTCCTCATACTTGCATAATACCTGCCAGACAGCTTGCACCATTTCAGTATTTAATACAGTTTCTTTTTTCCTTTAAACATCACAAGTGAGCACCATCCACTATGGACCGTGTGAGCCTGCTCAGCACCATCCTGCTTGTGTACGGTGAGTGCCTGCACCCAGTTCCCACACCATTTTCTTATGCCACTGTGCAGTTTAATTCTCCAAACTATTATTTCAGAGTTACAAGATGCAGAAAACCTGACTAGCGTTCCTTTTTACCCCCATATTCTACTTGCATGCTCCTTAATAGTATTGGCTCGAACTGAACCTGCATTTATTGCAACTATAGTATAGGGTTCATTTACTGTCCCAGGGCATTGGTACAAGAGCACTAAGGGGTGCAAGAATGTGCTCGTATGCACAGAACAACTCTGTCAATCCACAACAGTAAAATTCTGGCACCTGCTGTTTTACAAGTTGAATATCCTTCTTTGACTGTTTGAGACATCCAAGCTCTTTTCTTAAAGGGATTGTTCGCTTTAAAATTAGCTTTTAATATGATGCAGCGATTGCTATTCTGAGGCAATTTGCAATTGGTTTTCATTTTTTATTATTTGTGGTTTTTGAGTTATTTAGCTTTTTATTCAGCAGCTCTACAGTTTGCAATTTCAGAAATCAGGTTGCTAGGGTCTAAATTACCAAGCATTGCTTTGATTAAGGGACTGGGACATGAATAGGAGAGACCTGAATAGAAAGAGGATGAATAAATAATGATGGGCGAATCTGTGGCGTTTTGCTTAGCTGAAAAATTTGTGAATGTACCGAAAAATTTGCGAAACGGCGACAATTTTTATATATATTTATTTTTTTACATTTTTGTCCAAATGCATTAAATCAATGGGCATTCCGAATAATTTTGACGCACAACAATTTTTATGTGCGCAGCAATTTTGATGCGTGACAATACAGTATTTTTTGTCACAGGGGATTTTTCGCCACAAATCTATGCCTGCCGAATTTATTTGCCCATCACTAGTAATAAAAAGTATCAATAACTTTTGTTGCCGTACAGAGCATTTGTTTTTAGATAGGATCAGTGACCCCCCCCCCCCCTTTTGAAAGCTGGAAAAAATCATAAGAAAGCAAATAATTAAAAACCTATGGAAAATAAATAATGAAGACCAATTGAAAATGTGCTTAGAATTAGCCATTTCATACTAAGAGTTAACTTAAAGGTGAACCACTCCTTTAGAGAACAAGGCATGCAAAACAACACTTTTTCCAGCCACAAAACTTGAGTTTATTCTAGATCTGTGATCCCTAACAAGTTGCTCACCAACCCCTTGGATGTTGCTTTCAGTGGCCTAAATGGAGGTGCTTATTTTTGATTCCAGGCTTGGAGGTAACTTTTGGTTGGTTTAAACCAGGTGTACTGCCAAACATAGCCTCCTGTAGCCTGACAGTCTACATAGGGGCTACCAAATAGCCAATCACAGAACTTATTTTGAACCGCCCAGAACATTTGTTATGTCTGTGTTGCTCCCAAACACTTTTTACATTTGAATGTGGCTCACGGGTAATAAAAGTTGTGCAGGTTTAGTAAACTGCACACAAACTGCTACAGTTGCTAAGCCCTTCACTCTCTTATTATCACTTACGCCGTGGAATATTATAGGTAGTGTGAGGTCTTTGCTGTAACACATTAGTGGAACAGTTACTAAGAAGGCATTGTACTAATATTTAGAAATATATACTAATGCTCTGCCAGTGTCTACATCACTACTAGCATTTCTGTCAAAGCCAATGCTCATTGTTAACATGGCCACAAGGCAGACAAGGCATCAGCTTACCTTGGAGGGAGGCCTGAATAGAGGCTAAAACGTACAAAATAAATGTAAAATATACACACAGGAAAAACTGCTCACATTGCATATATTTTTTCAATAGTGATTTTTAGTACAATGGCCTGTCACTACTCTGGAATATGTATACATTTAGGGGTCAATGAACCCCATTTGAACTGTGCATGTGGCAAAGCAGCTGAATGTGTTAAAAAAATATTTATCACTAAGGCACTTCATTGTTGGTTTAAATAGCTCTTAATCTCTCACTTTATTAACATTGTGCAACTACAGTGACGTGTGTATGATGGATGGCAGAATGTTTTCTGTTCTCTACTGTCTACTGAGAAGAGAAGGAAATGAAACTTGAATTGTTATGGTTCCTAATTTTAACTATACGTACTACATCAGTGTAGCGGTGTAACAATTTACACATTCTGCCTGAGATCTGGACAAAAATTTTGCTAATCACCGCTAGCCTGAAAACCTCTGAGCTAAGGGTTTAAAAGGGTGTATGGGAAGGTACAATGTCCTTTAACATATAGATTTCTGACTGCAAAGCATGTCTAGGTCTAGTTATTCTCAACACTCAATCAGCATGTAAGGAGATAAATTATAGTTGATTGTAATTCAAATAATTGCATTAGTTCTCCGGACAATGGGCAGCAGCAACCAAAAGGTTGGGCTTTGCCATATAAAACATCTAGAAAGATGGAGGACTAAAGACTTAGAGCCTATATAAGGGCTATTGTAGAGAGCAAGAGTCTCTTTGCCCTATATATCATTCCATGGTAACTTCCACAGGGCTAGTCAGTGACAAGGTTGAGGGAAGTGGAGCTCGCTTTAGGAGCAAGAGTTAAGGTGGCCATACACGATAAGGTCGCCAAATGAGTGAATCTTTCTCCTTTATGCCCACCAGCAGCAGGGTGATATCAGGTTATTGAGCAATTGGATTACAATTATGAGAAAGGTCACTGATGTTTCGTAGGACTGCATCAACTAGCCGATGCGGCCCTCGATCGCCAGAAAAATCAAACCTCCCTGGTCGATATCTAGCAGATTTTTGGCCTGATATCAATCGGGGAGACCTATCAGAAGCCCCCATACACTGGCAGATAAGCTGCCGAATCAGTCTAAATTTAATCTGCCCATGTATTGCCACCTTTAGTCAAACTAGCGAATTGGGAAGCCAAGACACCAAGGTGGTGTTTCGTGAGGTTAGAGAACCCATGAAGAAGTCACAGTTTGGGACACAATGTCTAAGTAAGTCAAATCAGTAGGGAGAACTTGAAGCACTGAGTGTAGTATGGTGCTCCAGACAGCTGATTTACAACACCCAGAAGTAGTAAAATATGATAAACATGAAACAGAGCTGCAATAAAGACAATACTCTTTGCAATTATGCTCATGCTCCAGTGTCACAGTCTGAACTGTTGCCTTAATGCTGAGATTCCTTTTACTGAGCCACTGGTGAAAGGGCAAGACAACAGGACAACTTTTGTAAGAGCTTAATTATCAATTTGAGCTCTTTCAAGACAAAGTTGATCTTTAAAGGAAAACATACGCATTTTATTGCCAATAGATTAGCTGCAATTGTGCAAGCTAGAATGCTATATTTATTCTGTAGAATGTTTTACCATACCTGAGTAAAAATCTCTAGAAACTCTCTGTTTGTTTAGGATAGCAGCTGCAGTGTTAGCTTGGTGCGACATCACTTCCTGCTTGAGCCTCTCCCTGTTCACTTATAGCTCTGGGCTCAGATTACAGCAAAGAAAGGGGGGGGAGCAAACTGAGCATGCTCACGCCCGGGGCACGGTTTAAGCTGAAGGCAGTAAGTCTGATAAAGAAGCCCACGTATACACAATAGAATGTGTTTCTTTTGACAGAGGACTCAGAGCAGCACTTATTTGAGGGTTTACTGGTATATTCAGGTGGACCTTTCTGATAAGGCTTATTTAGTTTTAAACTTTCCTTCTCCTTTAAGGGAGCTTTGCTTGTCCTTGCCTTGGGAGAGGGCAGTGAAAGTATGTATTTGTGTTTGCTAGTAATACAAAACTATAAAGAACAAATGAATTCATCATGAAACTGCTGCTCTGGGTGGCTAAGTGGCAATAAATGTATGGTTAATGTAAGTCACAATACAAGGCTAATTAGCAATTTGTTCATATTTTCATTACATGGCAGCTCAGAAACCAGTACAATTATCAGCCATGTAGCTTCAGCTTCTGTGACAGAAAAACTTCATTTTATGCTTGATAATTTGCAACACCCCTAAGCTTAGCTTTCCAAACGCCGCCCAGAGCACACTAAGCATGTGCAGTGTCACGGACACTTCTAACAAAAATCAAAGATGGTGACCCCCTGTGCACAACTCTGAAACCTTAGGCTAGTGCAGTAAGTTCAGTATATAAAATACACCATTTCTACCCATATATGTTTTTAGGATATACTTTTTAAATAAAAAGAGAGAAAAGAAAAGGTTACCAAAATGAACTTTGAATACAAAACAAATATAGGGACTGTTTTAAAGAAGTAGGTAGTGTCGTTTCATTTTCGTTTCTTAATCACGTCTTGCATTCTGTCTTGCTGAATCCAAGAAAGCGTGTAGTTCTAACACCCAATGAATTTGCATTTCTTGCCTATGCTACACTTGTTTGATCACAAAGAAGTGTTTGAAACTGCTACTTTCCCATGTAGGCTGTATTTTGGCAGCTGTCTCGAGTGACCTTTTTTTATAGAACATTCTATGGTCAGCTGACTTTGAAACATGACAGGAGATTATTTTCTATCTTGTAATGAAGTATTATTAAACTTGTCCTCAAATGCCGTGGGCAATTATGTCTGTGTAAAGAGATACTTGCACTAGAAAAGAAACGTTTTATACATATATCATAACCTTCTTGTTAAACATGTTATTTATAATTTTGCCATAAAAGTATTTGCCCAGTGTTTTTACATTACCTATCTAATCCCCCATGATCTTGTATGAGGGAGCTGCCATATTTGTGCAGCAGTAGTCCATTAGCATTAGAAACTCTTCTTGAGAATGGACAGTAAGGTTGGCAAAACTCTCTAGAACAGAATTTTTCAAGCTTATTTTTACTCATGACTCATGACTTGCTACTTAAAATGTAGTCAGCCCCCCACCCCAGCCAAAACATAATATGTAATGTGTTTTTATGATGCTTTATGCTTTTTTAAAAAATCGTATTTCCTTATGTTTTATTTACCTCATTTAAGCCAGTTCCCTTCTGTCTTCTAAAATAATTTTCTCTTGATTTCATCACCCTAATTATTTTTCTCCTCCACAGATTCCTTCCTTCCCTTTTCCTTTCACCACATCCCCCCTTTATACAGTTTTCTTCCATGATTCTGCACCCCTTTGTCTTCTTTCTCCATTTGTATTCTGTTTCTTTTTTTGCATGTATTTATTTCCAATCCTTTCACATCTTTCTCTCTTCTTCTTCATTTTTTTTTTTGCCCATTTCCTCCCATATTCTTTCTTTTGACTTTTTGTAACCTTTCTGATGTTCATGCCAATTTTTCTCCTTCCTTATTATATTACAGTTGTAACTCACTTTCATTTAACACTCTGTCCTGCCACAAGGTTTGAGAAAACAGTCTCTCCTAGGTGAACTTGTTGCTCGTAAGGCTGTTAAAGGGGAATGTACCCAAATATTGCTGCTTGTTTTTGTGTCTTATGATGCAAACTCCATTTTCTGCAAAACATTGTTGGTCTTGAAATTGAGCTAGATCTATTATTGATCTAGACTTTTCTGAGTTGGCAGTTCCACTAACTGCTCATGTGGTGGATGGGTGGCCAGCAAATTATTTATATATATATATATATATATATATATATATATATATATATATATATATATACACATATATATATACATATATATATAGTATATATATATATATAACTACTTCATTTGCTGCTACAACAACACTATCCTTGCCTGGATTTAGCCACTGGTTTCCTTTGATTCCTATTTCCATTTATATTGCCTATCTCTGCATTCTCTCCCTGTCCTTCACTCCCGCATTTCCCTGTGATAGTGTCTGAACCACAAGTTCAAAGGCTAATGTGACTTTTGGTTGTGTGAAAAGAATATCCCATCTCTATCAATTGGCAGTTATAAATCTGTGTGTTTACTGATATGTTTTGCGCCTTAGTGAAATCCTCTATAGAATGCAATAATACGGCACCATATTCATAGTCATCAAGATAATGCTATCTTCCTTTTTCACATGACTGCAATCTCAGTTAGTGGTTTAGTCATATAGTTATTATTATCATAATATCTCATTGTCCATGTAAACTAAAGATTGAAATCTGAAGGATACATATGTAGCTCAAATGTATTGTTATCTTAAAGGACTTAATGTGTGCAGCTTTATATGTATAGCTTTTATAATTATAAAAATGAGGTCTAATTAGCCTGGCAGTGCAGGATCGGAGGAAGGTTCTCACCCCAGTCATGGGAGAAGGCTAAGCAAATATCAATATATATAATATATATCAATATATAACATGCAATATAAGCATTATTAGAGTTTTCATCTAGTTAGAAACAAAGAGCTTGCAACTAAAACACTTTTGGGCCTTTTATACACATTTACCTTCTATACACTAACAGAGACAAATTTCTGGTTAATAGAACTAAATTTGGCTCTTAAATAAGTCCTCACCCAGCCTTATGGCAGAAACTTCACTGTACACAGTGCAGCAAGGTAGCTGTAAAATCAACCCATTATCTTATCATTTGCTTATAGAATGTTGTAATCAAACATTATGCATGAGTAATAGCAAGTTGTGGGTATTATATATTTAATGGGACCATGTTAAACACATTATAGGCATATATTATACATGTACAAAGAAGTAGGCTCTGTCTGTGCTAAAGGACATCTGCTGATTTAAAATATTGTTTTTTTTTTTACACATAGTGTATGTGGAAACCCTTGTGCCTGACATTTAGTGGAACAGTAACATCAAAAAAGAATCTAGTGTGATTGCTTCAGAAACTTTATTATAGTTTATATAAATAAGCTGCTCAGCAGCCATGGGGGCAGCCATTCAAGCACAGGATAAATAGAAGATAACATGTAACTTCCCATTGTATAGTTACATAGTTACATAGTTACATAGTTAAATTGGGTTGAAAAAAGACAAAGTCCATCAAGTTCAACCCCTCCAAATGAAAACCCAGCATCCATACATACACCCCTCTACTTTTAATTAAATTCTATATACCTATACTAACTATAGAGCTTAGTATCACAATAACCTTTGATATTATGTCTGTCCAAAAAATCATCCAAGCCATTCTTAAAGGCATTAACTGAATCAGCCATCACAACATCACCCGGCAGTGCATTCCACAACCTCACTGTCCTGACTGTGAAGAACCCCCTACGTTGCTTCAAATGAAAGTTCTTTTCTTCTAGTCTAAACGGGTGGCCTCTGGTACGGTGATCCACTTTATGGGTAAAAAGGTCCCCTGCTATTTGTCTATAATGTCCTCTAATGTACTTGTAAAGTGTAATCATGTCCCCTCGCAAGCGCCTTTTTTCCAGAGAAAACAACCCCAACCTTGACAGTCTACCCTCATAATTTAAGTCTTCCGTCCCTCTAACCAATTTAGTTGCACGTCTCTGCACTCTCTCCAGCTCATTTATATCCCTCTTAAGGACTGGAGTCCAAAACTGCACTGCATACTCCAGATGAGGCCTTACCAGGGACCTATAAAGAGGCATAATTATGTTTTCATCCCTTGAGTTAATGCCCTTTTTTATGCAAGACAGAACTTTATTTGCTTTAGTAGCCACAGAATGACACTGCCCAGAATTAGACAACGTGTTATCTACAAAGACCCCTAGATCCTTCTCATTTAAGGAAACTCCCAACACACTGCCATTTAGTGTATAACTTGCATTTATATTATTTTTGCCAGTGCATAACCTTGCATTTATCAACATTGAACCTCATTTTCCAGTTTTCTGCCCAGTTTTCCAGTTTAGACAAATCACTCTGCAAAGTGGCAGCATCCTGCATGGAACCTATAGTTCTGCACAATTTAGTATCATCTGCAAAAATAGAAACAGTACTTTCAATGCCCACCTCCAGGTCATTAATAAACAAGTTGAAAAGCAAGGGACCTAGTACAGAGCCCTGTGGTATTCCACTAACAACATTGGTCCAATTAGAAAATGTTCCATTTACCACCACTCTTTGTAGTCTATCTTTTAGCCAGTTCTCTATCCAGGTACAAATACTATGTTCCAGGCCAACATTCCTTAATTTAACCAGTAACCTTTTGTGTGGCACTGTATCAAATGCTTTAGCAAAATCTAAGTAAATCACATCCACTGCCATCCCAGAATCGAGGTGTCTACTTACATTCTCATAAAAAGAAATTAAGTTAGTCTGGCAAGATCTATTACGCATAAAACCATGCTGGCACAAACTCATAGTATTATGATTTGCTATGAAGTCCAGTATCTTATCCTTTATTAACCCTTCGAAAAGCTTTCCTACCACTGACGTTAGACTAACTGGCCTATAGTTTTGAGGCTGAGAACGGGATCCTTTTTTGAATAGAGGCACCACATTAGCAATTCGCCAGTCTCTCGGCACTATGCCAGATCTCAATGAATCCTGAAAAATTAAGTAAAGAGGTTTGGCAATCACAGAGCTAAGCTCGCTAATTACCCTGGGATGAATACCATCTGGCCCTGGACCTTTGTTAATCTTAACATGTTCTAGTCTCTTTTGAATTTCATCATGTGTGAACCATGCATCATTAGTTGTATTACTAGAATTGGGACTGTTAAGAAGGAAACCTTCACTTACTGATTCCTCATTTGTGTAGACAGATGAAAAATATGAATTCAGAATCTGCGCTTTTAATTTAATAGTACACAGCTTATCTGTTATCTGCTGTGTAACTAGTGCCTTTTCTCCTTTCTCAACTGCAAATGGCTGCCCCCATGGCTACACAGCAGTTTTAGCACTGCAGGGAAGCAGTACAATATATTTTGATTACATTAAAACAATTTCCTATTTTGGTGTTACTGTTCCTTTAAACCTCACACATCTGACCCAGTGTCTATACACTATATACATATTAGGGTCAGATTTATCAAAGTGTGAAATTAGAGTTCTTCACAGTATAATTCTACCACTCTCATATACTCTCTCACTCATTCATTCCTATGGGATTTTTAGAGGCGTAATAATCAGTGTGTTAAAGTTCAATTGTACCATTTGATTTTACACATTGATAAATCTGTCCCATCTAAAACACAATCTATGCCTTTTTATTAACATAAAATAATGTAAAACAATTCACAGTGATACTACGGATAGAATTTTTCCCAGATATACAATATAGCAAAAATGATATTGTAATATAGACGCCCAATTCATGTTTGAGAACCAGGGTAAGGTAATCAAGGCTAAGTATTGGTTTGTATTAGTGCACCACCAGGATAGTATGAATACAATATACATGGCTTGCAGCTGGAATAACCACTGCATCACCTTTGAGAATGTTTAAGCAATAAATTACAATAAATCAAATCAACAATAAAGCATTTTCATTCTTTCCTTGTTAATGTTATTTCGATTAATTCTTGCACAGGATTTACCACTGTGGCTACTGTAACAACAGCACCCAATACCACTACGACTACTGTAACAACAGCACCCAATACCACTACAACTACTGTAACAACAGCACCCAATACCACTACGACTACTGTAACAACAGCACCCAATACCACTACGACTACTGTAACTACAGCACCCAATACCACTATGACTACTGTAACTACAGCACCCAATACCACTACGACTACTGTAACTACAGCACCCAATACTACTACGACTACTGTAACAACAGCATCCAGTGCCACAACTGTCCACTCCAGTACTACAACACCTACACCAACTTTGGAACCAAAACCTTCTGCACCTGAAACTGGCACCTACACAGTGAGAACTGAAAATGAGATTTGCATCAAAGCAGTGATGGGTCTAGAACTGGAACTGACAATTTCTTCAAAGGTACAAATCTTTACAAGTCCTAATTTACAGTGTTATCTCTGTATTCATTAGCTGTGTGTTTGCTTTTATTGAATAACAGCTATAATGACTTTCCAGTTACCTGTTATATGGTATTTCATGGTGTTGCATGGCATTTCCATAAAAGTGCATAAATATTACTTGCTGAAATTAGACAATTAAACTATATCACAAGTGCAAGTAGAATCTTAGAAATCGAGGAGAGCACTCAAAAAGCATATTAATGTTGTGAATATACTTTTATTGCTGACTACTGGTACACGGTAGTTCTTTTATTGCCGACTACTGGTACATAGTAGTACTGTGTACCAGTAGTCACCAATAAAAGAATATTTACAGCATTAATATGCTTTTTGAGTGCTCTCCTCAACTTCAAGTCCATATATCAGGATATTGGTGAACTGATTGGGGAAAGCTGCACTCCTATACTGGACTGAACTAGGAGTGTGTTTGGATAACCTACTACTTTGAACCTTTATCAAGTACATCCATTTGACCATTTGGTCACATATGATCTCTTGTGCAGCTCAATCTCAGTTGGGCAGTATTTGAACATTGTTGACTACAGGGCTCACTAGCACGCTACACAGCTGCAGATGCACAAAGTTTGCCACAGTCAGTTGCATGGAAAACAATTTCATTCTTTAGACTGATTGGCCAAACATGTAGATCTAAGAGGAAGTGAGGAGGAGCTTTGACTCTTCCCATTTCCTCAAATGCTGATACATCATTCATATGCCATGATGATATATTTTGGACAAATCAACTGCAAACCAAAAAGCATTCCAATCTAGTGTAGAAAATGAAAACACCTTAATAATTTTATAATGCACAAAAGCCATGATTATCCTGTTATATCCTTATAAATGGTGCTTAGTGATGTCATAATTGGTGCTTACTGATGTAATCTACGTCACTTGACTCACGGAAACGTGCTTACTATAATAAATAAAGTACCTCCTTTTTTAAAATATGAGGATATTAGAAGTCACCTTGGAGTTTTATGACCTTTGGCCATGTGCCTTTATAGGGTCATGGAACTCCTTGGTGCCACATAGGGGCACATCAAATTATTTTTTTGGCTACATCGACCATCGAATTGGCTACTTCGACCTTCAACTACGACTTTGACTTTGAATCGAACGATACGAACTAAAAATCGTTCGACTATTCGACCATTCGATAGTCGAAGTACTGTCTCTTTAAAAAAAACTTTGACCACCTACTTCGCCACCTAAAACCTACCGAGCACCAATGTTAGCCTATTGATCGAAGGAAAAACGTTCGATCGTTGGATTAAAATCCTTGGAATTGTTCGATCGAAACGAATTTCGGTAAATATTCGAGGTCGAAGGATTTTACTTTGACGGTCGAGTATCAAGGGTTAATTAACCCTCGATATTCGACCAATAGTAAATGTGCCCCATAATATGCTTATATTTTACAATAAGGGGTACATTATTAACTATAACATTCACGATTGCATAAAATATTATACTCATGCTACAGAAGCTAGGACTGACCAAGCTATTAACTATACTACATTCCACCCCTCACTGACACACTCCTGGCACACACACACAGATCCAAATACCAATCTAAAGTAGCTTACTTCTTATATGATTGAGCTTCATTGTATAAGGCCATGGAAATTGACTAAATTGTCCAAGCAGCAGAGCATTCCGATATCATAATATACTGTAAATATCATATTATATGTAGTCGTTTCTAATAATCTTACAGACACTATATAGCTATGTATATTTTCCATCGTTACTATTCCTGACTCAAAATTTATTTTTCTGGAATGGCGAATCTTTGCTTTAGTTATTTTACCTTTAAAGAATGATGACAGGAGAGGCTACACATGTTCTGAAAGGCCAATGAGTCTGACATATGTATTCTTATATTTCATGTATGTTTCTTTCAAATTAGTTTCTCTTTTTCATCCAGACACAACAGTACTTTAATATTGTACCAACACAAACAGGCTTCAATGGGACATGTGAAAAGTCAAAGGCAAATCTAAACCTGACATTTAAAAACAGTTTTATCAACTTTGTTTTTGTTCAGGTAAGTTCATTTATGTATACTCAGCATGCTCAGTAAGACGTTATTTCAATCACAGTGCTACGCAATATGTTGGCGCTATATAAATACATGTTAATAATAATAATAATAATAATGTGTGACATGCAAACCCTCTCGGTTATAAATGGTCCAGTCTATTATAAAACTTGATAATTGCCTTCTCAATTTGGGACCGCAGGCACCTGCTGCAATTAAAAAAAATGTAGTTTACCCGATAATGATAAGAACTTAAAGGTAATGGAATTGGTGATAGAATTGATGGCCTTATACCTTATAGGATCCTAAATGCATTTGGAAAACAAAGAATTTTTTGGGAAAACAAAAATTATATTGATCAATAGAGATAGGGTGGTTTACTTGGTAAAATATATTGAGGAATGTGGGAGCATGCCAGGGGAAACCCTTGTGTGTAGGTCTGCTTCCTTTTTATTTGCAACCCTATGTAAAATGTCAATACTATATGATATTAAATTGTGTTTGTTGATATGTTTAATTGGTGCAAACAAAGACATTGTTAAAAAAAAAATGTTAAGGTAGCTCTGTCCTTGATGCCTGTAATTACAGGGCTCAGTTACGGCCTGCGCCCACCAGCCCTCCCGAATGGTGCGTCTAAATGACCCGCAAGTTAGAGGATGGGTGGGGGGCAGGGAGGGTGGCTCCTATGTGCTTCCCTTGCCTTCCAGAAATGAATACAGTGCTGCTGAACACAACACTATAATTCTGGGGGGAAACGGGTCCTGCAGCAATCCCGCCATCCTTAAATTAACCCTTTTTACGGTTTTACATCGCAATGAAAAATAAATTGTAGCACCGTTGAAATCAAAGCAAATCCTTTATGGTTCTAAACTAGTATTCATATAAGTCAATAGCTCGGTGGTTACTGATTTTTAAGATAATAATAGGTAGTATGACATTTGTGACCAAAGCTCTATTGTAGAAATTTACTGGCAAGTTTGCGAAACAGTGAAAAATTTCAATGGGCGACAATTTTTTTTTTTTGATGCATAACATTTTTTTTTTTTTACTCATTGAGTCTACGGGTGAAATGTGGCGAAACGTTTCACTCATCACTACTGGTAATCATGCAGTCTTTTGAATCACTTACATTTATTCTATTACATCTAACACTCAGGTCTAGGTGCAGACACCTTACATTTACCCGCAGTTAATGTTCTGTTTTAACAATATAACAGTGCTGATTCCTGAGGTTCCCAAACGTCCCATTTATATGACATTTATGCTCTCTTACAAATTCAGATCCTAGCACCAAATTTTTTTTTACATAAATTGTATGGGCAGACTAAACATTGTTATAAAGATTGAAATCCAAATGTATCACCTTTTATTCCAGTTTGCTATTCACTTCTCATACAAGCATGCAGAGACTACGATCAATTATATAGCATTTAACAATATCATCCCTTATTATCCCTTCAAAATGTTCCCTAACGATGATAGAATGTGAACTAGAAGAAACAAGTCATCATTATATTTGACAGAGTTATTAGGCACTCATACTGAGTAGAGTGTAGTAGTTAAAATACAAGGTAAATTTTGCAATATGCCACTTAAAAATATCCATCCTACAATCACTCTTGATAAGCACATATCATTCAAGATACTTGGTTTTTAAACAGCACAACAAGCCTTTATTTTAGCAAAAAAAGTTTATTTTTAAAGAATCCTTCTTTTCTGGAAGTAGTATTGAGACTTTGCAAAATTAACCAACCCTGTTGTATTATATTACTCATTCATAATATTACATTCCTTATCTAGTTTTTAGTAGTTTTTCTACCTATCCAGTGATGCAATTTATTTTATATACAACAAGATGGAGTCTGTCTTGTTAGTTGATCCAAACTGTTACATAATCTCTGAATTTAAGGTTAATTGATAAATACAATGGGGCAGAAGAGCACACAAATGCATATAATACAGATTGTAACTGAACTGAATAAGTCACCTAAGAACAAAAAAACAAGTTTAATGTTTGCTCTGCACGAATAATTCTTGCACAAGGACCAAATACACTTCTGTATGACCTGCCTGGAAGAATTTGTTTGATTTATTTTCATGAATAAGATCTGGAGGCAGAACACACAGCTATTAGCTACCTGAAAATGTCCTATACAGTTATACGCTTAGTGAAGATAGTCATTTCAGAAAACTTTCCCATTGTATGGTTGGGAAATGTATCAGCAGGATTTTGGCAACAGAAAGTGGCATGCTTAAACAAATGTTTTTTGGGGGTGAGCTATTTTAATGTATGTATTTTTAGCTCCAATTAATGGAGTTACTGGATCGTAGGTGATACAGGTATATGACTTTATCCAGAATGCTCAGGACCTGGGGTTTTTTCGGATAACGGATCTTTCCGTAATTTGGAGCTTCATAACCTAAGGCTACTACAAAATCATACAAATATTAAATAAACCCAAAAGGCTGATTTTGCTTTGAATAAGAATTAATTATATCTTAGATTAGCTCAAGTACAAGATACTGTTTTGTTATTACAGAAAAAAGAAATCATTTTTAAAAATTTGGATTACTTAGATAAAGTCTTGGATGGAGTCTATGAAAGATGGCCTTTCCATACTTCAGAGTTGTCTGGATAACGAGTTTCTGGATAATGGATACCATACCTGTATATACTTTCCCTTGTGAACATCAATGTTGTGCAGAGCAATTGATAAGGAAAAAAAATCAAGTTTTACTGCTTGTTCTGCAGAGAGATCTACTAAAATACTGTTTGTAATACACTGCCAAAATAATCTAAAAATAATAAAGGGATATTGAAAAGCTTCTGTTGGATTTAATTATACAGTATCTCATATTCTTTATTTTCTTTCTCCCTTCAGGGTGACCATTCTTACTACCTTGATAGTGTAACTGTGTCTTTTAATCTTACAAAATCAGGTATGCAATCACTAACAGAAAAGATTCTTTTCATAATTCATTGCATTACATAAGTGGATCTTTACTACATACTGTATATAGAAGAATATATAGATATATATCTTGTTGCCGATTAGCAGTGAAGGAACTAGACAGCAGGTCTTGCAACAGAATGTTTAGATTTGCTTTAAGTTTGTATATCCAACAATTTAAGGCTTACACAAAATAAAATAAACCACAAAATAAAGTCCCACTCCTGTCCAGAGACTAACTAAACACAAACGGTCTCATTTACATTCACAGACTCAGTGGGCAACTTACAATTTTCCCAGCAGTGAGTTGCATCTCTGTGCTCTGTGCACTTCTGTATAGTTTCTAGTAGAGATAAGTCTCAAAGCTACTGGACTTTCTGCATTGTCTTGAGAATGTTTCACCACTTATCCAAGCAGCTTCTTCCGTTTAAATGAGTGATAGGGAATTCCCTGGCATTAAACCCTTATAAGGCTAGGGCCACACGGGAAGATTCAGGGAGATTGGTCGCCTGGCGACTAATCGCTGCGTCTTTGAGGTGACTAATCTCCCTGAATGGCTTGCTGGTATCTCGCACCCACTAGCGCCAAAGTCGCCTGTGCCTATTCACACGGGGTGATACGTTTTTCAAAGTCGCTCGAAATTGCCTCACAAATCAAATTCGAGCGACTTTGAAAAATGTGTCGCCGCGTGTGAATAGGCGCAGGCGACTTTAGTGCTAGTGGGTGCAAGGTACCAGCAAGCCATTCAGGGAGATTCGACGTGGCGATTAGTTGTCGACTAATCTCCCTGAAATCTTCCCGTGTGGCCTAGCCCTAAATGTCCCAGTTATTCCAATTAACCTATGTAGATAGTATTAGTTGAAAGTCACAGATATGTAAAAGTGTGATTCATTTTTCAATGTATGTGACACTTCCAGTCATGTACACTTAAAAATCAACACCTGCCTTAATGAAAATCATAGAACCGTTTTGACTGAATCACACTTCATAACCGATCAACCAAACAGCTTTCAGCGTGGGACAAAGTAACTCTACACAATGTTTATCAAGCAACATCCAAATCTAACTGGTAAACTCTGTCTTCTTTTTTTCAGAATCTTGGTATGGTACTGCTTCCAATCAAAAATTATTAGAAACAGAGAATGGCTACTCTGTAATGTGTAAAAACACTCCCAAAATACAGCTGGGTGATACCATTAATCTTGTGATGACAAATGTAAAACTTCAAGCCTTTAACATTAAGGATAGCAATTTTGGCCAAGGTAAGTGGAGCTCACGTTTTAAAAATTAAAATAATTTACATTATTCTTCAAACTAGTTCCATATATTATGAAATAAGAATGCATAATGGGTTTTAAAGGTTTCCAAACGTAACAGAAGTGGCATTAGGCTGCTATGCACTCATATATAGCTTCCTCTTGAAGTTTTCTTTGTTTAACTACTGAAGCTTCCAGAGTCACGCGTTAATTTTTGTATTAGGTCAACATGGATTTCATTTCAGAGCATAGTTCCCTCAACTAGTTATTCTTGTTTTACAAAATATGCAAAATCAAATCAATCTGTTGAATTCATTCTGATATTTCGACTGAACTTCCTGTTAATGTATTATAACTACCTACTGGGTAAAATGTTGCCATTGATGGTAAATACAGTACAAAATGTGTGTATTCTGTACAAGGTTCTGCGCCTGATTTCATTTCTAAGCCTTCCCCTTATGAATTATCTACCCCTAATAAAGTAATATTAAAAATAATAAATCATGCTTAGCAGAGGACATATTTTAAGCAGAAAATACTCAGAAAAAAACGAATTTGTCAAATGTGAGGGTCTTCCAGATCTGAGGAGTTCTTTAAAACATCACCTATTGCCTAAGGCTAAGCCATATCCTTTTGCAGGTTTTAAGGAGTCTTTAACCACCATTTTTCATTAAGGAGGGTAAAGAGGGTTAAAACACCCTTGTAAGTGGAGCCATAAAGAAGTGGCCAAAACACTGTAGCTTTACACTATAAACTTTTATTATAATATACAGTAGTTATGATCCTTGTGCTGCTGAACTGTTTATTGTGACTTGTGCATTTACAAGGGGCAATAAACACATAAAGATGGAGTCATAGTTTTACACAAACAACCAAAAACTGCTAAATACAGTATTGTGCTTCCTTTCCTGCCATTGTACAAATGTATTTGTTCCGTTAGAATTATGCTAATATTAGCACGAATGCATCTCATTTATAGGGCAGCTGTTTTATAAATCTATAAACCACCGTTTATAATCTTACCATTTTAGAATCAACTCTTGTGAAGACAGCCATTGTTTATATTCAAAACTGCCATGCAGGGGCTTGGGACTGGTTTACCATTTGATAACCACTGTTACCACAATCCATCATAACATATTTTCATGCACACGCTAATCTACCTTCTAACACATTTCTAACCTTTCCAAAAAAGGTTACCTTATCAGCAACTAAACACATACTAATTAGAAAAGCTATACATGCTCCTCTATAAATGCATACTTTTCTCTGCAGTATTGCATTAGAAAATGTCTGCTGTGGATTTATTTGCAGAAAAAGAATGTTACCCAGACAGAAGCCACAAATGAATTGTTTATTGTAATCCTGCTCGTGGTTTTAATTTCAAGAAGACAAAGGAATTAAGGATATCAACAGATATAACACAGGACAATGACTGCTCTCTCTAGAATCAGAATCTCATTACTGTATGGTACACAAATAGGCCCACGTGATTTTGTCCCCTCATAAACCTTTTCCCTCATAAATAAATAGAATGTGGCTTCACAGCACACACATTTCCTCCACTCTACTTGAGATCAAGTGCATGCATTAAAGGAACAGTAACAGAAAAAAATGATGTGTAGCCATGGGGGCAGCTAGTCTAGTGGAAAAAGATGAAGAATTTCAGTTTTTGGTGTTTCTATTCCTTTAATGCCTGGGCCTGCCAATAATTTATGGTTGTGGTCCCTTGGGCAGATTAGGTACTGATCCATAACTTCAACCCCCACAATATATTTTTGAGTTGGACTCATAAAATATCATCTGCACAAAAGTGGGTTTGTAGGTTGTACCACAAAGCAACAGGTTAAGAACATTGTCTACTTTTTTTTTAGAATGGCCTTCCTTAAGACTAATACATCATATGATATCCATAAGTGATTAGTTACACTTAAAAAAACACCAGGATTTAAATATTATGGTGGGGTATGATCAGGGGCGATCCTGACCATTTTGCGGCCACAATGCTAGTGCAGAGAGCGCAATTGCACTCTCTGCATTAGAAGAGCCGAATTTCCGGCTCGAAAAACAGCAGTTCGGCTCTTAAAGTTCATTCATTCATGTTGAGTGGTCAAAAATAAGACATGGTTAGGGACAGGGTGGAAATTTAAATAGAATAGCAGGTTTAATTTACTGTTACAGGTATGGGACCTGTTATCCACACTGCTTGGGACCTGGGATTTTCCAGATAATGGATCTTTCCGTAATTTGGATCTTTATACCTTAAGTCTACTAGAAAATCATGTAAACATTAAATAAACCCAATAGGCTGGTTTTGCTTCCAATAAGGATTAATTATATATTAGTTTGGATCAAGTATAATTCACTGTTTTAATCCTACAGAGAAAAAAGCCTTTCTGTAATTTGGAGCATTCTGCGTAATGGGTTTCCGGATAATGGATCCTCTACCCGTACCAGCAACTCCTTGCAGTGTAGTTATGAGTTTAATTGATTTTCATTGCTAAACTGCAATGTAAACTGTAATTTATACTTTGTAGAAAGAGCATTACTGAAGTAAACAACACTTGTGTTGTATTTTACTCCAGTTCCAATATGATGTTCCAATCCAGTTCCAGTGTTCATAAAGGATGTAGGCAGAACTTAATTTTAAAAATAAATTGAAATAAATAATCACCAATGCAGATACAGAACTTTGACAAAAAACATCCAGGAAAGTAAATACCAGCAATGATATTCAAGCTTACAATGCAGAATTAAGAGGAGTAAAGATGCAGAAGTCTCAAGTTCTAATCACTAAGTTAGATTTAAGCACAGGTTGTGACAGTTTTAGACTTTATGCTTGAATATGATTTGTCATATTAAACATTTCATATCAGCCCCAGTGTCAAAATCCAGTTAAAATTCTGCTCAGATCACGAAAATCCCGAAGGTTTGTTTGCCATAGACAAGTTATAATGACATTGCAGAGAAAGATATGTGTTAATACAGGTACTATTTTAGGAGACAGGGTTATAATATTCTAATGCAGTGGAAATAGTCATCTTATTTGTTGATGAATGTATTACAATTTTTTATTGTGTCTTTTCAGAAACAAAATGCAAATATGATCGCAACTATGGTCCAATGATTGCTGGTATAGTTATTGTAGCTGTAGTTGTTTTGGGAATAATTATCTACTTTATCTGGTACAAGAAAAAGTCATCGGGATATCAAAGAATATAACTGCTGAAAGTAACTATGGTATCTTGGGAAAGAAAGAAGTGCCTTTCAATGAAGAACCCGAACAACCTGATCAACATTGACATAATAACTTGCTTATGATGCTCTAATTTTACTGGAACCAATTTCCTCTGATGTAACCTGCTGAAGATCAATGTTCAGAATCTTTTGGACAAGTCATTTTCTGCATTTACAGTTGTAAGGTAGTTAAAGGGGTTGTTCACCTTTAAATTAACTTATTGGGGAAGATTTCTCAAGGGTCGAAGTGAATTCGAGGGAATTTTCAAAGTAAAAAAATTCGAAATTCAAAGTAATTTTTGGATACTCCGACCATCAAATAGGATACTACGACTTCGAATTTACTTCGACTTCGATTCGAAGTAAAAATAGTTTGAATATTTGACCATTCAATAATCGAAGTACTGTCTCTTTAAAAAAACTTTGACTTCAATACTTCGCCAAATTAAACCTGCCGAAGTGTTATGTTAGCCTATGGGGACCTTCTACAGCATTTTTCTAAGTTTTTGAAGTCGAAGTAAAAATCGTTTGATCGTACCATAAAATCGTAAAATCGATATTCAAATTCGAAGTATTTTAATTTTGATGGTCGAATTTCGAAGTATTTTTAACTTCGAAATTCGACACTTGATAAATCTGCCCCTTAGTATGGAGTAGAGAGTGATATTCCGAGACAATTTGCAATTGGTTTTCTTTTTTTATTATTTGTGTTTTTTGAGTTATTTAGCTTTTTATTCAGCAGCTCTCCAGTTTGCAATTTCAGCAATCTGGTTGCTAGTGTCCAAATTACCCTAGCAACCATGCACTGATTTGAATAAGACATTGGATTATGATTAGGAGAGTCCTGAATAGAAAGATGAATAATAAAAGTACCAATAACAAAAAATGTGTAGCTTTAGAGAGCATTTGTTTTTAGATGGGGGTCAGTGACCCCCATTTGAAAGCTGGAAGAAAAAGGCAATTCATTAAAAAACTATAAACAAATAAATAATGAAGACCAATTGAAAAGTTGCTTAGAAATTACCATTCTATAACATACCTTTCTTTAACTTATAAGTGAACCACCCCTTTAAAGGGATTTGTGAAAAAGCCTCATGGGGAAGTGTTGCGGTATTATGACTTCGCCTAACTGCATCAAATTAAATTACATACATTATATATTATTATGGGTGTTGGTTTCCTTCTATAAAATAGTAGTTGAGTAGAATAATGTTTTAGTTCTCCTTATAACCCAACGAATATACTATACTCATCTTTATGTTTACATACAGGAGATTATTTTCCCACAATCACGTGATTATCTTCCTGTGATACACAGGTAATCTTTTCACTGCTTAGGATAAAACATTTTGTTCAGAGCCAGGGGTATAACTACTGTAGATGTTACTGGGCCGACAGCAAATTTATTTTAGGGCCCCCAACATACAGTATCCAGAGGTTGTCTTTTTAACCAATATATGTTGAAATTTCTCATTAATTAGGGCCTTGTGGGCCCCCTATACCTCATGGGCAGGGTCTGCTTGCTCTGTAGTTATTCCTCTGTTCAGGTCTTTAATGCTTATCTGTTTAGAGTGCACAATAAAGGTTTACAGCTACATATGTGGCAACAGTTCCAATTAGGGTTGCCACCTGGCCGGTATTTTACTGGTGTGGCCGTGAAAAATGATTGTTGATGCCAATGTTATAAATAGGGAAAAAAGATAAATATATAGGAAGGCCGGTATTTTTTTTCCAGAAAAGGTGGCAACCCTAGTTCCAATGCTGGTGAGATAGACTGAATTGCTGATGCAGGGGCTGGGGCTTACTGGAAAGTGGGCAGATTGAGGATTTAGTGGGCTGTGTCCTGGGCAGATCAGAAGCATGGACTAAAGGCCACCATTTTGTAAACTGCAGTGTTGGTAGGTATATGACACTACAAGTGATTTTTTTAGAAGGTTCCTTAGGTGTACAGAGGCTGTATTATAAATGGATGAATGGCAACAATCCTTATATAGATTATAGGTGAACCCCCACGTAAGCATTGTCTATGCAGTGAGCTTTTGAGAACCAGTTTTCATAGAGACAGAGCTGCTAACTGGGGCACCACAGGAGCTTCAGAGTGAGCCCTTTGGCAAATTGCTTACACTTGTAGTTGCAGTTGCTGCAAAAGTTTCATATGTGAGCTTCCTGAATTTAAAGCAATAGCACAATATTGCTGAATAGCTACACAATCTGAAATAATAACTGTCACATTTGCAGATATAACGCTGCATAAATTAAAATTTAAGTGGAACTATCAAGAAAATGTATTACAAGCGTTATCTTAAGTAAACAGAAACTTTCAAAATATAATCATTTAAAAACGCTGTACCATTTACGAAATAATCAGGTTAATCTTTACCCTCTCTCAGCAAGCTGTCTCTCTACGTGCAGGAGTTGGAGTCATATTTTGATGGACTGTTCAGTCGAAAACATCTTTTGTCAGTGACCCATTTGCCTAGACAATGCAACTGTCTAACCTACATATAGAGTCAGACTACATAGAGGGTCTAAGTGAAATGCAACTTGTTTGGTTCTGAAATGGTACAGAATTATTAATTGGTTGTATTTATTGTGTTTCTTATTTCAAAGGGATGGCATTGATATTACATTTTTATTTTTTATTATATTTTTTATTTTGTGTATATTTTAAATAGTTAAAGGAATTGTTCAGTGTAAAAATAAAAACTGTGTAAATAGACAGGCTGTGCAAAATAAAAATTTTTCTAATATACTGTAGTTAGTTAGCCAAAAATATAATGTATAAAGGCTGGAGTGATTTGATGTATATTATGTCAGTCAGATCACTACTTCCTGCTTTTCAGCTCTCTTGGTTTACACTGACTGGTTACCCTGGCTACCAGCCACTAACCAATCAGAGACTTGAGATGGGGCCACATGGGTCATATCTGTTGCTTTTGAATCTGAGCTGAATGCTGAGGATCAATTACAAACTCACTGAACAGAAATGTACCATGTGGCCCCCCTTCAAGTCGCTGACTAACTCAGAGTTATAGAGTTGAAAAGCAGGAAGTTGGATTCTGGCTGTTTTATTAGACATCTGTTCACTCCAGCCTTTATATATTACATTTTTCGCTAACTAACTATATTAGAAACATTTTTTATTTTGCACAGCCTATGCATTTATCCAGTTTTTCTTTTCACACTGAACTATTCCTTTAAACCCCAGACTTGTCATTATTTTGCCTTAATAAATGTTGTTAGACACTAATAGCAAAGGTAAATTCAGCATCTTGATACAGTGCTCCCTTGATGCATTGCCTGTTTGAAAGTTATGCCATACATTTGGTATTTAATTAACCATGAAAAATATGTCATATGATTTGCATCTCCAAACAATTTCACTTCTTGCTTTTGAATCTCCTGTGACATTATTGGTAGTTCTCATTGAGTTATATATATAGAAGAGGAAGGAGTTTAGGAATATGTCAGTACATATGTATTCTTGAAATATAATTTAGTGTTAAGTTGCTAGTGTTGATAAAGTTTTTATTTTAACAGTCAGTGTCAGACTTACATCACCATAGCAGAGAAGCTTCAGTGCTGATTTAGTGGAACTAGCTAATGTAATCCCAAGGTGATATTAACAATTGCTGATATAAAGGTTGCAAATACTTACTGGCTCATACCACCTGCCTTGAAGGCCTTTATGACACTAAGGGGCAGATTTATTAAAGTTTGAGTTGTGTTTTCTACATCAAATTTGAGTTTTCGAGATTTATATAGATTAAATCCAAAAATACAACATCTAAAACCTGTCGAGGCCATGTAGGAGCCAATGGCAGAGTTCCCTTGAATGATTTGAAGATATTGATAGCCTTCATGATGTTCCAGTTTTTTCGGATGGTTTCGCTCAAAAACTCAATCAATTTGAAGGTTTTTTTTAGCCGAAAAACTCGACTAATTCGGGTTGCTAACCCCAAACTCGCCAATTTCATTTTTTTTCCTATTTCAGTTTTTTCTTAAATTAGAAACCATTTGAGTTGTGAGTTTATTCGAGGTATAAAAAACTCTAAAATTCGACCTTTGATTGTTAACCCCCTAAATGTATAGAATTGGTTGGCATAATCCTTGACTTTTCTTCAGTATCACAGAAAAGATACAGATGTATTTTCCCACAGAAGGCAGTTATCACATTGCAGCTATTAAACAATCTCAGCAACCTTTACATCACTGAAGGAAGTCTGTAACAACACTGTATTGTTTGTAGGGCAGGCCCTCAAAGAGCAGTCCTCCAGGCAGTAGTAGTAAAAACAGGTCTTTATTGAGGTACATGTGTGGATAACAACATTATGCGTTTTGCTCTCTCACAACACTTAATCATGAGCCTATGATTAAGTGTTGTGAGAGCACGAAACACGTAAAGCTGTTCTCCACACTTGTACCTCAATAAAGACCTGTTTTTACTACTACTGCCTGGAGGACTGCTCTTTGAGTGCCTGCCCTACAAACAATACAGTGATATCCGCTCCCTTATGCTTAGGGCTTGGGGTGGAGCACCTGGGCCTCCTCATCCATGTGGTGAGTCTCTAAAAAGAAATGTTTATATGATGAAGTCTGTAACAACTAAGCAGACAGACAGGCTTCAAATGCTATACGCATAGAAATATAAATATATATTTAAAACTAACTGTACCATCTTTTAGAGCTAATGGGGGGTGGTGATGAATATGTAATATCTAATGCTCCACTGAGCACAATAGACAATATAAGGCTTTGTTTAGAGAGCACCAGATGTGTTGTCTAAGGGGCAGATTTATCAAGGGTCGAAGTGAATTTGAGAATTTTCGAAATAAAAAAAAGAAATTGGAAGTAATTTTTTGGATTCTTCGACTTCGAATTTACTTCGACTTCGATTCGAAATAAAAAGCGTTCGAATATTCGACCATTCAATAATCAAAGTACTGTCTCTTTAAAAAAACTTAGACTTCAATACTTCGCCAAATTAAACCTGCCAAAGTGCTATGTTGGCCTATGGGGACCTTCTAGACCATTTTCCTAAGTCTTAAAAATCGTACGATCGAACGATTTTACTTCGATCGTTCGATGGCCAAATTCGGTGAAAAATACTTCGACTTCGAATTCAAAGTATTTTAATCCGATGGTCGAATTTCGAAGTATTTTACACTTCTAAATTCGACCCTTGATAAATCTGCCCCTAAATGTGTTTTTTACTTTTTTGCTTTACCTGCTTGGCCAATTAAAAAATGTTTTGATTATCTCTGAAGTATAAACTGGAAAAAATATATGAAGCTTGTTATATGCTTTGTTTATTTGATTGATTATTTTTTTTCAAGTATATTTTTTACATAATAAACATTGTTTAAATAAGTAAACAATATTTTTGTATATATTATTATATATATTATTGCGTTAGTGAGGTCTTGCTAAAACATACACAAATGCTGTGTGCACTGCGTCCAAACATGCTCTTTACGTTTCTGCAAAGCCCCATTGCATCCTTCCTGCCTCTTCTGATGAAGAGTGGGCAAGTCAACCTTGACGCTGGCCGCTGGGTAACCCTAGTCATACCTTCATCCTAAAAGTTGTGGTAATTCTAAGGTCCCCCACGGTGCTGTATCAGTAGACTCACCAGACTTTCAGCAAACAATCACACGCTAACTGCATTGTAATGCCGGAACACAATGCCCCCCACATAATTCTGCACTGCCGCAATTACACTAAAATTCTGGGAACAAATTACAGATTTGGCAATTTGCATCTAGAAATTGCACTTTGCATGCTGCATTTGGTCTTATTGATATTTTTAAAGTATTGTTTCAGTACTGAATACTGAAATGAAGCAGTGAAAGTGTAGGCTTCTCATGTGAAACAGTGGTAAGGACAAAAGGGAAGTGTAATTCATAGTGGTTGCCATGCGAGGAATACTATATTGCATACCCTGGAATGCTGCACAAAACGAGAAAGTACCTATGCACGCATTAAACCTTTCATTGGCAAATCATTTTTCAGCAAATTGTTGCATCAGTTTCAGTTGCAGGGTGCGGGTAATTCCAAAATTGAACATTTGTTAAATCAATACAATAAAGTGGTATGGTTTTATAGAAAAGTTGCTTTTACTTCATACATAAAAAATACGTTGAAAGTTGAAGAAACAGGCATTCTCATCAGGTCAGCTGGTCAGTATCTGCTTTCTATTAGCATTTTTCTATTTACTGGGTGGTATTATAAGGGCTGCTCCTGTTAGAGTCCTGCAGCGGGTCGGGTACCTGCGGGTACCCACGGGTTACCCGCAAAAACCTGCGGTACCCTGCGGGTTGCGTTTAGAAGTTCAAGGTGCGGGTATACCCGCAGGTCGGCGGTTCTGCGGGTTGCGGGTCGGACTCTAGCTCCTGTGGCTAAATAGCAGCTTATTTATATAAACTATACAGGAATGGGATCCGTTATACCAAAACCCAATATTCAGAAGGGTCTGAATTATGGAAAGGCCATTTCCCATAGACTCCAAATTTTTTAAAAACAATTTCCCTTTTTCTCTGTAATAATAAAACAGTACCTTGTACTTGATCCAGACTAAGATATACTTAATCCTTATTGGAAGCAGAACTTTTGGGTTTAGTTCAGGTTTACATGATTTTAGACACATGAAGATCTAAATTACAGAAAGATCTGTTATCCAAAAAAAAACCAGGTCCAGAGAATTCTGGATAACAGGTCCCATACCTGTAGTAGTCTTTCTGAAGCAAACACACAACTTTTAGCAGAACAGTATATAATTTATCAACTACTTTACAATACCATACCTCCCAACTGTCCCGTTTTCTGCAGGACAGTCCCAATTTTGACAGCTTAGCTCACAGTCCCGGGTTTCTAAATGAAATGTCCGACCCTTTCTCTTGCACTGACTCGAGAAAAAAAATAGAAAGTTTCTGAAACTTAATTAAAATAAGAAGCTTTTTGGCAGAGAGCCCAGAACAGCCAGCAGCTGCACTTGGATACTTTTGTAACCATTTAAGATAAGCAAAGAAACAATTGTAACTATTTAGCAGCTTAAAGGGCAATTCATTTTCATTAGCAAAATTGTTATAACATAAAACATTTCACTAACTCCCAGAAATGTGTTCAAACTTTTACAACCTGCCACATTTTGTAAAATGGACATGGTAATTAGTGGATGTGGCCATGAAATGGACATGGCTAAAAAAAGGGATTTTGCAGAATTTTTCAAAAAACTAATCAGAAACACAAGTTTTATTGCACATTCCTTCTATAGCTAAAAGAGTTTAATGCACTGGTAAATTCTTGTATTTTACATAACATGTCTCTTTTAATCTTGCTCTCACTTTCTTGCATCAATTGCTGTTGTTTTTGACAACTGATTTTTTAATCTATGATCAGGGTTTTTCACAATAAAAACAATAAACACAATAAAAAAAGCTTACCAGGTGTTAGGTGGCAAACTTTTTATTTTTTGTAAAATCTGCACCCCCTCCCTGTGAATTTGATTTCATTCTACTTTGACACCCCACAGGAGCACAAAAGTGTTTTTTTAAAGTTTCACACCAGAAATAAGCATACTTTATTTTAGACTGCAATGAACAAACATGTGCCAACATCAATATCATATTTTTACACCCAGTATTTAAACTTTTGGCAAACAAACATAAAGTAAATGCTGACACAATACTATTCAGCATTATTCTGCTCTACTAGCCCAAAAGTATACACAGATATGGGACCTGGTATCCCAGGTTTTTATGGATAAGGGGTATTTCTGTAATTTGGATCTCCATACCTTCTACAACAAAAAAGTTGGGGTCATGTACAAGGTACTGTCTCATTCTGTTTCCTGCCACAAAAATAAACAACATGAAAACGGATAAAGGCATATTATAAAGTTGATGTGTGCTAGCAACGTCTTTTCACTTTTTCAGTTTGGCTTCTATAATAGCTACAAATATGGACACAAGAGTTATGAAATAAAAATAAATTTTCTAGTGCATATTAAATGGGTATTTAGGTTTCTACAGGCAAAATTCCCCTTACATAGTTACACTGTTATTAGAGACAATGATGTTTTAGGTTGAAAATGGGTTATGAAGATTTTTATTGTTGATATCTATGTTAATGTTGAATTTAAGGTTCAATGCACAACATCTCACCTACGTACAACCCCATTTCCAAAAGAGTTGGGACACTGTGGATAATCTAAATAAAACAAAATGCAATTTTGCTGGCCACTGCTCCTGTATAAACTATAGCGAAAAAGGGAAAATTGTGCTCACCACTAATTTTAAACCATTAGTCTGGCTGCGGTGCAATGAGGCTGTGACCACAAAATTCATACAAAGACAAGAGGTCCTCTGCACTCAACCATTATCAGTGTATTAAAGGTGTTGTTCACCTTCTAGTTAACTTTTTGTATGATGTATGTATGATGAGTGATATTCTGAGACAATATGCGATTTGTATTCATTTTCTATTATTTGTGTTTTTTTAGATTTTTATTCAGCAGCTCTCCAGTTTGCAATTTCAGCACTCTGGTTGCTAGGGTTCAAAGTACCCTAGTGACTATGCACTGATTGAAATCAGAGACTGGATTATGAACAGGATTGAATCTGAATAGAAAGATGAGTAATAAAAACTAGCAATAACAATACATTTGTAGCCTTATACAGAGCATTATATTTGTATATGGGGTCAGTGACTCCCCCCCATTTGAAAGCTAGAAAGACTCAGAAGAAATAGGCATATAATAAAAAAAACTATAAAAAAATAAATAAATAATGAAGACCAATTTAAAAGTTGCCATTCTATAACATACTACAAGTTAAATTAAAGGTGGACACTGACATTATAAAATAATGGTTTGAAATATTAATAGACATTAAAATTACCTATAGGTTTGCTTTTATAAGTAATGATGGGCAAATCTGACCCATTTCGCTTAGCCAAAAATTCACAAAACAGCTAAAAATTTGCCAAAAGCATTATTGGGTGACAAATTTTTTTTGACACAACAACATTTTTCACTCAGCGTCTATATGTATTTTTTTCATAATTGGTTAAGGAACTGCTTTAAAAAGCATATTTTTTTTATGAATAAAATGTAATTTAAAAAGAGATCTACACAGCCATGCCATGTAAATTGGAAGTGATCCACAGTGAATTAAAGCGATTAGACCTTCACCACAAGAAGATGTTCACAGCATCTGCCATTGTACATGACCACATCTAAAGTGCCTGCACAAAGCAATTCTGAGCATTGTGGCAGAGATCAAAATGCCAAATTGCAAACAGAGCGGCTGAATAAAAGAGGGTTGTTCACCTTTTAATGAACTTTTAGTATGATGCTGAGACAATTTGCAAATGATACGGCCAACTTATATACATTTTAGGAAAATGTAGCCTTAACATGTCCTTTAAGGCTCAGCCTGTACTGCAGCCTGTAACACCTTCCTGCTGAAGGCCACCTTCGTTGAGGAGGCTTCATGCACCTGGCAGAAAGGGTAAAGGTGTGAATGGATGACCAAGTGGCTTCCTTGAAGATCTGCTCCATGGAGGCCAGGTTTTTCACCTGCCCAACTAATTAGTGGAGTGCACTGTGACCCTAAGAGGGGACAGCCTGCCTGTGGTCTCGTAGGCTGTGGAGATTGTAGCCCTGATCCACCTAGCAAGGGTAGGTAGTAGTCTTTGAAGCTTTTAGTCCCCTGCGGGGGCCTGCCAGGATGACCAGGAGAGCATCAGACTTACGGAATGCTTCTGATCGGTGGACATAGTATTTGAGGGCCCTAACCACAACCAGGGAATGAAGGGCAATCTCTTTCTCGTTCTTCATCTTGGGTCAAAAGGACAGTACCACAATGTCCTGGTTTAGGTGAAAGGTTGATACCACCTTAGGTAGGAATGTAGGCAGGGGCCGAAGCATGGCCTTATCCTGATGAAACACCAGGAAGGGAGAACGGCAAGAGAGGTCTGTCAGTTCCAAGACCCATCTGGCTGGAGTGATTGGCCATGGCACTGTGAGGGTGTCTACCCCGACAGCAGCTGGATCTCTTGAGTGGGATATCAAGCTTGGCATTGGTCCGGGAGGCCACAGGTTGACCTCTGGGGTGCCCCAGAGGGACACCAGAGTCTGAAAGACATCTGGGGGCCTAGCCCAATTACCCCTGGTCGAGGGTTTCCCTGCTGAGGAAATCCGCTGTCCAATTGTCCAGCCCTGGTATGTGGACAGCCAAGAGTCAGTATACAAGAGGCTTCCTGCATGGTCCCCTTGCTGCGAGTGCCTCCCTGGTTATTGACATATGCCACTGCTGTGGTGTTGTTGGTCTGGACCCTGATAGCATTGTCCTTTAGGAGGGCCATCCAGTGGAAAAGGGCCAGACGTATAGTCCAGAGTTCCAGGACATTGATTGTGAGGGATGCATCTGAGGTAAGCCATCTGCCCTGCGCCCCAACCCCGTAGGCTGGCATCCGTGGTGAGAATGATCCAGTGGTGTATTGCAAAGGGCTTGCCCTTGGCTAGATGGGTCTGCTGCAACCACCATGCCAGCGATTGGCTTGCCTGAGCGGGGAGGGAGATTGGGGAGTCCAGAGGGGTGGTCTCTGGCTTCCACAGTTGCAGAATTGCACATTGAAAAGGGTGGGTGTGGAGTTGAGCAAATGGAACAATGTCTATAGCAGACACAATGGAACCTAGTACTTGCATGCAGGTTATGAGAGGGGGTGCAAGAAAGAGAAGCTAGGGACTGGATTTGGGTCACCAGGTTCTGCACTTTATCTTTAGGGAGAAATGTGCAACTGAGATGAGTGTCGAAGACGGTCCCCAGGTAGGTCATTCCCTGGGCGGGTCAGAGATGACTTCTTAAAGCTGATGATCCACCCGTATCTTTGTAGGGTCTGGATCATTAGGGAGAGGTCTGGGAGGTTCCAATGTGAGGAAGGGGCCTTGATGAGCAGGTCTTCTAGATCGCAGGGGATTGAGACCCCTTGAGCGTGGAGAAGGGCCAGAATGGGAGCCAGGACCTTGGTGAATACATGCGGAGCCATTGCCAGACCAAGGGGGTGGGCGCCAACTGGAAGTGCCTTCCCAGGGTGGCGAAGCAAAGCTATCGATGATGAGCCCTGTGTATGGGGATATGAAGGTATTTTGAAAAGCGACTTTCAACATTGTGCTTGTGAGTATATAGACGGGAGGGGGAGCACTGTGGTGAACCATTACCTGATTACCTGATATTGCTCACATTCTCTGCTAAGCGATAACAGGATTTTAAAACCTTGCAACTATACCATTGGTGAAAAATGATGGGAGTTTTACCTTGTGCGCTCTCTTTTTCTTTTTACACATTTATTGATGGCAGGGAGTAACCATGGTTTTTGCACTTTGCACCTCCTCTGTGATCACGTGAGTACCCTTCCCCTTATACACTGCTGCCTTATTTAGGCATGCCTTGCACCCACTTGCACCTTCTTTTGAATTGTTTCAGAGCACAGGTATGCCCGGATGCATGTATGTTTAGAATGAGCACACAGACGAATGATTTGCACCCCCTAGTGTTCTTAAATATCTGGGATTCATAAAGAACACATTAGGATCAAATAAGAACACTTATTTGGTAGGCCTCTGCATTTTGCCTGTCACATGTACATGGATTCTACCTCCTGATGTGCTCTCCAGTCCCTTCATTCACCCTTCAGAATGAGTTTTGTCTACAACAGGATGGTTTATCTACTCCCTGTTGTACCAGCCTATAACCTAATTCTGTCTTGTATCTAAACCATGTAGACATGCTTGACAAAGGGGGTTACCCCGAAACGTTGCCTTGCACTCCGCTTCAATAAATCATTGACATTTTCACGCAGACCTGAGTGCCGTGAGGTTTTTCTACACTGTTGCATTGGGAGGTTGGGAGCCTCCACCCACGTGCACCAGGCAAATCTTTATCTATCGTAAAGGAGGGGGTGCAAATCCACACTACATTGGTTGTACCTAAACCATGCCATTAATGTGTTACATTCAATTGCAGGCTATTCACACTGGCTATGGTTTCCTCTCTGAAAACACTAAATTTGCAGAATAGTGTAAGAAAGAGCCCCTATTTCTGATTTTCTCCGATTCGCTTTCATCCAGTCTGGTACCTAATATGGACTGGAGAAAAGCTGATGTCATTCCAATATTTAAAAAGGGATTACAATCTCATCCTGGCAAGTATAGGCCAGTAAGTTTGACATCTATGGCGGGCAAATTATTTGAAGGCTTGTTAAGGGATCACATTCAAAAATGTGTCCTATTGAATGGCATTATGAGCAGCAATGGCTTTATGAAGGATAGGTGATGTCAGACAAATTTGATTGCTTTTTATGATAGGTAAGTAGAATTCTGGACAGTGCGGGGGCAGTAGATATGATCTATTTGGATTTTGCCAAAGCATTTGAAACCGTGCCCACAAACGACTGCTTTCTAAACTAAGGTCTGTTGGGCTTAATGAAGTCGTTTGCACTTGGATAGGAAACTGGCTACAGGATTGGGTACAGAGGATGGTTGTTAATGGGACATTCTCTACTTGGAGTAAGGTTCTTAGTGGGGTCCCTCAGAGCTGGGTATTGGGTCCACTTTTATTTAACTTGTTCATTAATGACTTAGGGGAGGGTATTGTAAGTAATGTAACAGTGTTTGCAGATGACACAAAACTATCCAGCCCAATTAATTCCATCCAGGATGTGGCATCCTTGCAACATGATCTTGACAAACTGGCAATCTGGGCAGCTAAGTGGCAAATGAGATTCAATGTTGATAAATGTAAAGTCATGCACCTGGGATGTAACAATATCCAAGCCACTTATACCCTTAATGGGACTGCACTAGGCAAATCCATTATGGAAAAGGACCTTGGAGTCTTTGTAAATGATAAACTTGGCTGTAGCAAGCAATGCCAGTCAGCAGCATCAAGGGCAAATAAGGTCTTGAGCTGTATTAAAAGGGCATAGATTCACGGGAGGAGGGGGCCATTCTTCCACTTTATAGAGCGCCGGTAATTCACCATCTAGAATCCAACTTCCTGCTTTTCAGCTTTATAACTCTGAGTTAGTCAGTTTTTATTTTTACACTGTACAATTCCTTTAAGGTAGCCATACACGGGCAGATTAAAGATGTCGATATCAGTCCTTTAGACCAATTTGGCAGCTTATTTGCCGTGTATGTGGCGTTCCGACGGGTCTCACAGTTCAATATGAGGCTAGAAAAATCAGCTAGATAATGATCGGGCAGGTTTGGTTTTTCTTGGCACCCATTTCCGTCACCCTGCCTTTGGTGGGCATATCGGGTTAAGATCCTCTTTATTTGGCAAGGTATATGGCCACCTTTAGAGTGGCTGAACTTAGATCTATCATGGTACTTTGGAATCCTTTGGAACCCTACAGTAGCAGTAATACAAAACAGGAAAGTCCCCACTCTAGTTTGTGCAGACTGAGCCCATTTAGATGTGTTCTGATCACAGGAACAGATCTGGGTAAGTGGTATAAGACAACTAAAAAGCTACTGCAGCAATTTTTTTTGACTGAAAGACCTTTGCAGTACTCAATCCTACCATGGAAATTAGTTGCAGGATTTAGGATTCTAGTCTAGCAAAAAAAGTAACTTTAAAGAAGCAGTGACACCAAAAAAATAAAAGTGTTTTAACGTAATTCAAATATAATGTGTTGTTACTCTGCACTGGTTCAACTGGTGTGTTTACTTCAGAAACTCTACTATCATTTATATAAACAAGGCGCTGAGTAGCCATGGGGGCAGCCATTCAAGGCACAGGTCACTTGGCAGATACCAGATGCACTCGGTAGAATCCCTTTGTATTCTATTACAGAGCTTATCTGTTATCTGCTAAGTAACTTGTGCTTTTTCTCATTCATTCAGCATGAATGGCTGCTCTTTGGCTATAGAGCAGCTTGTTTATATAAACTATAGTAGTCTTTCTAAAGCAAACACGTTACCATTGTAGGACAACAGTACATTATACTTTAATTACGTTAAAACACTTATTTTTTGGTGTTCCAAAAATATCATATCATATCATATATCATCAAAAATATCATACCATATCATATATTCCAATAATATCATATTTTAGTATGGAAACATTGATCAAAGACTACTACCTGCCACAGATCACGTCACACTGACATATATGGGATACCCCTGGAGTCGCTGATATTTACCCCAAAACAGGACATTATGATGATTATTTCAGGCAGCAAACACTACCGCAGAGTGATCCATTAGGTGTCCCATTGATGTCAGTTGAATATTATCTGTAGCTTTTTTTTTTACCATAGATACAAGTAGTTGCTATCAGAATAATTAATTCAGCATATGCCTAACATATTAGCACTGCTCCAGTGAATTGTGATTTCCATGCCCTTTAAAATACAAGGATACATGATTATGAGGTTAATATCACAATTCACTGAAGCAGTGCCAATATGTTAGGCATCCCTAATGAATTCAATTAAATATTAAATTTTTCCCCGAGCCAGTGTTCCTTATAATGTGGGTAAATTGTATCTCTTATTACATTTTCAAAATGAATCAGTTAATAGTGCTGCTCCAGCAGAATTCTGCACTGAAATCCATTTCTCAAAAGAGCAAACAGATTATTTTATATTCAATTTTGAAATCTGACATGGGGCTAGACATATTGTCAATTTCCCATCTGCCCCAAGTCATGTGACTTGTGCTCTGATAAACTTCAATCACTCTTTACTGCTGTACTGCAAGTTGGAGTGATATCACCCCCCTCCCTTTTTCCCCCCAGCAGCCAAACAAAAGAACAATGGGAAGGTAACCAGATAACAGCTCCCTAACACAAGATAACAGCTTCCTGGTAGATCTAAGAACAGCACTCAATAGAAAAACCCATGTCCCACTGAGACACATTCAGTTACATTGAGAAGCATTTCTCTCCTAAAGTGCAGGCACAATTCACATGACTGGGGGCAGCTGGGAAATTGACAAAATGTCTAGCCCCATGTCAGATTTCAAAATTGAATATAAAAAAATTTGTTTGCTCTTTTGAGAAATGGATTTCAGTGCAGAATTCTGCCTATTAACTGATGTGTTTGGGAAAAAAACATGTTTAACGGCCAGTTTGTACAATGTACATTTTTGCATTACATATCAAGGTTAAGAGAAAGCACAAACGACCTGCCCTTGTATATCATACGCAATACAAAATTATACAATTACAATACAATTACAGTGTATACTATGAGCTAATATGAAGCTGCATTTTTTTATCCTGTAATGCTACTTTGCTAAAATACTAGTGATGCGATCATGCGTAGGATATGGTCTGAGATTTAGGCAATTTATACTTCTTCAGTATTAGTTAGCAATTTAGTAAAGAGCAACTTGATTATATTCTAGAAAGTTTCTTATTTCCATGAGTGAAACCTTAATGTTATTTGTTTAAAACTGCAGTCAGGGGAACTACAGGAGCCCCATGGCAGGGGTGAACCCCAAGATGTGATTTAAGTGGTTTGATTGTGACTTGGGGGGCAATGAGCAGGGTTTGAGTGGATTCATCATATATATATATATATATATATATATATATATATATATATATATATATATATATATATATATATATATACTGTATCTTCTACATACAGTAATTCTTGTTTAACAGCCACAGCTTTATTTCATGCCATTTCTTTCCATCTCTCTAGACCCTTTCTCCCCATATGCTTTCAACGACGGGAGAAGAATAAATGCTTCTTAAACAAGGAGCCTCATTTATTTGATGGAGAACATAGTAAGTAGTCTTAAAGACAATCATTTATTGTATCCTTGAATCAAAATGTGTGTCCAATGTGTCTGATAAATCTCACTATTCTAGTAAGCGTCTTTTTGACTCATCCAAGCGCTAAGAACCTAGGTTACAGACATCCCTGGTATGCAGTGATACTATGGTTGATTTATTCTCATTTCTTTCTCAGAAGTGGAAATGAAAATACATTATAACAATGATGGATCATACGACATGCAGGTAAAATGTTATGAGTGGTAAGTAAAATGTCTAGATTTGATGCATTGTAAGTTATCCTGACACATTGCTGTCAAACTCCAGGCATTCCACTGCATTTCCTGCTCTGATAAACTGTAAGTACAGGTATGGGACCTCTTTTCCAGAATGCTCGGGACCTATGGTTTTCCGGATAAGGGATCTTTCTGTAATATGTTCTCCATTTCTAAACTCCACTAAAAAACGATTTAAACGTTATTTAAACCCAATGGGATTGTTTTCCCCCATAAGGATTAATTATGTCTTAGTTGGGATGAAGTACAATGTACTGTTTTATTATTTCATGATGCTTATCTATCATGAAAAATTGTGGAACATTATAAACAATAGTTTTTTTATTTACTCTGTAAGTAAAGGTATAAAGTAATATATATATATATATATATATATATATATATATATAAAGCACTGCGTATCTTGACAGCGCTATATAAATAAATGATGATGATGATATATATATATATGATATATTTGTTTTATGGTTAAATGTGTAAATATTCTTACTTTACCCCCAGTTAATATACTCTGTTATTTGTTTGATAAAAATGATTTTATATTGCAGATAAAAGATAAGGTGCTGAATGTTTCAGGAGAACTTGTCAATGAGGGTGATGTCACATATCTGAAATGTTCAGTCATGTGCAAAGCCAAGCTACAAGCTAGTTATTGTGGATAACACAATACACAGGGGCGTAACTACTGAAGGGTGCAGGGGATGAACGTTTGAATACATTTCTATGGTTAAGTGTTTTTTTTACCTAATTAAGGTGACTTACGCATTAAACTGTGAATCTAAGTTCTCCAAAGAGACTTGCTTATCTTAGATTGTTACAAAAGTATCTGTCTATTCTTGGCTTTCTTCCAAAAGCCAATTAAGTTAGAAACTTGCTATCTTTTTCTGGCTGTTCAGTGCAGGAGAAAAAAGAGAAAGTCGGGACATTTCAGTAACAAACCAGGGACAGCGGGTTGAGCTGTCAAAATCTGGACTGTCCAGTGAAAAACGGGACAGTTGGGAGGTATGTAATTAGTTACGTTACTGACAATGTATCTATTCTCACCCGTAATACAACACTATCCCAGTCTAGTGTACAACATTTCTGACATATTATTGAAGTTATAAACTAAGTCAAACAGCAGCTCACTGTTCTCTAGTGTGTTTTTTTACAGAGGAACTATCTCTAAAATGAAAATTTAATATAAGCTTTATCATACTGAAATAAGTTTTCTAAATATAATCTATTAAAAAAATCAAAACCATTTATGAAATATTCAAGTTACTTTTCACAATCCCCCTCTCTGCATCTGTATGTCTTCAGTCTCTTTTTATACAGGAGTTGGGAGTCTGATTTTGAATGATGGTTAAATCCAATATCTTTAAGGGGGCCTCCTTCTGCCTAGAAGAGCTCACTATTAAAATCACAAGAAAGCCTGTCTCTCTACATGCAGAATTTGTGCCTAAGTCAGTTATTTTGTTAGACTTGTTTGTATTGGAATCAGTTATTTGAGTGAGCTCTAATTCATCTGCTAGGAAAGAAAGCCTCCCCTATAAGATATATTGGATCTAACAGTGGGTGAACATGAAGAGAATGAAGGGAAACAAATGCTGAGAGGGGAATAGTTAAGATAAACTTGATTATTTTAGAATCGATACAGAATTCTTAGTTGGTCGTATTTACAAAGTTTCTTGTTTCAGTATGATAAAGCTTATATTACAATTTAATTTTCAAGATAGTTTCCCTTTAACGTGACAACAGCTTGCTGTGGAATACACATAGGGGTGTATTTATTAACACTGGAGACACATATCACAGGTAATACTGCCCACATCAACCAATCAGATCTTTGCTTTTGTTTTCTTGTAGGTGACTGTTCAAACTGCTGATTGGTTGCTATGGGCAACATCACCAGTGATGTTTGCCTCCAGTGTTAATAAATATGAACCCTATTGTATGTTCTATTTTTTATACTGGCTGCAGACGAAAGGTTCCTTAAAGGGGAAGGAAACCTAGTTGTAAGCAACTGCATTTCTGCATGTAGCGCCTATGTTTGCAATGATTGACCATCGCAGTGAGAGCTGCTCAGGATAACAGACGGGCCTACCCGTTAGGTTGTCATCTCCCAATTTCGTGGTTTTCAACAAACAAGCAGTTATGTAAAACTCATACAACCAGAAGTGCAAATCAAACTTTGCATCTTAGTGGCAATTGAATGTTATATATGTGTCTTTATACGTATAGGAAATCAGTGTGGAAATTCCAAAATGCTTTACAATAAAGAAAAAAATTATATTTTCTTGTCAATTTCCTTGAGTGCTGAAACTTTTTAAGTGCTTCTCATTATGTTTAATGGGAAGCATGTGTTCTAGGGCACACTAGACTCATTGTGGATTTAAGGTGAAACCCTGCTGATACATATGCCCTGTGTAATACTGAGCTGAAAAAATATGATTACTGTTTTAGTAATTTTCATTTTATCGGCAGACATGTTACTAGATTCTAAATGAATGATAAATGCATTCCAGCACAGAATACATGTTAATGTCTTCTGGTTTTCTTATTATTATTTTAGGAAGGCAGTGTGAATCTTAGGCTTCCAATACCAACCTTTTTGTCAGAAGCCAGCACTACTGGAACACAAGGAGGGGCTTTAACACTCATGATGGAGACTATAGAAATGGTACTTTAAACTATGGCCCTGGCTGCTACTCCTATGTCCTTCTGCATTAATTATTCTCTTATATAAGTCCCATTAAGGATATTAGTATTTTACACGGTTTTAAATCCTAAGTGCTACCTTACATCTATCAACTTCTGCCATGTAACTGCCTGGATTGCCAGTTTGTTCAGATCCTTCTACAACAATGACACATCCTGGAGGGATTCAATTACTTTTAAAGGAGAAGGAATGGCTAAAATTAAGTAAGCTTTATCAGAAAGGTCTATATAAATATACCAGTAAACCCTCAAAGTAATGCTGCTCTGAGTCCTCTGTCAAAAGAAACACGGCATTTCTTTCCTTTTATTGTGTACACATGGGTTTCTGTTTCAGACTTCCTGTTTTCAGCATAAACCTCCAGGGCAGGACTTGAGCATGCTCAGTTTGCTCCTCTCCCCCTCCCTCCTCCTATCCCTGCTGTAATCTGAGCTCAGAGCTGTAAGTGAGCAGGGAGAGACTCAGCCATGAAGTGATGTCACACCAAGGTTATTTGGCAGCTTCCATCAAACAGACACAGTATCTAGAGCTGTTTACTCAGGTATGGTAATGCACTCTACAGAATAAATATAGCATTCTAGCTTGCACTATTGCAGCTAATCTGTTGGCAATAAACCATCTTGGAGCTTTCCTTCTCCTTTAAAGCATCACCAAACACAGATACATTGCTTTTCAATGCCCCTACTTTTAGTCATTAATAAACTGAATGAAAAAAAGAATTTTGTGCAACCCTGTGCACACCACTCAGATCCTAGTAAACATTGTGGCAGTGTATCAAGCCATGACAGAATAACCACTGGGTAACATCACATTTACTGCATCATGAAAAGCTAGTAAAATTGATTGCAATGATTCATACTTAATAAACCATGCTAACAACTACTGTTAGCTCTACAGGACATAAAAAAACCCTTTAAATATCCCCATACTGCTCGCAAATTTAGAGGCATATAATTGCCTAGTTGAGACTGTAAACCCTCCAGCTTAACTGATGTCATATCCAGATAAAAGGAGTATGAGAAATTAGAAATGATAACCTGCTTGAAACAAAACAAAGATCTGTAAGTAAGTAATTCTGGGAGTAATCATATTGGTCATATTGATTGCTTTTTCGCTGATAGGTCCACCAGTCAATTGGTGGACTTTGAAAAATCAAAGTTTTTAAAAAACAAACAAAAAAAACTTTGATCCGAATTCGATCGAATGCGCTATTACTTCGATTTGTAATATTCCAGTTCGAACGAATAAGGACTATTCACCTGCAGAAAAAAACTTTGACTTTTTCAATAAATTTCAAATTGTGAGGTTTTGCGAGTTCCCAACTATTTTAAATTGACCAATCTTTGCTATTAGCTAAGGCTTGGCCTAACCAAATGTTGGACTAAAAATGGAAGCCTTAATAAAATTCACTTAAAGGGGTGGTTCACCTTTAAGGTAACTGTTATAGAATGGCCAATTCTAAGCAACTTTTTAATTGGTTTTCGTTATTTTTTTTATATAGTTGTGTAATTATTTGCCTTTTTCTTCTGCCTCTTTTCAGCTTTCAAATGGCCGTCGCTGACCCATTCTAAAAAGCAAATGCTCTGTAAGGCTACAAATGTATTGTTATTGCTCATTTTTATTACTCATCCTTATATTCAGGCTTCTCCTATTCATATTCCAGTCTCTTATTGAAATCAGATCTGAGCTCTGCAAAAAGTAATCTGGACCAGGCCTGGAATTAAAAATAGGCCCTAGAATTTCACAGTACACAGAGGCCCAAATAGCCCCATATGGCATCTGCCAGAATCCAAAAATTGCTAGTCCGGCTCCAATCTGGACCATTATGCAGCCTAAAGTGGAGGGGTCTATAGATTTAAAAAATACAAAAACAAATGTGTGTGATAGAACAAAAATAACTATTCAGTGGATCTACACACAAGATATAACATTTTGCTCAAGACATTTAAAGGGAAAAATACCCCATATTTACACAAGCACAGTCCGTTATGTAGAAAAGGTGCATGAATACTATCTGAACTTCCAGATATAAATTAGTTGCAAACTGATTTATTTACTAAAGAGACAGATAGAAATACTCTTTTACATTTTTCTTCCTTTCATCCACTCCAGACAAAAAATTCACTTCCCAAATCCCAATTGGCTCGGGTAAAAAGGATAGTGTCAGATGAGGGACTTGCACAAGTAAGAATGGAGGAGATGACTGAGAAGTTTACAAGTAGAAAATACCCTAGAAAGGTGGTACAAAGTCAAAAAGAGAGACTGGAACAATTGGATAGAGATAGTTTATTGACTAAATCAGTTAAACGAGATATGTCCAGGATTCCCTTTGTATCGAAGTATAACACATTGAGCAACCATATTGGAAAAATTTTAAAAAAACATTGGAGTGTTTTACAAACAAATCTAGGAGAGATATCCAGCTTCCAGAATCCACCTGTGATGTCCTACAAAAAAGCACGTACTATTGGATCCCTGTTAGTGAAAGCGGATATTGGTTCAGAAATAAAATGCAAACAGACCGTGCTACGTCCAGTTAAAAAGGGAACCTTCCCGTGCTGTATGTGTAATTGTTGTAATAATGTCCAAAAAGGTGAAGTGATTTATCACCCGAGAAATGGGGTCTCTATTCCTATCTCTGGCCAATACACGTGTACAACTGCATTTGTAGTGTATGTAATTAAATGCCTGTGTGGCCTGGTATATGTTGGACAGACATCACGTATGGCCAGAGATAGGATTAGGGAACATAAATCTGCCATTAAAAACAAAAGAATGGAACAACCAGTGGCACGACACTTTGCAGAGATGGGACATGCTGTCCACCAGTTAAAATTCCAGATAGTGGAGACAGTTCAAAGGATGAGAAGGGGTGGCAATCGTCTAAAAAAATTATTATATAGAGAAGCCTGGTGGATTCGGAAGTTGGATAGTCTGTCACCAAATGGATTGAACATGGAGTATGACTTGGTTCCTGTTTTTAGGTAACTTATTGGTTTTAACATTGTTTTAATGTCCTTCCCCTTTTTCACAGTTTTTATCTCGATACAATTTGGCTACATAGAGAATGGAACATTATAACAAGATAAGTGAAGCCTTGTATCGTTTTTTGTGATATATTGTTTCTTTGCTTGTACCATTGTTAATGGAACACTAGATGGTGCTATGTTGCGCTAGGATAAAAGGAGGAAATGTACATATGTTAATTAGCTTGATAAAGAGCCAGGTGGCTCGAAACGTTGCTCTGCTGTTGCCCTGCATGTGAGAAATAAAGGCTTTTATTTCAATCGGAGTGCTGCCCGTTTGAATTCCTAACAAATCCTAGAATTTCACAGTACACAGAGGCCCAAATTGCCCCATATGGCATCTGACAGAATCCAAAAATTGCTAGTCCGGCTCCAATCTGGACCATTATGCAGCCTAAAGTGGAGGGGTCTATAGATTTAAAAAATACAAAAACAAATGTGTGTGATAGAACAAAAATAACTATTCAGTGGATCTACACACAAGATATAACATTTTGCTCAAGACATTTAGAGGGAAAGATACCCCATATTTACACAAGCACAGTCCGTTATGTAGAAAAGGTGCATGAATACTATCTGAACTTCCAGATATAAATTATTTTTTTACATAGACATCCCTGATTCCACAAAATGATAGGAAGCAATTTTTCTCATACAAACCATTGCCCAATGTGATGTCCCATAGGTTCACAGTGTAATGCCTCCCCTCCCTCACCTTGTTCCACTGTGAAGCAATGGATTCTGGGACAAAGTCACTCTACTTTCCATAATGGGCTGTGTGCAGATTCCCTGGAAAGCAGATGGATTTTGTATTGCAGAATCTGTCATTTCACAATGGGGTTGGATCACCGTGTGCCTAAGTAGGGTAGGGAAGAGGTCCCTGCAGAAGACACATGATTCCCTTTCAGTCTGTGGAATTTGGTATGTCTGTGTAAAAAAAAATAATAAAATACATTTATGCATACATTTATACTAAATTTTGGAAGTTCAGACTGTTTATTGACTGAACTGGCACACGTCTAAATGTAAATTAGGAACTAAACAATTCATTGTTTGGCCAACAATTCCTATAGCCACTGAAATGTCTAGGGATACACATTTGTATTGGCAGCTCAGATCAGCACAAGTAATAGTTCCACATTGAACCTAGCAAGGATATCAGTTATCACAATTAAACTACAAAGAATATATATGTATATGGCACCAGATTCTAGATTCGGTTCAGGATTTGACCAAATCCGAACAATTTTTAGCAGGATTTGGCAGTGTGCAATTCTCCAGAGAATTAACAAAAGCTGCCTCCAAAATATAATTTTGTGGGTTTTTTTGATGTTCCGGATTAGTTTGCTTAATTTTTCTCCAGGTTTAAGGCCAATTTCCCCTCCCAGAGCAACATTATTTTTGAACATCAATGATGCTCTAAAGCAGTGATCCCCGACCAGTAGCTCGTGAGCAACATTTTGTTCGTTGTAGGGTTGCCACCTTTTCTGGATAAAAATACCGGCCTTCCTATATTCTTGCTGTTTTTTCCTATTTATAACATTGGCATCAAGCATCATTTTTAAACTACTGGCCAAGTGGCAACCCTATCCCCAACCCCTTGGTTGTTGCTCCCAGTGGTGTCAAAGCAGGGGCTTATTTTTGAATTTCATGGACACTTGGAAGCAAGTTTTGGTTCCATAAAAACCAGATGTGTTGTCTAACAGAGTCTCCTATAGGCTGCCAGTCCACATATAGGGTTGCTACCTGGCCGGTATTTTACCTGCCTGGACGGTATAAATGATAGTGGATCCCAATGTTATTATAATTGGCAAAAAAGATAAATATTTAATTGATATTACAAATAATTACTGGCAACTACATTGCCAGGAAATTTGTAAAACCGGTCCCGGCAGGTGTTTTACCAGCTAGGCTGGTAAAATACGGGCAGGATGGCAACCCTATCCACATAGGAGCTATCATTAGCCAATCACAACCCTTATTTTGAACCACCCATGAAAATGTATCATGCTTGTGTTACTCCACAACTATTTTTACATCTGAATGTTGCTCATGGGTGAAAAAGATCTCCTAAAAAGCCTTCCTATATATGTGTTACCTTGGCACTACCAGGCATGAAAAATAAAGTCCAGGCTGGTACAATAGCACAGAAGTCAGAAGCCAAAAAAAGCAAGATATTTGTTGAGCCCATGAAGAAGAATTTGGGAGCCACAGAGGTTGCATTCCTCCACTTTAAACAGTACATGGGGCAGCCTTTAAGCAGTAGGGCATTATAAAGTGCAGCACTGAGGGAGGAGGGAGTATAAATAGAACGAGTTGTAAATAATGAGCGGGAATAGGACATAACAAACAGTAAAGCAACAGCTGACCCAGCAGCACATTATCTGTGGGAGTCAGTCCCATCCCCTGGAATATTCGTCCCCAGCAGGTGCCACTTCTCTCCCCACCACCAGACGTGTCGCGTCTTTTTCACTTTCCGATACGGACAGCTTCTCACTCGCTCAATTCCATAACGTGTGTCTCCCCCAGTAACTCGCTGCCCTGTCGCTCTCCCCAGCAGTCTCTCCGCCCCTTTCTGTGTGCGGACAGTGTTGTTGCCTGTGTCTGCGGCCCGCGCTGCCTCCCCGCTCCCGGCCTCCCCGCTCTCCTTCTCCCGCAGGCCGCGGCCTCATTGCGCATGAGCGAGATCGTAGAGAGCCCGTGAGAGCGGAAAGCGCCACTCACACTCACCGGGAGGCCGAGCACCAACATGGTGAGTGAGTGAGCTTCACATGATGCCCATATCCACAGGGAGAGCGCTGGCTTATTCTGGGCCTGGTCTCCGTTCAAGCCTTCCTTCAGCAAGTTCTGACAGGCAAAGGAAACCGGGCGGCGCAGCTCTAAACAGGGCACCGCTGTAACTCCAGCCTCGGGTCTTGGGGCCTAGTCATTAGGTGTCCGCAGCCGGGCTCTTACTAGCAGGGAAGTGACTGGGACAGGAAGGGACACATACAGCTATAGTTATGGAAAAGATGGCTGCTCGCTCAGTGCATTGCTGTGAACTGTGTGTGTCACAATAAAGCTCTCCTGCTGCCAGGCAATGTCTACTGACAACACTGCATTTGTCCCTCAGTGAGATGCTTCACAGCCGACAAAAATGTCAGATATATTTGCTCTGGAGTCGTAAAGGGAAGTGCTGCTTATTTGTTTATTTACAGCCACTGCAATTCCCATCATTCACTGACAGCCAAACTTGTAGTTTAACAACAAATACAAGGACTCAGTAGAGCACCTGTTTTGTTTATATATTGTGTATCTATATGGCATTGTAGAGGAGCAGGCACCAGTCTTCCAGACAGACTTGTAAAACAACTAGAGGTTTATAAGGTACATAGGATACAGCCTTACGCGTTTTGTACAGACACTTGATCATATATATATATATATATCTATATATATATATATATGTATATATCTATCTATCTATATATCTATCTATATATATATATATATATCTCTATATATATATATATATCTATATCTATATATATATATATATATATATATATATATATATATATGATACACACACACGTATTATTTTTGAGCCTCATCCATTTAAGGCAGTGGTTTCCAAACTGTTGTGTGTGGTGCAATGGGCGCTAAGGGTAAAATGGGGGTGAATGCTTTACTTTTTGAATATCATTGGAACTTGGAAGGAGAATGAAGCTTATGTTTATGTTTTCCTGTGTGTAACTCCATTGGGAATTAACAGGGAGCCAATCGGATAAAAGTAAGTGACAACAACTAGGGTTGCCACCATTTTCTGGAAAGAAATACCGGCCTTCCTATATTCTTGCTGTTTTTTCCTATTAATAACATTGGCATCAAGCATCGTTTTTACCGGCCAGGTGGTAACCCTAGTGACAACCAGAACAGTAAAGACTTTTGATAAAGGAATTATGTAATTCATACTTCAAGTTTATTTTTCCTCTGAAAAATGTTTAATTTCCTGAGATGCAAATTTTCTGCTACAAGTGCCATTGCTAACAGTAAGAACGTGTTCTCATTTTATTTTGATCCTTAATCATTTGCACCAAGACTACAAGGAAAATGAACTTTAGACCCTGCTCCTGTCGCTCTGCTCTTTTTATGTAATGTTGTTGTAAGAAAGGAACTTGCACTTGAAATGATTGCTGCTTTTAAGATTCCGTTTTTTTTTTCTCAATTCGATCAGAACAAGTTGAAATCTTCGCAGAAAGATAAAGTTCGTCAGTTTATGATTTTCACACAATCAAGCGAAAAGACTGCCGTGAGTTGCCTGTCCCAGAATGAATGGAAGCTAGATGTTGCCACGGACAACTTTTTTCAAAACCCAGAACTCTATATACGGGAAAGTGTAAAGGGGTTATTGGACAGAAAAAAACTAGAGCAGCTTTATAACCGATACAAAGGTAAGTACATTGTCGCATATGTGGGCCTTTGCTGCAAAACTGCAATTCTGCTAGCACACAACATCAGTGATGACCACAGGGCCCTGACACACTCCACAACTAGATCTTCTGCAGTTTTGCACCACCATGTGAGAAGAAAGGAAGCAGGCATCTGCCAGTTCCATGTCAGTTGAAACCCACACCCAGCAGATGTCTTCAGCCAGGTTATTAATGTTATCAATCAGCTCCAGCTGGAATCAAATCCGATTTTAAAAGTTCAAAACAACCCATGTACTGTGGGATGTTCAAAATGAATTTCTTCTTCAGCACACCACTTTCTTTTGCAGGGTGCATTCAATCCCAGGCCGCTTCCAAGCCAAATGAAACAACTTCTTAGGAAAGGGAAATGAAGCACAGGTCCAAATTACCCTAGCAACCATGCATTGCTTTGAATAAGAGACTGGGATATGAATAGGAAAGGACCTTACTAGAAAGATGAGCAATAAAAGTAGCAGTAATAACAAGTGGCCTTATACAGCATTTGATTTTAGATGGGGTCAGTGACGCCCTTCTGAAAGCTGGAAAGAGTCAGAAGAAAAAGGCAAATAATTGTAAAACTATAAAAAATAAATAATGAAAACCAATGGAAAAGTTGATTAGAATAATATACTGAAAGTAATGGTAAAGGTGAACCACCCCTTTAAACAAGATTTTTTTTTTAAATTAACTTCAAATATTATGGGTTATTCAAAGATTCTTTGGAGATGGCCGTTTTGTGTGTGTGTCTGTTTTCATGCATTACTGTAAGAGGTTGTAAACACAAAAATAGAAGTTTGTCTAATGAAAGAAACTTTCCAGAATGCATACATTTTAGATTTTCAAGGCATTTAAAGGTATGCATAAATGCTTCAGCTATTTAAAGCAGTGACCATCTGTCCCTATTTAATTTTTGACTATTGAGACATTTTTGCAGAAGCCAACTCTCCTCCAGACAAAAGTCCAGTTGCCACAGTGCCTTGCATGCTACTTCAAAGGTTTTTAATCGGCTGGCAAATGAGTCCTTTATAAATATACTTAAATTGTCAGTGACAAAGTATTCTGTACTCCCAGGTACAGCATACACAGGAGTTAGGATGAATTATATCAAGGCTGTAGTTTCTATTATTTTGTATTTACAGGGGCTTGGTTACAAACCCATAGCAGTAACCTATAGCAGCTAATCAGAACTTTTTTTCATCCAGCCAGGTAGCACAATGAAACCAAACACCTGATTGGTTGCCATGACTTACTGCTTGACGACTGTCAAGTTCAGCATTTCCAGGTTGTTCTTTCACGTGTTAGTTAGGTCTATGAGTTTGTATTCTAGAAACAGGCACAAACATTGGAAGCATTGGCATGTTAAGAGATTGAAGTGCATAAACAGAACAGTAGGGCTCATTATGTATTTTCTGCTGGCATTTTACAGCCAGTGGAGAAGCATTTGAATCCTGTCAAGTTTCAATGAAAACTAGTAATTACTGCTCAAATGACGTTGAAGTTAATGGCAAGCTCACTGGCTGAATACCGAACGGAATCCTGATTTGCATATGCAAATTAGGTGCAGGAAGGGAAATCATGTGACTTTTGGTCATAAAACAAGGAAGTAAAAAATGTTTTTCCCACCTTTTCCCTTCCTATATGCAAATTTGGATTCGGTTCGGTATTTGGTCAAATCCCAAATCCCGGCCGAATCCCAAAGAGTGGATTTGGTGCATTTCTAGCCAGAATAAATGCAAAATTATTTGTGCGCACCGCAATTTGTTGTGTGTGCTGGACTCAAAATTTGTGTGTGAGTGCACAACTTACAGGAACATTGTACGGAGGCAAATTGGTTGATGGAAAAACAATGAATAGGCAAAACGTAAAAATGCTTTTTAAATGTGTTTTCTTCCACTGAGGAACCCGTTTAGGAGGTTCTACTTTTTGGTAGACCCAAGTTAATAAAATGTGTGTGTAGCTTACAGGTTGATTTAGGAAGAATTCAAAAAGATTAGGACATGAAAAAAGCCAGAGCAATAAAGGAACTTAGATTTCCATTTACCATTATTTCTTGATGTCTGTCTTAGTGCCAAGAGATGTGCTAATTTGCAAATATATATATTATGCATATACTGTACATATAGGCTTGTTAGTTTGGCATCTGTGGCAGAGAAACCTGGCAGACAAATGTATTGCAAATATATTCACAAAGTAGTTTAGTAAAGCTATATAAATGGTTAAAAATCTGTGGGTGAGTGTATTACGCAAATGGAGGTAAATTGGTTGGTATGAGGAAAGGCTGTCAGGGTTGTTTGCTGTGAAGAAAAGGGGACATGATTACTAGTGATGTGCGAGTGTACTGTTGCCCTGCACTGGTAAATGGAACGGTTTGCTTCAGAAACACTACTATAGTTCATATACAGTACACAAGCTGCTGTGTAGCAATAGCGAAAATTGAAAAAAAGCTTATGGCACAGGTTAAATAGTGGATAACCAGTAACACCATTATGTTCTACAGAGTTTATCTGCTATCTGCTATGTAACCTGAGCCTTTTCTCCTTTGAATGGCTGCCCCCATTACTACACAGCAGCTTATTTATATAAACAATAGTAGTGTTTCTGAAGCAAACACATCAGTTTTGCAGGTGCAGGGCAACACTACATTATATTTTTATTACTTTACACACTTTCATTTTTTTATGTTACTGTACCTTTAATGTGATCAACCCAATGGGTTATTTGCACTAATACTGTGAAATCCGTGGCCAATGTTGTATTGGCAAACTCTTTAAGATATTCTAATGGATATAGTTTATTGTAGTGTATCACAAAATCTAACTGTAGATGCTATCCGCATAATCGTGTGCTAGCAACAATAGCATGTGATTCCTTCAAGCTAAATCTCTGCTGCACTGTTCTGTCGTTATACTCACAATCCTGTTCCTTGGCATTAATCTTGTCTCTCCATGCATTAGCTTGTCAGCAGTCTATCTGCTCCACTCGATGCAACGGAAGGGAAAAGACAATAATGCAATTCTATTTATTAAATATAAATAACATAAAAAGAGCTTGGTTACAGTAGTCTGGCGCCTATAAAAACATAGTGCATAAATGGAAAGAAGGCATCCCTACACTGCTAGAAGGAAAAAGGAAAATCTGGTGGTGTCCTCCATGGAAAACTTACTGCAATGATACACTGCAAAATGGATAAAAATGACGAAACTGGACCACATAGGTAACCTGGTGCAAAAACCAAGACCTCGCAAGACAAACATTAGTTACATCATTGAGAAGAGAATGTAATTTTCAGCTAAAATAGAAGACATACAACAAACAAGTGGACATGTCATTTGACTGTCAAAATGTTAAATGAAAAAAAAAGCAGATCCAGATTCCCTTAGCGCTTGGGAGTCCCCACAGAGTATGCAAGTGTTTTAATATATCAATGTATCACACTAGTTCCTTGCTGCTATCTCTGGTGCTGTCTCCATTGTGAGTCTCCAGTGTTCTACCTGCCAGCTTTCTAGTGTACGTTGGATTTATGTCATCATTTATAGTATGCTTGATCAGTATATAGAATGCTCATGTTATAACAGATTTGCCACCCTGACCTGCCTTCTGCTTGTTCCTTTGGTGCTTATGTTTTGCAGGTATTATTACGAGCATCTACTTTATATTAAAGGGATACTGTCATGGGAAAACATGTTTTTTTTTCAAAACGCATCAGTTAATAGTGCTGCTCCAGCTTCTGCACTGAAATCAATTTTTCAAAAGAGCAATCTGATTTTTTTAATTTTCATTTCGAAATCTGACATGGGGCTAGATATATTGTCAGTTTCCCAGTCATGTGGCTTGTGCTCTGATTAATTTTAGTCACTCTTTACTGCTCTACTGCAAATTGGAGTAATATCACCCCCTCCCTTTCCCCCCAGCAGCCAAACAACAGAACAATGGGAAGATAACCAGATAGCAGCTCCCTGACACAAGATAACAGCTCAAAGTAGAAATTGTATGCACTCCCTGGCCTTCTTGTATGCAATAGTCTGGTGCTCAGTCCTCTAGGGAGACGGCACTCCCCTGGGTTCACAGGAAATGAAGAATTGAGGAAACGGCACACAGAAATGGATGCAAAAGGGGGTATACCCCTATAGGTTTATTGTGTCAAACAGCACAACGTTTCGGGGGCAGGCCCCTTCGGTGATATCACCTGACGAAGGGGCCTGCCCCCGAAACGTTGTGCTGTTTGACACAATAAACCTATAGGGGTATACCCCCTTTTGCATCCATTTCTGTGTGCCGTTTCCTCAATTCTTCATTTCACAAGATAACAGCTGCCAGATCTAAGAACAGTACTCAATAGTAAAATCCAGGACCCACTGCAACACATTCAGTTACATTGAGTAGGAGAAACAACAGCCTGTCAGAAAGTGCTGGCGCTTTCTGAAAGCACATGACCAGGCAAAATGGCCTAAGATGGCGGCCTGCACACCAATATTACAACTAAAAAAAAAAATACACTTGCTGGTTCGGGAATTACATTTTATATGGTAGAGAGAATTATTTGCAGTGTAAACAATGTAGTTTAGAATTAAAAACAACACCATAAAAATCATAACAAAATCCCTTTAATATTTGTGTTGGTCATTAAGCAAAAGTTACAGAAAAAAGTCAAACTAATGCCCTTTTTTTTTTTTTGTTTATTTCACTTGTTTGTCATTTAGATCCTTTGGATGAAAATAAAATCGGGATAGATGGCATCCAACAGTTTTGTGACGATTTAGCCCTTGATCCAGCCAGCGCCAGTGTTCTAATTATTGCATGGAAATTCAGAGCAGCAACACAGTGCGAGTTTTCAAAGCAAGAGTTTATGGATGGAATGACAGAATTAGGGTATGTGGGGAATGGGAATGTAGCCTGATATATATATGTCAAGAACTATCTTTTGTAGCCTTTGTTGCCAAGGCTTACATCAGAAGGATTTCTTCTGAAGGAGCTGATATTTTTCCGGGAGAAAATATGTCTACGTTTTTATATTTAGACACACCAGCCAGCATGTATATCTTATGGTGTCTGCAGAGCATTCCTTTTTTTCATATTGGTAGTTAAACATGGGGCGACAATGCTGACTCCTCAGTTGTGTGCCACAATTTGTACACAGGGTTCCCATTGGTCAATCAAGAGTTGCAGTGCCTTTTGTGTGGGTGAATGGCTTAATTTCCAGCATACCAGTGTTCACATATATAAATGTAACACCAAAAAAATATTGTGTAATTTATTAAATGAAAGTGAGTTGAGTATGTAAGTGTGACACACAAAAGCAAGCTACAAGAAGCACATATAGATGCAAGAACTTTTGTGAATGAATAAGCAAAGTAGGGATGCATCGAATCCAGGATTCGGTTCAGGATTCGGCCTTTTTCAGCAGGATTCAGCCGAATCCTTCTGCCAGGCTGAACCGAATTCGAATCTCAAAATGCAAATTAGAGAATGGGAAGGAAATCGTGTGACTTTTTGTCATAAAACAAGGAAATAAAAAATGTTTTCCCCTTCCCACCCCTAATTTGCATATGCAAATTAGGATTCGGTTCGGTATTTGGCTGAATCTTTTGCGAAGGATTCGGGGGTTCGGCCGAATACAAAATAGGGGGTTCGGCCGAATACAAAATAGTGGATTCGGTGCATCCCTAATGCAAAATGTTTTACTTTGTGCTGATATTTTCCTTCACCTGACAGGAGTTTTAAGCCTGACCAATCTCCAGCCAGATATCTGCTGGGCAGGCAGTCAGATTGCCGCATATCCAGGCCAATAAGCTACCGACCCGTTGTAGAGGGGCCAAATCGGCAGCTATTAGCAGCCACTTTGTGGCTAGCTTCAGTGTTTATAGCTCTGTGGCATAATATGAAAGCTTGGCTGAGTATAAAACAAATAAATCACTGAACTTGTAAATGATGATGAACCCTGTAAGGTGACAATAAACACAGCCCCATTAAACACATAACATTTCAAAGGGAACCAATAAAGATTAAGTGATTGCAGTATTCAGTTAATCATTTTTCACTTGGTTAACTGAATAATGATCTCCATGACTGAATCTTGCAATTCCTCGGTGATTAGACACAGTTTTGATGGAGACGTAAAAGTGCTTACAAAGGAATACAAAAAATGTGCTTAATATATTAATACTATGCTTGTTCTCTTATAGATGTGACAGCATAGAAAAGTTAAAAGCACAAATACCAAAAATGGAGCAAGAGTTAAAAGAGCCAGGGCGATTTAAGGATTTTTATCAGTTTACATTCAACTTCGCAAAGAATCCAGGGCAGAAAGGTCTAGGTAAGTTTATTACTTTGTGCACATATTAATAATAATAATAATAATAAAAGGTGTTGCAGAGCGCCCTCAAACTAATGACATTCTAGAGGTGCCCCAATTACTTCAATGGTAAATATTGCAACAAACGCCTAAATACAGAACTAATGATGAATTTCTTTGGAGGCCAGAAATGTAAGGTGCTGTCAGAAGTCTCACGTGGACATACTGTGCTGCCTTAAAGGAAGAGCCATGTCAGACAGCTGACAGCCCCACATACTGTATTTACTTACTGAGGGATTTAGAAAGCTGCACTGAGATGGAGGCAGATGACACTGCTTTAAAATATAAATGAGACACAGAGAGAACTATGCAGAATAGTTTATCTATTTAATGTTGCCTGCATAGTCTGTTAACCTTACAGGAGCTCAGAGCTGATGAGTGGATATCCTGATATTACAAAACCACTATAAGATGATAAGATATGTATAAGATTATGTCTGGTTGCAAATTAAGCTGTGTTGAGATGTTTGTTTATTGCCATTTTTTAGATTTTTTGTGTGTGCATGCTATGAATGGAAACCATGCTTTTTCTCTTTCAAAATAAATTCATACAATGCTTTTGTTGTGGGAGAGTATGTGCTGCTGTACATTAGAACAAAAACTCCTAATATCATGTCATTATGTCAATATTAATATTATGTCATATGTCATGAAAATATCATTTTCAGATTTAGAAATGGCCATTGCCTACTGGAATTTAGTACTAAGTGGAAGATTTAAATTCCTAGATTTGTGGAACAAGTTTTTGTTGGTAAGTGAATCTGTTCCTTTTGTGCTGTGTTGAGTTTTGCCATAGAGAAATATAAAGCATTTGTTTCTCTCCCTTCTGTTGCACTAGTGCACTGATATAAACATAATTCTAATCCTTGCTTTGGATTGTAATGTTTTTATGAAATGTCTTTCTTTTGTGTAGGAACACCATAAACGATCAATACCTAAGGACACGTGGAACCTTCTTCTAGATTTCAGTACGATGATAGCTGATGATATGTCAAACTATGATGAAGAAGGTATTTGCTTATTTTCCTATTATTATAAACATGAAGACATTTTTCTTATACAAGTTACTATAACCTTAATGGGAAAACAAAAGCCTCACTTACCCCTTGCTGGTGCTTTTTTCTTTTAAAGGAACAGTTCAGTGTAAAAATAAAAAAATAGACTGTGCAAAATATATGGCTGTCTAATATAACAGCACAAACACTACTTCCTGCTTTTCAGCGCTCTAACTCTGAGTTAGTCAGCGACTTTAAGGGTGGCCACATGGGACATAACTGTTCGGTGAGTTTGCAATTGATCCTTAGCATTCAGCTCAGATTCAAAAGCAACAGTTATGGCCCATGTGCCCCCCCTCAAGTCACTGATTGGCCAATGCCTGGTAACCAATCAGTGGAAACCAAGAGAGCTGCAAACCAGTAAGTAGTGTTCTGGCTTTTATGTAACACATCCAGCCTTTATACATTACATTTTTGGCTAACTAACTATATTGAAAACATTTTTTTTTGCACATTCTATCTATTTATCCAATTCCTTTAAATACCACACCAGCCTAGGGTAGTTTTCCTCATGGTGGGACACTGCCATTGCTTCCCAGGTATCCCCTGTGCAAAATCATACTTGGCATATGCACAGTACAAAACTTTTCCTTTAAAAACAGGAAAATATATTACTATTTTTGCTGGTTATGACTGTTGTGCTGTTTTTGCTATAGCTTCTTGTATTACCTACAAAGACGAATACATCTAGGTCCTTGTTTATGAAGAATTCCCTATCTTATATCCACTATAAGGTGTCTGCATTTTTTCTTTTTTTTTTTTTTTTTTTTTTTTTAGAAATTGCATAAACTTCCATCCATTTACACTGAATTTCATTTGGCCCTTAGCTGCCAGGAGTCCTGGTTTGTTATCATCCACTAGCAAGGATGATACTTACTGGATGGGTTAATTTGTTCTACATAATTTTATGCCATTCCCTGGCTTAGTGCAGTGGTAGGGAGACCCAGCCCAAAGGCTGTCTGTGATAAGATTTATTGAAAATGCCTATTTATTCTCCCTGATGCTTCTGGAAGCCCATCTTGGATATCTGTACAAAACAAGCAGAGATCACCTGTTTTTTGGCTCGAAAACCAGTATTAGGATTTTTAATAAACCAGTAAAGTCAGACAATTGTTACTTTAAGGTCAGGGCACATAGGCAGTTCGGGGAGATTGGTTGCCCTGAAGAAGAGGAGATTTGTCGCCCCAAATCTGCCTGTGAGCCCTGAACCTTAACTTTTAGCATTGAGTAGACTTCAGTGTTTTGCCAGTCCACCATAGAAACCTTTTTACCATCATGCCAATGGAAAACCATGTTAGAAATTGTCTGAAGAACAGTCAAAATTATATTTGTCCTGGTTTTTATCATATGCCGTGTATAGAAAACGCACAAAGATCTGCAGCTGTAATTCTATTAAACAAGTCCAAGTCTTTAAAGGAACAGTGTAAAAATAAAAACTGGGTAAATAGGCTGTGCAAAATAAAATATGTTTCTTATATAGTAAAAATGTAATGTATAAAGACTGGAGTGACTGGATGACTAACAGAACAGAATACTTCCTGCTTTTCAGCTCTCGAACTCTGAGTTAGTCAGTGACTTGAAGGGGGGGGCTACATGGGACATAATTATTCAGTGAGTTTGCAATTGATCCTTAGCATTCTGCTCACATTCAAAAGCAAATGGTTATGCCCCCCCCCTCAAGTCACTGATTGGTTACTGCCTGGTAACCAATCTTTGGAAACTAAGAGAGCTGAAAAGCAGGAAGTAGTGTTCTGGATATTATGTTACATATCCAGTCACTCCAGCCTTTATACCGTATATACCCGGCTTATACTCGGGTCAGCGGTACCCCGACTAGCTGAGATTTCAGTCACTTTTAATCATTCCTATACCAACAGTACACTTGGGGAGAGACTGCAATATCCCACAATGCCCTCTGTTGGTTATATGAAAGAATAACAGTGCGCCCTCTGTTGGTTATATGAAAGAATAACAGTGACTGCAATATCACACAGCGCCATCTGTTGGTTATATGAAAGAATAACAGTGACTGCAATATCACACAGCGCCATCTGTTGGTTGTATGAAAGAATAACAGTGCGCCCTCTGTTGGTTATATGAAAGATTAACAGTGACTGCAATATCACACAGCTCCATCTGTTGGTTGTATGAAAGAATAACCGTGCGCCCTCTGTTGGTTATATGAAAGAATAACAGTGACTGCAATATCACACAGCGCCATCTGTTGGTTATATGAAAGAATAACAGAGACTGCAATATCACACAGCGCCATCTGTTGGTTGTATGAAAGAATAACAATGCGCCCTCTGTTGGTTATATGAAAGATTAACAGTGACTGCAATATCACACAGCGCCATCTGTTGGTTATATGGAAGAATAACAGTGACTGCAATATCACACAGCGCCATCTGTTGGTTATATGAAAGAATAACAGTGACTGCAATATCACACAGCGCCATCTGTTGGTTATATGGAAGAATAACAGTGACTGCAATATCACACAGTGCCCTCTGTTGGTTATATGAAAGATTAAAATTGACTGCAATATCACACAGCGCCATCTGTTGGTTATATGGAAGAATAACAGTGACTGCAATATCACACAGTGCCCTCTGTTGGTTATATGAAAGAATAACAGTGACTGCAATATCACACAGCGCCCTCTGTTGGTTATATAAAAGAATAACAGTGACTGCAATATCACACAGCGCCCTCTGTTGGTTATATGAAAGAATAACAGTGACTGCAATATCACACAGCGCCCTCTGTTGGTTATACGAAAGATTAACAGTGGTGGCAATATCAAACAGCACCCTCTGCACATTGTAGTGGGACAATGCACACAGTAATCCGTTTGGCAATTCTCTGTCACCATCAACTTTGCAAAGAAGTCCGGTTGATCGCTGGGGGGGTCGCTTTGGCAGAATGTGCGCTGCTGGGAGACAGGGCTGTAGTTGTGTCTAGGCTTATACTAGAGTCAATAAGTTTTCCCAGTTTTCGTAGGTAAAATTAGGTACCTCGGCTTATACTCGGGTCGGCTTATACTCGAGTATATACGGTAGGTTACATTTTTGGCTAATTAACTGTATTAGAAACTTTTTTTATTATGCACATACAATCTATTTACCCAGTTTTTATTTTTACACTGAGCAATTCCTTTAATACACAGGCTCCATTGTTGTACATACTGAACATGACAAAGTATTTCTCAGCTTGTTTATTGCGTGCATTCGTTTTCTATTTTCTAGGAGCATGGCCAGTTCTCATCGATGACTTTGTGGAATTTGCACGTCCTCAAATTGCAGGGACAAAAAGTACAACAGTGTAGCACTAAGGAACCTTATAGAATGTACATAGTCTGTACAAAATGACGCAACACAAATTTGTACAGTCAGTTTCTTCTGACTGGATTGAACTGAACATCAGCCTTCATAGCAATTCCAGAGGGTTGAAGGACATTATGGAGACATCAGAAGACCATATCCTACTTGTTCTTTTGGTGGTTTGGGCCTCTCCGCTAGCCTGGAGCGCAATTCTCACTTCATGTTTCCAAACTGTGGATTTCATCGCATATCTATGGAACCTGTTTACTCCCCCATACATTTTAGACTAACCCCTTGGCCTTTTTTCATATAAAGCACAATGTTGCCTTCATCTGCTGACATCATCACAGCCATGGTGAAGCTACTTCCAACCTGGTTTCGTCTTTTTAATTTTCTTGGACAACACAGATCGCACCTCATAAATAATGATTCGTCTATCATTTTAGGAGGGGAAGATATTGGTTGGTTGCCATTCTGGATATCACTTTAGAACTGAGTTGGTAAACCATGGTTTGTAGTTATCTAAAGTATATGGTGAATGGGGAAAGTCTTCAGAATATTTCCCACCCCCGTTTTCAGTAACTTGGTGTCAAAATGGAAGCATCATGCTATGTACGAGAGACCCTACGAGCCTTATAAAGCCCTGCAGCATATATAAAGAAAAAGGTATATACATATAGTTGCAGTAGGGAAACTACATTCTAAAGCATTGCACTGATTGGTTTTATTCTGTTAGACATCCCTTTATGTGTCAGAATGAATATCATTTGCTTTCTAGCCAGGCTTATTGGGAATGCTCTCACACAAGAATGATGCATTTGGTTGCCATGAGTAAAATAACATTTCTTACTTTATGATCAGCCTTGTTCCATCCTTTTGCTAATTTTTTCAGCATTTATTGAATTCCATCACCTTTCTGCCATTGCTTTCCAAATGCACATAGATTCCACTTTGCCTAGAAACTGTTGGAAGTGCAAATATCTGCTTTATTGTTCTCTACAAGCAGTAAGTGGTGCTTATTTCTGTTTAATTCATATGATTACCCAGTTTACCATGAAGTCAGATAATCAGAGTGTGTTAAGTTCTGAAAACTTACTGTATACTTCAGCGTCACCCAGAAATTCTGATTCGGAATAATGGAAATCCTTGTAACTCCAGCTTGTCTCCGAAATATGCTGCACCCTTTGCCATCGCAAACACAGTGGAGATTTTGTTTTAGAGCATGGGCTGTCAGACATTTGATTTGAACTCATAGTCTACTTGTGTTATGGAAAATAAGAACCTTTAATTTATCTAAAACCTTTTGTGTAGTTGTCCTTTCGCTAAATGCCTTTTATGTTACTGCTCAACTTTCCTTGCTCTCTTGTCATCTTCACCTGCTGGGGATGGACATAGGTAGGACATCATCATAAATCCACCACACATCAAAAAGACACATGATTTTGGATTGGTATCAATGCAGAAACTGGAGGATGTACTCCATTAAGTTGGGGTATAAAGTTAGCCTTTTGGGGGAACTAATATAATGTAGGCTATTGTTGTTGTACTGATATTGCTGCTTCTCTAATTTCAGTGCCATGCCTTAGCTGAACTATCTGCTTTACATTCTCACTCGAGTATTAAAGAGCAAGATAAAGTGATACTTAAAACGTTCTTATAATTGATAGGAAAGTGTCAGTAGTGCTGTAGAAGGAGGTGCACTCTATATTTAGCCATCCCCAGGCCACCCTAATTTATAGGTACTGACGCTCTAGCGTGGCTTATCTTTTCTGAATGTGGAGAGCTGATTATCTTACATTGAGCTTATGGGCAGAGCGATTCTTCAGTAGTTTGAGGTACAGTACATTTGTCTTCCTTCTCAGCAAGTAAAATTGTAAGTAATTCTGGGCTCAAAAGGGTGCAGGTCTCGGTTAGCAGCTTGAGTCACTGGAGGGGTGCAGAAAAGCGTCAATAAGTACACAGTTCTTAAAATTTGCAAATTCACAGAAGGTATCTTATAGTCTTATGGATTTGTCACAATGCCGCCAAATTTTAAAGTGTTGTATACATGTTAAAGGGGTGGTTCACCTTCAAGTTAACTTTTAGTATGTTATATAATGGACAATTCTAAGAAACTTTTCAATTGATCTTCATTGTTTAGTTGAATCATTTCCCTTCTTTTTCTGATTCTTTGCAGCTTGCAAATGGGGGTCACTGACCCCATCTAAAAACAAAAGCTGTGTAAGGCTACAAATCTATTGTTATTGCTACATTGTATTGCTTATCTTTCTATTCAGGGCTCTCCTATTCATATTCCAGTCTCTTATTCAAATCAGTGCATGGTTGCTAAGGTAATTTGAACCCTAGCAACCAGACTGCTGAAACCGCAAACTGGAGAGCTGCTGAATAAAAAACGAAATAACTCAAAATCCACAAATCATAAAACATGAAAACCAATTACAAATGGTCTCAGAATATCACTGTCTACTCCATACAAAAAGCTGATTTAAAGGTGAAGAACCCCTTTAAAAAAAAAACTGTCGTTATTGTACCGTGAGTGTCGTTTCTGTGCCAAAGAATTTCATTATACTGACTTAAACCAAATTTAACTTAAAGGGATCCTGTCATCAGAAAACATGTTTTTTTTCAAAACGCATCAGTTAATAGTGCTACTCCAGCAGAATTCTGCACTGAAATCCATTTCTCAAAAGAGCAAACAGATTTTTTTATATTGAATTTTGAAATCTGACATGAGGCTAGACATTTTGTCAATTTCCCAGCTGCCCCTGGTCATGTGACTTGTGCCTGCACTTTAGGAGCGAAATGCTTTCTGGCAGGCTGCTGTTTTTCCTTCTCAATGTAACTGAATGTGTCTTAGTGGGACATGGGTCTTTACTATTGAGTGTTGTTCTTAGATCTACCAGGCAGTTGTTATCTTGTGTTAGGGAGCTGCTATCTGGTTACCTTCCCTTTGTTATTTTGTTTGGCTGCTGGGGGGAAAAGGGAGAGGGGTGTGATATCACTCCAACTTGCAGTACAGCAGTAAAGAGTGATTGAAGTTTATCAGAGCACAAGTCACATGACCAGGGGGCAGCTGGGAAATTGACAAAATGTGTAGCCCCATGTCAGATTTCAAAATTGAATATAAAAAAATCTGTTTGCTCTTTTGAGAAATGGATTTCAGTGCAGAATTCTGCTGGAGTAGCACTATTAACTGATTCATTTTGAAAAAAATATTTTTCCCATGACAGTATCCCTTTAACAACATTTTCCCCCTGACATTTTCATTATGGTGGAGACATTTTGGCAGAAAAAAATGTTGTGGGTATGACTAATTCGCAAAAAGGTCGTCCATATGACACATCTACATTTTAATTACATTTTTTGAAAATTGTCAGAGGCAGAAAAATGACAGAAAATTGGTCTGTGAATAAGTTGGCGCAAGTATAACATTTTTGTCAATTTCCCCCGAAAAAAAAAATGCACTCAAAAAAACATTCTTGGTTTAACATTTACTAAATGTATTTATGAAGAATCCCCTTTGGCTCTTGACATACTGGGGCTTATTTATCAACTCTGGGCAAAATTGCCTGTGGGCAGAAACCCATAGCAACCAATCAGTGCTTGGCTTTTTCCAGGCAGCTGCAGGGAGAACAATGAATGCAACAATTTGATTGGTTGCCATGGGTAACTGCCCAGAGGCAATTTTGCCCAGTGTTGATAAATGATCCCCACTGTATATAAGTATATGTTCTGCTGAAATTTATCCTAATTATACACCTTAATGGGGCCTGTCTGGGCTTAACCTCACACCAGGAATTGAGAGTTTCCATTGTTTCATTTAGAAAAAAACTGTGGAGATTGCCCCTCGTGGGGGATCCAAAGCCATACTTGGGGGACCCAGCCTAAAGGGTAAGATTTTGGGATATATTTGCTCTGCTAGATACTTCTAGAAACCCATTTTGGAGGTAAATACAGATTTATTGCACTAGCTAGAGCTGTGGAGGAATTAGTTATGGGGACTCCTGATAAAACTGCATGGTCTGAAAAGCTGATATCCAAGCTTGTGTTACACATACAGACTTCTCACATATTCTCTACTGTATATACAGGCTTGCTTTATGCCAGGAGCATTGGGAATGCAGAACTCTCCTACTGTAGGTCTTAAGAACAATCAATTGGACATTTCCTATTCAAAGTAGGAAGTGGTTTCCATGCAACCCATTTACTCTATAAAATATGAAGACAAGTTATGTACGAAGAACAGTAATCACTGGGATACCAAGACATTTCCTATATGCTCCAATAACACTGCCCCTGGTGGACACGAAGGTAGTATTCCTAAACATTGCCTTTGGCCTGCCAACTACATCCACTATAATATATGCATGCAATAACAAGACAAGCAAAATACTATGCACAAAACAAGGGTTCTATTATAGTTTGGTGTATGTCTAATAGGAAATAAGAGGGCTTTAAAGGAAAACTAAACCCTAATGGTTCAAAATGCCATATTTTATAAAATTACCTTATTGCACCAGCCTAATGTTTCATTTTCTCAATAGCAACAATGATTCAGGACTTCAAACTTGTCACAGGGGTCACCATCTTGGAAAGTGTCTGCAACACTCACATGCTCAGTGGGCTCTGAGCAGCTGTTGAGAAGCTAAGCTTAGGGGTCGTCACTAATTATCCAGCAGAAAATAAGGTTGGTCTGTAATATAAGATGATGCTACAGGGCTGATTATTTAATTCTGATTCTAGTTGCACTGGTTTATGTGCTGTCATGTAGTAATTATTTGTATTAAAGGGGACCTGCCACCCAAAAATTATTCAAAATCCTATTTTATCACACTAATCAAGAAAAATTAACTTTAGTTACACTATATAAATTATTTGAATCTTGCTTCCTTCTGTCTGGGAATGCATCATTATAACAAGCAGGCAGGAGCCATTTTGTGGATACTGTTATTAAGACAAGTCTTGCATCATCTCATGATGCACCAGAATAGGGGACCTGATGTCCATCCCCGTGTCCTGGCTATTCTTAAATGGTGAAGAGAATGGAGAAATGTGGGGAGAGCAGCGACATCTAGGAAGTGCTAAATGGAAAGTGAAAGTAATAGTCTGCTCCACCTCTATGACTAAGGCATAGAGGAGTGGCAGGCAATATTTGATTGACAGCTTACAACAGCTATGAATGCTTTAATAAAATAAAAAATTGGACTTTGTTTAATTTGAAAAGGACCTTTATTATACAGCTTTTTAGGTCTAGGTGACAGGTCCACTTTAATTACTAATCAACCTTATACTGTGACATTTCTATTCTATGGGTACTGTATATTGTGAGTGGGTCCCTACGCTCAGTAAGTGACAGCAGCACAGAGCATGTGCAGTGAATCAGCAGAAAAGTAGACGGAGAGCTACTGGGGCATCTTTGGAGACACATGTTTACTGCTGAAGGGCTGTGGTTGCCTTGGGCTGGTACAGAAAAATGTGTAACATTTCTAGTTACTTCTTTAGTTGTCCTTTAAATCTCCATTCTGCAAGCATAATATTCTGAAGTTGAGCCTGAATACAGCTAGCAGTAATCACAGCGTTGCACTTTATCTGCATTGAGTGGCAATGGAAAGATGCCATTGTGTTTGCAGCTGCAGTGATTTAGTCTTTCCAGCGATTATACTTGACTTTTAGGGGCAGATTCACTTAGGGTCGAATTTCGAAGTTAAAAATACTTCGAAATTCGACCCTCGAATTGAAATCCTTCGACTTCGAATATCGAAGTCGAAGGATTTAGCGCAAATCCTGCGATCGATCGATCGAAGGATTTTGCATTCGATCGAACGATTAAATCCTTCGAATCGTTAGATTCGAAGGATTTTAATCCAACGATCGAAGGAAAATCCTTCGATCAAAAAAAGGTTAGCAAGCCTATGGGGACCTTCCCCATAGGCTAACATTGACTTCGGTAGCTTTTAGCTGCCGAAGTAGGGGGTCGAAGTTTTTTTTAAAGGGCAAGTACTTCGACTATCGAATGGTCGAATAGTCGAACGATTTTTAGTTCGAATCCTTCGATAGTCGTAGTCAAAGGTCGAAGTAGCCCATTCGATGGTCGAAGTACCCAAAAAATACTTCGAAATTCGAAGTATTTTTCATTCGAACCCTTCACTCGAGCTGAGTGAATCGGCCCCTTATTGTTCCCATTCCGTAAGGAAACAGAAGAAGCAGTCAGGGCCTGATGCATGGAGTAGAGGGCCTGGATTCATCAAGTAGTAACGCCCAATGTAGAAGTCTCTATGTGCTGCAGCTCTTCTCTTATTTACCATGGCTGCTATCTTCTGTTTTAAAGCAAATGAGCTCACATTCTAACCAGGATTTACTGTCCCTTTAACTGGTTAGACATACCTGTCTGTTGTTAATTAAGGGTCAGCAGAATTGACCAGGGAACAAAAATGACCTGTATCCATTTTATTTGTAGAATGTAGAAGAACTTGTTATGCCGATACCAAGCACCGCCCAATGTAGCACTAGCACATTTATTGTATTGTATTGTGACCTAATGTCTATGCAGGGGAAGTATTCAACGAAGGGAACAATATCCATATTCCAGTTTGTATTGGAGCAGCCGGACCCTCTCCAACTGCTGCTATACTATAAAGGAAGCTTATTGCAGGAACATGATAGAATACAAGCCAGAAGTCCGGCATGCTTGCTAAGGGAAATGTTTCAGTCTTTGGCCTTCTTATTCTACCTCTCTACAGCTTTAGGGTAAGACTATACTGACGTTTTCGGCACAATCCGACGCGCTGCAACAAATCGCATGCGATGGAAATAAGGTAAGAGATAGAAATGTCGGATGAAGTCGCATCGTTGATCCGACGCGACTGTCAGATGCAGACACTGCCCGCTGCATCTGGCAGTTGTGTCGGATCAACGCTGCGACTTCATCCGACATTTCTATCTCGTATCTTATTTCCATCGCATGCGATTTGTTGCAGCGCGTCGGATTGTGCCAAAAACGTCAGTATAGTCCTACAGCAACTCAACCTTATTATTGTTATTATACAGTGTTTGTGCAGAAAGTGTAGCTGACGGCAATGAACTTCTAGTGGAATATCCCATTGGCAAGCTCTGGAGGTGTAGGGATTATTAGCTAATTAGAAGTTCATTACATGGAGACCCTAATGTACTAACAACAGTACAAAGCACAATATAGAAACAGTGCCAGATTTGAAATAAATTAATCAGGGGGGCCAAATGTTTCCTAGCTCCTCCTCTATGTACTAGTCTCATTTGTCCTAATATCTTTTCCAATTACAGTGTAAATATACAATAAGTGATAGTGTCAGTAAATGCCCAGGGATCATGTGGTGGTGCCTACAGAAGTCATGACTGCAGTGTATAATAGACAGCAATGTTATATTGCATCTTGTACTCAACAGTGATTTGTTACATAGCCTTGCGGTTTCCTTTCATCACTAAATTCACTCTCTCCACAAAGCCTATCTCGATTTAAAAAGCTGCACAGACGGTTCATCTTATTTGTGCCAAATATTAATAAACATGTTGGAAAAACAACTTAAAAAGCTCCTAAAATATGAAAGACAATGTGCAATGTGGTAGCCATGGAATTACTGTGTGTGGCATTTGTCCTGCAGATAAAAATGATATGTATAGTAGGGGCAAATGACTGGTATGTGAAAGGGATTGGAGCAAAGGGCCAGCATTAATAAGCTTATTTTTAAGATGAACAGTCACTTTATGGAAGCAATGGCACATAGCAGCATAACAAACTGTGTTTTAGTATAGAAATCTGTAAGTGCAGCTGTATATGGGTTGCTGAAATGAATGAGAAGCGAAGAACATAGGGCTCATTTATTAAAGGGCAAGACACAGAGCTGCAATCCGTACACAATGGAGCCCTGTACTTACCCCTTTTGTTATTGCAGTCATTACATACAGGGTTGTGTTGGTCCTTGTGCTAGTCACGTTCCCTTGCCTGTGTATCTGAATGACAAGCCCACATGCCATCTCCAGCCTGACTCATGATATCAACGCTGCTAAGAACCAACCGCTCTGTAGTCAAGAAAAACCTGCAGACTGCAAATAAGGCCTAGTAACTAGTGATGTGTGAGCAGATCTGATATTTGCCTGTCTCCTCCTGGATGTCACAGTGCCACCTGAAACTGAACCTTTCTAAAACAGAACTCATTATATTTCCTCCAAGATCTTCCCCTGTCCCTCAGATATCACTCACCGTAAACAACACCACCTTTCATTCCACCACACAGGCACGCTGCCTAGGAGTCATCTTAGACTCTCACCTGTCTTTTTCACCACACATTCAAACACTTGCAAAATCTTGCCGTATTCAACTGCGCAACATTGTCTGAATACGACCCTATCTCAGTTCAGAACCAACTAAAACACTGATTCAGTCTCTCATCATCTCCCGCCTTGATTACTGCAAATTACTCCTCACAGATATTCCAACAAGTCACCTTTCACAACTCCAATCTGTTCTAAATGCGGCCGCTAGACTCATTCATCTAGCTCGCCGCTCAATATCAGCTGCTCCCATATGTATGTCCCTTCACTGGCTCCCAATCTCTTCTAGAATCAAATTCAAATTACTTACACTCACATTCAAGGCCCTTAAAGGAATAGTTCAGTATGAAAATAAAAACTGGGTAAATAAATAGGCTGTGCAAAATAAAAAATGTTTCTAATATAGTTAGTTAGCCAAAAATGTAATATATAAAGGCTGGAGTGACTGGATGTCTAATAAAACAGCCAGAATCCAACTTCCTGCTTTTCAGCTCTATAACTCTGAGCTAGTCAGCGACTTGAAGGGGGGCCACATGGTACATTTCTGTTCAGTGAGTTTGTAATTGACCCTCAGCATTCAGCTCAGATTCAAAAGCAACAGATATGACCCATGTGGCCCCCCCTCAAGTCTCTGATTGGTTACTGTCTGGTAACCAGGGTAACCAGTCAGTGTAAACCAAGAGAGCTGAAAAGCAGGAAGTAGTGTCCTGACTGACTTGTTATACATCAAATTACTCCAGCCTTTATACATTACATTTTTGGCTAACTAACTATATTAGAAACATGTTTTATTTTGCACAGGCTATCTATTTACCCAGTTTTTATGTTTACACTGAACAATTCCTTTAATAATGATACCCCTCCCTATATTTCATCTCTAATCTCCAAATACACTCCTTCACAAAACCTACGCTCTGCTTCTGATCTTCACCTCGCTTCTCCTCTCATCACTTCTGCCCATTCTCGTCTACAAGACTTCTCTCTGGCTTCTGCTTTTCTCTGGAACTCTCTGCCACAAGCTGTCAGACTTTCTCCTTCTTTCCAAACTTTCAAGCGTTCCTTAAAGACCCACCTGTTTAAAGAGGCTTATTCGATGTACCTTAATTAATCATTGCTGTATCAAAAATGACAAATTGTTTATATAATCCTAAGGTCTCAATTGTACCCTAACCTTTTAGTTTGTAAACTCTAATCTCTAGGTCCTTCTAACCCTATTGTACTCTGTAATCCTTGTTTGTTATCCACCATTTATTCCGTTTGCTATAACTGCAGTAAAGCACTGCGTATCTTGACAGCGCTATATAAATAAATATGAGCCCTTGCATGTAAAACCTGGTGATCATTCCCTGTTGGAGACATTAATGACAGGGCCCCATCCATAGCAACACCAGCAGGTTGCAGCTCAATTTAAATTAATCATGGTTTTTGTAACCCACCCATCACTCCCTGTAACTTTTATATAGTGCCTCCTAGAGGCACCACCAGACACTACATATAAACAAACAACTTACCCGATTCTCTTTCCAAAATGCTGATTAAAATGCCACCCTGTGCAACCAAAGAGCTCATCATCTATTACACTCCATTTTTATTCCTCTTTCTTCTTTAGCTCTCATCTATCCTGTGCTTCTGTGGATCCTTGGTTGCTAGGGTAACTGGGACCATAGTTGTTAAAGGGGAACTATCGCGAAAATGAAAATTTTATACACCGTATATACTCGCGTATAAGCCGAGTTTTTCAGCACCCAAAATGTGCTGAAAAACTCGACCTCGGCTTATACGCGGGTCAGCTAAATCCCTGCACATACCGTAGCCAATCCCTCACCGGCCGCAGATACGAGGCTCCTTCCGCGGCCCCAACACACCTCCCTCTCCCATAGCGCATCAGGACTGTCTGTGACTGACTGTCACGATCGCCGCCCGGAGCAGGTCCAGGAGCTCCGGGCGGCGCGTCCTTCCCTGCCGGCGTCGCTCCCAAAATGGCGGCGCCCATGGCCGCCACGTGAGTACCTTTTTTCTGCTTTTGCTAGGTGCAGCGCCTCATTGATCTTCTGAGCAGCCATGACAGGTGGGAGGTCACAGGGAAAACAAGTGGCAATTGTCCAGCTAATAGTTCTGACTCTTTTAAATCGTTTTAGATAGATTTCTATGCCATAAAACATGATTACACATTTACACATTCACATTTTGAAATCTGACATGGGGCCCCTAGGCTTATACACGAGTCAATAAATTTTTCCAGTTTTCTTAGGTAAATTAGGTACCTCGGCTTATACACGGGTCGGCTTATACACGAGTATATACGGTAAGCTTCATGATAATGAAATAAGAAACTTTGTAAATACAATCAATTAAAAATCCTGTACCGTTTCTGAAATAACCAAGTTTAACTTCACTATTCCTCTCTCAGCATCTGTTTCTCTTCATTCTGTATTCCTCCCCCAAACAACGTAGGTCTCTATAAAAATATTTTGCATACAACAGCTCAGATGTAAAACCCTGCTTCATCTAAATAAATCATTTATAATACATTATAATAATATAAAAATCCCTTCTATTGTAACATTTCACTTACTGACACGGTTGTTCTCAAAGGGGGGGGGGATTAAAACTTTTCTTGCAACTTAAAGAACACATTTAAGTTTGCAAATACATCGTTCCATTTTATTGCTGTTTGGGCTTGATAACAAATGAGCAAGATTACACACACACACATACACGTGATGCCTGAGTAATAGCAAATTTTGATTTAAAACGTGAACTTTAATAACCTGCATTTTCATTAGAATGTAAACAGTTTGATGATAATAAAAAGGGAAGTGAGGAACAGTAATTGTTACATCGTTGGGATAAAACATTTCCCTTTATTTAAAAACAATTAAAATATATTCTCTGGGGGTGGGGGGCAGCGAGCACAAGAACAGAAAAATATAGAATGGGAGGAAAAAAATATAAACGGAGAAAGATGGAGAAGTTAATGGAACATGTTGCAAAAAAACAAAACAAAAATGATACTGTGAGGGAAATTCTGCCCAAACAACAATTGATATTATAGAAAATGTGTGGCTCTTCTTCTGCAGTACTGTACAAATTAGGGATGCACCGAATCCACTATTTTGAATTCAGCCGAACCCTTTGCAAAAGATTCAGCCGAATACTGAACCAAATCCTAATTTGCATATACAAAATTAGGAGTGGGGAAGGCACAAAAAGTGATGCAATTCACCTCCCCTGACCCTAATTTGGATATGCAAATTTGGTTCGGCCGGACAGAAGGATTTGGGAGAAACCGAATCCAGCTGAAAAAGGCCAAATCCAAAAATGAATCCTGGATTCAGTGCATTCCTAGTACAAATCAGGACAGCCATGCGTTTGTTCTCATGTAAATAGTGTTCTACAATACAGGAGTCATCAGCCTTTACTCTGGTTCTTTCCAAAAAGATATTAAAAAAAAAAGTCATATACTGAATTTATTGAACCTGCCTAAAGGTTCAGCATCTCTATAACAGTAATCATCTGGGCCTTCAAAGTTGGCACAGGAGCTCACCATCTTCCTGGGTTGTATTAGACGTGTCAGTGACACGCACATGCTCAGTGTGGTCGAGCTGTTGAGAAGCTAAGTGGAGGGGTGCTTGCAAATTATTATACAGAAAATGAAGTTAATCTGTCAGATTAGAAAACAGGGAGCTATTGGGGGAATATTTGGAGGCACAGATCTTTGCTGCTGTGGATATATTGTGCTGGTGCAGAAGGCCACAACAAACAACATTCCTGCCCTACTTCTTTTTTAAGCTTGATTCTCATTTAAACCAGGCTTGGGTAACAGGAACTACTGGGGGTGTTAGGAACTGTAAGAAGCTTTGAAGCGGTGGTTCACCTTTAAGTTATCTTTTATTATGTTATAGAATGGCTAATACGAAGCATATTTTCAATTGGTCATCATTTTCTCTTTTTATTGTTCAATTATTTGCCTTCTGACTCTTTCCAGCTTTCAAATAGGGGTCACAGACATCTAAAAACAACTGCTCTAAAAGGCTAAAAAAAAGTATTGTTATTGCTACTTTTTATTGCTCGTTCTCTAATCAGACCCTCTCCTATTCATATCCCAGTCTCTTATTCAAATCAGTGCTTGGTTGCTGGGGTAATTTGCACGCTAGCAACCAGATTGCTGAAATTGCAGACTGAAAAGCTGCCGAATAACAAGGTAAACAACTCAAAAATAAAAACCAATTGCAATTTGTTTCGAAATATCACTTTCTACCGCATGTTAAAAGTTAATTTCAAGGTGGACCACCCTTGAGTCTGAATTGTATAATCCCACTCCCACATACTATCACAAATTCACAATAGTCTTTCTTTAAAACTTTCCATTCGCTCTGCCTTTAAAAGTGTAGGTATATTCCTCATATAAACGTGACATACAGTATCTAGAGGAGAGGGTGCAGTAGTTGGGAGTACTTTTAAAAGGCAATAAGTTTACAATGGGGCTTCTATGGACAGATTGAACAAACACTGATTTTCTATTTCTCAAACATACAGAAAACAAAACAAGATCATTAAAAGAACCGGTGGAAATATTCCGGATATACATTACATTCAGTCCAGATCACAAGGTGCAATCTGCAGTGTATCGACAGCAATATAAATATCCATACAGAATTGCCAGTTAGAACAGCATTTCATTGGTACGTATGATCCCGTAAAATAAATAACCTACCCATCAAGTGAATCATCCACAATTGGGAGGGTAAAAAAAAAACTGATTCATTTGAGGTCAGTCAGAAGTTTTGGTTTGTAAGAAAGTCTATATTTGGATGTACAAATAGGAAGAGGGGAGATTGAGGGTAAGAAAGGCAAGAGACACACTGCTAGCATGTAGATGGATCCATGGCGGAGAGAGTCAAGATGCTTCTGTCGTTTGAATAGCAAGGATCCGTCTCACTCCAAGATCTAAAGCGATAAAAAGAAAAACATGGGCAAAAAAGACATAGAAACCCCTTTAGAGACAGCGCGTGTTCTACTCCTCTTCACTGGCAGCATCACTAAGAAGCATAATTACATGGAAGGAGTTTCAATCCGAAAAAGTGAAGACAAAATGCGGTCAATTTCCTCACATATAACTACATATAAAGTTGCAAGGAACAATTTAGAGGATAAATAAGGGCAGAGCTATTGTTATCTTGATGCAGAATAAGAGGAAGGCAATTCATCCCTAGATATTTGTCTACATTCCCAAAAGTTAGGCACCCCCAAGTGATTGTAGTAATCGCTCCAGTGAGCACCACGGAGCGAACCTCATCCGGCTTCCACTTTCTTCAAATTTTCAGGGGCAGACACATGCGCAGTAGAAGGAAGTTTAGTTGAGTTCAGCTTTTCACTCTAATGCGCATGCGCGAGAAGAAAGAAGAAGCCGGGATTGGATCGCTCCGTGGTGCTCACTGGAATAAACCCGGGCCGGTGCAGTTTTCTGCTGATAGGAGCACCGGCCCGGGGTTTCAGGTAAGTCAATAGATTCAGTTGGAGGTGCCTAACGTTTGGCACCCCCAAGTGTGAAACAACTTTCTTTCTCCTTTAAATAAACCCAATAGGCTGGATTTTTGTCCAATACAGATTATAACTTAGTTTGGATCAAGTACAAGATACTGTTTTACTATTACAGTTTGAATAAAATGGAGTGTATGGGGAACAGCCTTTCTGGAATTCTGAGCTTTCTGGATAACCGGTGTCCGGATAACTGATCATCCCATACCTGTACTCCTCAGAACAGAATCCATGTTATTTGTTCAGAGGCTGCATGCAATAGACTCGATGGGGTCATATCTCAACACTGGACAAAACTGCATGGTTGCCATGGGTTATTGCTAGCCCAGGTGCAAATTTGCCCAGTGTTGCTAAATGAGCCTCAGTGAGTTAGTACCTATGGTGTCACAGCTTATTACCATATGCTCTTCTGCAGCATTGCCACCGATGTTATGGGTACTATCACCCTCCCTCCCACCCAATCAATCCTTTCCATTTACAAATACTAGGCACTTCCAACCTGCTGAGAACTAGCTATATGCATAAGATGGCCATACAGGGGGCAATAGGGCAGAGTCCCTGACACAGGCCAGCAGAGTTGTGGCTCATCTTTTCTTCCTCATCTTCCAATCACAGAGAAATTCTCAGAAGCTCATCTCAAAACTTACCGGCTGCAGGGGGTGCCTCTTATTATGGATGTTTGGCTGAATTGTTCATGGTGAATTCAGTATATTCCAAATCAAACCAATATTAACGTGAATACATTTTGATTTGATTTAACTGAATCTTATACCAGCTCCAGGTGGTGTGTACATATGTATAGATCTGTATATACACACCGTAGATTTACCATAATGTGAGATTAGAGCTCACCATAGAAAAAAAAACACCCCTTTCTATTCATTCCTATGGGATTTTTAGATTCCTAAGTATCAGTGGGTGAAAGTTAAAGTTCACAATTTGATATATACCATTCTATAAATGGAATGGATAGAAAGTGAGTGCTATTTTCTATGGTGAGCTTTGATAAATCTGCCCCCCAAGAAAGCTACACAAACATAAAGGACTACAAAAAAAAGTCTATTTACCCAAACATGATACTTTTAAGAGTGGTTCACCTTTTAGTTAACGTTTAGGGGCTTATTTGTCACAGGTCAAGTTGTGCTTACCTGAAAAATTCAAGATTTTTGAGGGTAGTTTTCAGTCAAAAACAAATTTTCAGGTGGGTTTCACTTGAAAACTTAATGAATTCGAGCAATTCCATTTTTTACGTATTTATTGTTATTGCTGCTACTTATTACTCATCTTTCTATTCAGACTCTCTCCTATGCATATTCCAGTCTCTTATTCATATCAATGCATGGTTGCTAGGGTAAGCTGGACCCTGGCAACCAGACTGCAAACTGAAGAGCTGCTGAATAAAAAGCAAAATAACCCAAAAACCGCAAATAATAGAAAAATGAAAACCAATTGCAAAATGTCTCAGAATATCACTTTCTACATTATACTACAAGTTAATTTAAAGGTGAACAACCTCTTTAAAGCACTGAAGTATAGTATAGAGAAATACACACAATCCTTTTCAGATTCAATCTACTTATTGGTTAGCAAAGTTAAAGTCACAGCTTCCAGTAATAATGTAACTCTAAGCCATGTAGTTGTACACTATAAAAATATGGAGTAGTACATTAGATAATGGAAATTGAACTACAGGATCTTCTGGTTAGAGGCCACATGGTTTCAGTGCTTGATGCTACAAATTGACGTAGGCAGAACCTGTTTATAATTGTATCATCACAGCACTATAGACTTGTATTGTCACTGTTTTTAGAAAGAAAGAGGAAATTGAATTTTTCAGCCAGCGATTCACCTAGATTTACATACGTCCATTGAAAGATTATAAAATTACTTAATTACTCTTTCAGAAACGCAGGCGAAAAAGAGGAGGTAATATCAACTGTATAAAGTCTGCCAGGCTTAGAATAACATCATGATGGACAGCGTGCGGCTTTCAACTGCATTTAGTAATGAACGGAAAGCACCCAGAAGTCAGCAAAGCAAATTGATTTGTACAGGGAAAAGAATTAGCAGTGACACCACCAGGAACCCACTAACAAAAGGACATTGGTGATTTTGGAAAGGATGCCTTTATTTATGAAAATGAAGATATCTGATAAGAATCCGTACTAAAAAAAGACATAACATATGCTATATATAAATATTTACTCATTAATGCTTTGTTCCACACAAACAATAACTTCCAAAAATATGCATTTTTTTTTGTTTGTTTGTTTGTAGCATTTGCTCTAAATATAAAACCGACAGTTGCATATTGCTCCTTGGAACGGGACACTAACATAAAAAAGGGATGGACAAAGCCAACGTATAAGCGACTGGGACAGGGATGGCAAACGTTGTATAGGACGTCATTAACGTGTAACGTTTAATAAAAAAAAAACCAAAACTGTTGAATTGAATCGGAGCAACTTGATGGAATAAACAAATCGTCCCAATTAAGGAATAGATCATTTGTAGATGTAATGTGAATATCACATTTTCCAGTTCGTTAGCAGATATCAACGCTTTAGACAAGCCCAGGCTGGTGAAATGAAGGAGATTGATTAAACAGAAGAGGGTGATGCACAAAAGGTTTTATACTAAAGGGTCACTTTTGTATAAAATAGATCTAGAGACACACAAAGGAGCATAGCCAATAGGATGTGTGCCCGTGTCTTAAAGGTAAAGTATACCCAAAAGTAATTGTACTGACTGCATTTGGTCTTTTTAAGATGACTTGTAAGCATTAAATAACACGGCAAGTGGCTATATAGCTCTTATATCAGATTAATGACATGAGAAAATGGCCTGACTGTGTTTATTTGTGTGTCATTAGCTAAAGAAAGAAGGGAATGTGTCTTATACTTGATATGAGTATTATGCAAAGGGCAGACTTTCTTGGGTATAACTTGTACCTACAAGCCTCTTAGTTCCTATTTACTGCAGGGTAAGAACTGAACCTTAAGGCAGCCATGCTTTTCTTGGCAGTACATTTATGGAAATGAAACGGGACCGAATGTCAGGTAAAACCTTTTGTATATCTGTGTAAGAACCGTAGCCCAAACAGATCAATTAAAAGTCCATAAAATCAACCAGACACCGATATTACAATGCCCAGAACTACGTAGACAAATGCAAGCAAAGAAAGTTAACATACAGTTAAAAGAGACACACACACACAAATGCTTTATATACAGAAACTGTACAGAGAACACTGAAAATAAAATACGATTTAAAAAGTTCCTCAAAACGTATAAATTCTGTTTCAACTCTCTACTGGCAAGGCATTGGAATATGCACTATATCTGACCAAACCACAAGATATTTGGTTTCCTATTCATCTATAGCTGCAGGCTCGTCATTTTCCAGTTTATAGGTGAATCGTTGGCAGCAAAGGCTATTTAGAGAGGTTCCACACCTGTTGACCCGGGGCGGGCTGCATCGTCCCATCAATCGTTCCAGCAGTCTTCTAACAGGCGAGCACGCTGCCTCGCAACTTGTGTAGCAGCACATGGAGTCCAAGCAGTTGATACCTGATCCTGTCTCAGCAAGCTGGCAAACAAATAACACAGCAGAAGCTTGTTACAATTCTTTCCCCAAAGCATTTCAACAGTGTAACCTTCAAGGAATGATTGTTAATCACAGATGGCATCAATTTGAGGTTAAAAAAAACTATTAGTTATAATGTAAAAATACGCAAGAAGGGTTACAGCAGTGGTGAGAAGCAAAAACCTCTATTATTTGATTTCTGTTTCCCTCAAATGAAAACCAAAAATGTGTATATAAAAAATAAATCGAGAAAAATTCTCTGGTACGATAATGGTATGCTCAGAGACTCAGACAAATGAGGGGCCGGTGCAAACATATATTGGCCCACGGTCATGGGGTATGTTCCCACGTTTGTCTTGTAACCAATGTAGTTGTGTCAATACGTGTGCGGTTTTCCATCATCCACCAACAGGACTTAACTATCCACATTTTACGTGTTTATCTAAATTTTGGTGTATGCTGTGGTCTGCCCGTGTCTCATATGGGTGAGACCACGTTGCAGATAAAGACTCATATATCCCAACAAAGATTGACCATTACAAGGTCTAACTCCAAATTACCGATTTCCAAACATTTGAAAAGGGACACTGATTCAGAGCTAAAATTCATGGTTTTGGAAGAAGTCCCTCCACCTAGACACGAGGGGGATCGTGAGGTATGGTGGATCCATCAGTTAAACACATTAGCCCCCAATGGGTTAATTAAGGATTATGACCTGTATATATTTTTATAGATAATGTTTTCCCACTGTCTTTTTACTTTTGGAGTATTTCCTATGTTAAAACAAAGGGAGCAGTAGCATAGGTGTAGCTACTAAAGGTTTAATTGACTGTGCTATGATCCCATTAGTGAGTCCCAGTTTGATAAGTTAAAAGGGTTGTACCAATTTGTATCTCACTGTAACTATTGAACCCATGTGCTTGAAAAAGGGTCTGTGCTCTTTGAAACGTTGTACTGCTGGGATCAAGAATTTGCTTTTAATACACCTAATCGCACCAACAAGAGTGAGTGCCTATTTTTTTCTTTTTTCTATTTATTCTGTTGCTGGGGCAGCGACAAATTTTTGATAACGCGCACCACACAATGTAACTGGACTGTGCGACATAAAAAAAAAAAAATATATATATATATATATATATGCAAACTAGCGGCACTCACAGGGTTTCTTAGTACAAATAAAAGGTTTTTATTGAACTCGACGTAACGAGTTCAATAAAAACCTTTTATTTGCACTAAGAAACCCTGTGAGTGCCGCTATTTTGCAAAGCTCTATCTACCCTCATTGCTGAGCACCCAGGTACTGCCTTGGTCTATGGAGTGCACCTTTGGACTTGACACCTTGACACCTTTGGATAGAAATCGTGGGGAATGGACAATATTAGTCTATGGAAATTTGGAGCAGGGCTGGACAATGCCTCATTAGAGAATAAGAGTAAAGGTATTCACAGCTCATATTACGCAACAGCTGATAGTCGTTCAACTAACATATCATTATACATTACCTGTTTGTCTTAAAAACATATTTTCTGTGAATATTAATGTCTGAAAATGCACGATAAATTTGTAATAACTCTGAAAATAATAGGAAACCTGAAACAGCGTGCATTTATAATCTGTGTATAAACATGCCTGGCCAACCCTTATGCCAGTGAGTAAATGTCAAATCAGTAAAGCTAGGCTCCAGTGCACATACATTAGGACTAGAAAACGACATTACTGATCACCTAGTAATGTACTGGATACTGGATAACCCGTCGCATAATCAGTTTATTCTGTTTTAGGTCGGGTGTTGGCAAAACCAACTAATTGTTGTTGTATGCCCTGTATATTTCTTTTATCAGGGAACCATCTTACGGTGAGGCTCAGCTATTTCCCTGTGTAATAGAGAGACACAAGAACAGATAATAAGTAGATGCCATACAGTTTGAAGACACAAATTGAATACTAAGTAAAATTTATCAGAAGGTAAAAAGACCATTCCCTAGAGTGAACAAGCGTTCTCCAAACGGTGTTACCCCCTTTGATATGAATTTGCCTCAATGGTTCCCAATGTAAATGCCTGTGGTTCCCAAGCAATGTGGCTGGCCCCACTGGGAGGGGGCAGAAGGTTTGGGGCAGTGGAACTCAGCCGAAAGGCTAATTATGAGGACAATTGGCTCTCCTAGATACACATGAAAGGCCAGTTAGGTTAAGACTTGGAGTAAATACGCATGTGTTGCCCTAAACATTATTATAACTATGATGGAAAGTGTTGTTCCTATTTCAGTACTCGTTTCATGAGTCAAGGGGGGCCCTGACCATTGAATGAACTATGGGGTGCTATGGCCAAATGTTGGACAATTTAAGTTGGGCTTAAGGGCTCTTACACACGGGTGTTTGTTTGTGCACTCCCCTGCGTTCTCTTTTCTTCCTTTCAGCCACCGGGGAGCACAGGAGTAGACGCACTGAAATATTGTCCATGGGGCTGTACTCACACAGACGCATGTAAGCGCCGAACGCAGGTTGGGATGCTGCGTGTTGCATTTTACCTGCGTTTGGTGCTTAGATGCATCTATGTGAGTACAGCTCCATGGACAATATTTCAGTGCGTCTACTCCTGCACTCCCCTGTAGCTGAACGGAAAAAAGTGCAATTTATGGGAATGCACAAACACCCGTGTGTAAGAGCCCTTAAAGGAAAACTATACCCCCCAAACAATGTAGGTCTCTATTAAAAGATACTGAGTAAAACAGCTCATGTGTAAAACCCTGCTTCATGTAAATGAACCATTATCATAATAATATACTTTTTTAGTAGTATGTGCCATTAGGTAATCATAAATAGAAAATTGCCATTTTAAAAAATAAGGGCCGCCCCCTGAGATCGTAAGATTCACTGTGCACACATACAAACCACATGTAAGGTCACATGAGCCAATTAACAGACAGAGTTCTGCCTTTTGCTTCCTCACTTCTTCCTGTTACAGTTAGTGTTGTAGTATTTCTGGTCAGGTGATCTCTGAGGCAGCACAGATAGAGTCACGAAATGGTGGTTCAAGGCAAGAGATGTAAAAGGGCAATATTTATGTAAATATATATTCCAGTTTGGTAAGATTCTTTAATATGTCATTCAATTTGATATAAACTATCTGTTGCTTAAGTATTCATTTTGCGGGTATAGTTTTCCTTTAATAAGCCGCAGCCTTATAATATAAATATCAATGGAGGCTACAGCAAATAATTAAACATTTCCATAAAGTGTGGAGTTAATTTAGTAAACAGTAATAATAATAAGTAGAAGGCAGAGGGGGTGTATTACTACTATGCAAAATGTTACAGCTTGGACTTAATCCAATAAATTCATCTGAGTGTCAACAAAAAGGATTGCTCTTATAATTCATAAAGAAATGTACTTGTTTAAAAAAAATGAGGGGGGGGGGTTGTGCCTAGATTTCATTGTAAAGGGAAACATTTGAAGGAAATGACTGAAGGGTAAGAAATACCTAGAATCCCACCACTGTAAACATTACAAAACAACTGAAACCTGAATTTGAAAGAAAAAAAAAACTTCTATTCAGTGTTAGTTGTGTAAATAAATGCCATTGATGAATACACTAACACAAACGGAGAACCATGTTTAGCACAATTACAAGATGTGGCTTGAAAACAATGTTGTAACCATGCCACTGCATGCAGTCCACAAACATGCCCACAAGTGACCACACATCACATGACACAAGTACTACCTAGACTGCTCAAGTGTACTGTTGCTTGGGTGGATCAGCTAGCAACTGTCTATTGTCCGACCCTCTGTGGTCATTTTCAGCAAAGTCAAATGCTGAGTTGACTCAACCCTTATCTTCTTCCATCTAGAGGGATAAAAAAGTCAAGTCACCACCACCTGAGTATCTTGGAGAGATTGCACTCAGATTCTATTTAAAGAAAATGAGGAGGATTTAGCTCAATTGGTAGATTTAAAGGAGTACTTTTAGGAAAATGAAAATTTAATATAAACTTCATCACACTGAAATAAGAAACTTACTAAACACAATCAATTAAATATTCAGCATTGTTTCTGAAATAATGGAGTTTATCTTCACTCTCTCAGCATCTGTTTCTCTTCATTCTCTCTTCATGCAGGAGATGGGTTTCATATAGTCGTTGACAGTTAGATCCAATATATTTTATAGGGGGGGCTTTCCTTTCCTAGCAGATGTATTAGAACTCACTCAAATAACGGATTCCAATACAAACAAAATAACTGCTTTTTGCACAAATTCTGCATGTAGAGAGACATGATGTCTGCTGATTTTGATAGCGTGAGCTCTAATGCATCTTCTAGACAAAAGGAGCCCCCCTATAAGATATATTGGATCTAACTGTCAATGAATATCTGACACCCAACTCCTGCATGAAGACAGAATGAAGAGAAACAGATGCTGAGAGAGGGATAGTAAAAATAAACTTAATTATTTTAGAAATAGTACAGAATTTTTTATTGATTGTATTTAGAAAAGTTCTTATTTCAGTATGCCGGAGCTTATATTAAATTTTAATTTTCCCCTTTAATGGTGTAAATGCCCTGTCAAACTAGGTGAATGAACCTTCCACCCGATTACAACATTTACTTTTAAAAAGAAACTATATTTCGGCAAATCTTATTGCAAATGTGTTATTTGCTCCATTAACAAACTGAGAAAACCTATCCAAATGACCATGTCTGGACTGAGTATTAAAATAGGACCTGGCATTTCAGCTACATAGAGGCCCAATCAGCCCACACAGAGGCTCAAAAAGCCCTTGTTAGCCCACTAAATAGTGACTTTCTATGGCACCTTATAGCAGCCCCTCTGGCATTTGCCAGAAGCTACAGATTGCCAGTCCGGGCCTGCAAATGACCAATTATTTATTTGTTTATTATTTATTTATTGAGTCTTCTCTCTCCCCCCCCCCCCCCCACACACACAAATAATGGCTTTTGCTATCAGCATTCAACAATTGTGGGCTATAAAGTAGTTGCCTGCATTACCGTTTAAAGAGAGTTTTTAAAAAGTTGGGGCACTATAACATGTAAATAAAAAGAAAGAGGATGATTTGCAGATCATGGCAGATCATGTAACCTTATATTTAATTGCAAACAGTACAAAAACTGTCCAATTTTGAAATAAAGGATCATTGTTTACTAAAAAAAAAATACATGTTCATTTTGAATCTAATGCCAGCAACATAAAAAAAAAAAAAGTTAGGAACAGGGGCAACAATAGACTGAAGAAGTTGTGAAATGCTAAAAAGAGCAGATCCCAGAGAGGCTGGGTCTCTCAGAAGTAAAGATGGAAAGGGGGGACAACCATTATGTGGAACACTGCATGGGCAAATACTGCAACAATTTAAGAACAGCGTTCCTCAACATAAAGGGACAAGGCCGAGATCTTATGGATGGCCATGATCTTCAGGCCCTCAGGCAACACTGCATTAAAATCACAATAATGGAAATCAGTGCATGGGCTCAGGAATACTTCAGAAAGGGAAGCTCTGCCATGCAAAGAGAAACCATATATAAACTTGATCCAGAAACTTGCCAAAGTTAATTTCAGGTGGACTGGGGCAAAGTGGAAAAACTGTCCTGTAGTCTGACAAATCAAAATTTGAAATTCTTTTTGGAAATCATGGACACCAAGGCTAAAGAGGAGAAGGACCAATCAGCCTGTAATCAGCACGCAGTTCAAAAGCAAATGTCTCATGATGGTATGGGGATGCATTAGTGCAAGTGTCATGGGGAACCTGGACATCTGGGAAGTCACTGTTAATGCTGAATGATACATTCAGGTTTCAGAACAACATTTGCTGCCATTCACATGACATTTTTTTCATGGAATGAGATTGTAGTAAATTGAGTAAATGTGTCCATACACATGCAGACACTGTCTACTCGGTCACTTGTTTTCCAGTGTATGATACAAAAACTTTAGCCCTACTTAATTGGGATTCAAGTGAAGCTCATTCATAGAGTTAAGGCTGGAAAAAAGTTAGCCAAGGACTGCTTCTGACCACGGAATCACAGCCAAAGGTCAGCCGCTGGTCACCAAATTGCTGGCCTGAAGGCTTGCCTATTGACTCCCTAATAAAGGTATTAAAGGGTTTTATGGACTATTTGCAGATTCACACATGTAAGAGCAAGTTCTTGGCTTTCTGTCAACAACCTACCCAATCACCACAGCCCTACTGTATTATCATCCCCCTTTAAAGTAGCCATAGTAGCCAGGGGTATGACAGCAGGGAAAAAAACATAAATGTGGCCATACAATGTCAGATCTCTACTTTTAACAGAATGAGAGGATCTGATTTGGCCCCATGCACAAGATAAACTGGGCTGAGCCAAACATTGGTCCAAGGCCCCAATGACTGGATCTTGCACTGGAACCTACAGAAGCCTGTCCAACAGGAAAGGACCTCCGACAGGACCATTCAGTGGGATTTTCAAACCTGTCCAATTAATATCTGCCTGATACTCATCTAGATATCAGTCATGGGGTGCATACACAGCCAATGAGCCAACAGCTTGGTCTAGAGGGACCGAGAAGGCAGCTTTGATTGGATGGCAACCTTAAGTCTTCTCATTATCTCTACAGAGATGTGACAAAACTATGGCAGCTGAACTATTTACATTTACAGAGAACAATTCGACTAGAAATATTTAGTGCACAGGGGTATTTACAGGAGTCATGGGAACCACAAAAAAAGAAACAATTTTTGTCCTGTAGCAGAACTATAAAATCTAGTATTGAGCATCTTACCTGGGTGGGGCACTGTACCATCAGGAATTGTTCTGTAACAGCCATAGTACTGCCCATTTCTTAGACAATTAGCTCATGAATTAAAAATCACAAAAAAAGCGTTTTGACACAAGCCTTAGTTTGATTGGGACTGTGAAGGAGTGTGACATTCACGTAGGAATACAAAATAATGTGGGCAGGGGAAGGCACAGAACGGGTTTGATCATACTTCTAAATGAATAAATATGGAGTGGTACTGGGTGAGAGGCAATAATAATGATATGTACACAAAACAACATGAAATGTGTAATGCTGACCTGAAACACAAATACACCACTTAAACCGCATGACAGATGGCATAGTAATAAAAAATATTCTGGGGACTGGACACTAGTTTGAAGAGCAATAGGTCTACCAGATCTACCTAGTAGTGTTGGCTAAAATAACGTATGGGGTACTGCAGATCAGCAATAGCAGCAAACCTACTGGTATACAGTTTGGAAACACCTTTACCAGCCATTTTGTTGTTTACTCAATCTTCATGTTCAATAATGTCGAGTGCAGATATAGAACAGCAATAAAAACAGTTTTCCAAGTCATATTCCGGAAAAGGAGACACAACAAAAGCAGAAAGCACAGAAGCAGCTTGTATAATGAAAAAAAAATCAAATAATTAAGTCATGGTCCTGCCTTATGTAGCCTGGCATCATCCAACATGCGGAATTTTATAGAGTATTTTCAAGCACTCAAAATCCATGCTTTGAAATGGAATGAAATAAGAAATAATGAAATAAGAGCATGTGGAAGGGATGTTTCTGGAGTCGTGCTAGGGCTTTTATGCACTGCATGCACTCCTTAACATGACCAGGTAAAACAAACACACGGAAGCAAATGCCGAGCAAACAACTGCCAGTTTGGATGTTAGTAGAAAAACCATGCCTTCTCCATCTTTCTCAGTGCTGGTTAGTTCTCTCTACTCATGCAGAAAAATAGATCCCCTCCTACTCTACCTAATTTTGCTCAGCTGATTCCTTGCCCGTGACAGAGGTTGCAGGGCGATGTACTCGTCACTTAAAGTAATTCTGCTGGCAAACATCTACAAGTGGACAGAAAAGGGATGGGACATATAACACGTAAATAAAAAGAATTAACTTCACAAAGGCAATTTTAACACATGGGGGAAGAACTTCTCAAAAAGAAAAAAAAATGAAGACAATAAAATAAACCTGGGATTGGATTTGTTTTGAGAGAAAAAAACTGAATACAGTAAAGTATTCACTACATTTTTGGCTATTTTGTGTTCCTCAACCAGGGAATCAAATAATTGAATTAGTAAATACAACCTCTCTTAAAAATGCAGCCGTCAATTGAACTGGGGTGAACTTACGAATTCTGTCCCATCCACCTATATACCACTGATGTAACAAACCTTTTGCACTAAAAAGCTAAGAATTTTGTAGAAAAATGCCAGAATACATTTCATAGTCAATATTAAGTTAAAGAACTGAGAAAATATACAAAAGACTGCAATATGTAATATTCCAAGCGGTAACTCGTTTTGTGATTATTCTTCCTTACTTTGTGGCTTAACGGAAATAAAAGTAAACACTTTTTTAGAGGAAAATATTTATATACATGCAACTAAAAAAGTAAAAAAAAAAAGCTGAGTAATGATAAGACTACATCATTAGGTTTTTTTCTTCTTTAACACAGTCATGTGAAAAAGTAATGTGAACAATTTGATCTTCACGGACAGTATATAAAGATAAGTTTGTATTTGTTATTTTACCTTCACCTTTTAATACTGTTTAAATGAAGATGAAATACCTGTATGCTGAAAAACAAATTGTGTTGTGTTTTAAACATTAGTGACACTGACGCATATTAAAAATAATAAAGTGCAATGCAAAATAAATCAGACCCAAGGCCAATTTTCTAATTTCATGATATAAAAAAAAAAAATTAACTGAATTTTATCCTGTGATATTTTAATGTCACAGCACGTAAAGTCAGTCCATTTTTTATGTGATATTGACACATAGTCACAGTGCTCTATGAAAACATATCACATAAAAGAACCCATAGTTATACTGGGCTATTTTATTATAAAAATATAAAAACTTTTTTTTTTTTTTTTAATAACAGTTTCTAACAGTACGATAAAAAATTCCATAAGGAAACACTTCCATATGATGTACTAAAGCCCAACTCTCTGGTTGATATGAGGCACATGCGCCCACACAAACCGAGGGGACATATATGGGGGTACATCAGCCAAAGAATAGACAGAGGCATTTAAGCAAGTCTATTAATTGTCTGATGATCCAGAGGGAAAAAACACAAATATTGTGTTGTGTGTATATTTTTTAAAAGCAGCTTAGTGCTCTTTTGTCAATTCCAAACGTAACCCATTATTCCACTGATCTCTGAACATGCGTCAGGCACAAGAAAATGTGATGAGATAAGAATGGAGTAGAATGCAACTAGCTAATGCATTTAAAGGAGAATTCAACCCTGTATAAAAAAAAAAAAAAAAACTAGGGATGCACCGAATCCAGGATTCGGCCATTTTCAGCAGGATTCGGATTCAGCCGAATCCTTGAGCCAGGCCGAAAAAAATCCGAATCCTTAAAATCATGTGACTTTTCGTCACAAAACATGGAAGTTTTTCCCCACCTCGCTGATTTGCATATGCAAATTAGGGTTCAGATTTGGATCGGTATTCGGCCGAATCTTTCACGAAGGATTCAGGGGTTCGGCCAAATCCAAAAAAGTGGATTCGGTGCATCCCTAAAAAAACCCCTGTACCCCCCACCCCAGGTAGACCACCCTCCCTCCTCCCCCCAGGCGCAGATTCTGCCAGCGCATCCATCTTCTGGGTCCTTGGTAAGCTGACTGGGAGATCGGCAATCTCCGTCAATTTTGGTGCATGTGCAGTTGTCGAGAACCGGCTAATTGCTCCAACTGCGCATGCGCCGACATACTGATCTCCCAGTCAGCTTACAGAGGACGCGGAGGATAGAATCTGTGCCGAGGGGTAAGTATAAAGTATGGGGCATTTCCCCGGAGAGGCAGTTAGCCTGGAGGGGGGGGTGGGTACAGGGGTTTTTTTTTTTTATACAGGGTTGAATTCTCCTTTAAGAGAGCTCAAACTTGAGTTTCAAATGTGTGTTTAAAAAAAAATGCCCTTAGAACCTGCATTATTTCCTGTCAAGTGACCAATTGGTTGGTTATTGGGATATGAATTCTCTGCACGTTAAGTTCTCATTTAGTATGTGTAGTTCCACTTTAAGACAATCAACAAAAAAAACTGACATATGCTCTTTGATTAATTTAGTAGCACTGGGCTACCACCTCCATTTTTACTTTAAACGTGGGCCAGTCATATCAGCCCAGTCTTGATAACACTTGACTGTACAGGAAGGGGGCACCAAATGAGCCATTACGTGAAAAACAAACAACCCTGAGTGAAAAGTATCTCTTGACAGAAAGCATGAAAAGAACTGTGCTGTGAGGTGGGAAAAGCCTTTGTTATTTGTTTTGCCCAGTTATGATTTGCTATTCAGTAACATTACAGAACTGGTCCAAGGTCTGAATAATTTTGCATTAGAGTTTAACAATGAATAAAAGCATCCATATTTCAGGAAATATGAGCCTTAAAATGACATGCTGTCATTCACTCTTGCAAGCATTCTACTATACAACAGAACAAGCTGTAAAGTAGTGCACTTCCCAGAACCTCAAGGGCTATATAAGGCACAACCAGCAAAATTCACTCACTTTTACCAACAGTTCAAAGATTAATTTAGGGTTACCAAACAGCCATATGCTAAAAATACCTTATAGACCAAACAGAATTTTAAAAACAACCTAATAATAAATTTGGTATCTCAAATGCAAAACTGCAATAAAGCATTTGAAGCAGGTTTCTAGAACTAAAACAACCTTTTGAAAATAAAAAATATGAAAACCTGCATGACGGATGCAAGAATTTCTTGTTAGCAGCCCACCAATTAATGTAGAGGAGCAGAAAATGTAATATTTGTTGTTAAAAATGAGGAGGGGTAGTAAGTTAAGACTAAAAAAAAAGGTGAATTCCTTTCAAGAGGACAATATTAGACTATTACTGCAAAGAGCATTTTCTTAGTTATCGGGGAACAAAAATGGTATTGTTCCACAATTTACTTTCAGTCGTAATATGTGGTCTGTTTTCTATGGTATAAAATAGTACTTTGTACATTACTTGCTTTAGCTTAGGGCACAATATTTTTACTGCCACAAATAGAAATATCACTGGGGCACAGTCAGGTGCTCTTGACCATTACCGTACTACACTAGTAAGAGCATGTTCTTATCCTTAGAGTACCCCCTTAAATTGCTAGTCTAGGTATTGCCTTTAATGATAGCACCCATTGTTTCCTTGGCTTGTATAGCGTTAGAAGTTGTAGTTCATTAACAGATGGGATCCAAAAGTTTAATATCCATGGCTATTGCATATATTAGTTTATTTTTCCTTAATATTCTTCAGTCGTACAGATTGCATTTAGAGTGCAGTGAAGCAATACATCCCTAACTTTATGGATAAGTCAAGTATACATTTTAGTATACATCAAGTGCACAATGAAATAATCACTAAAATAATAGCTCCTATATGCATTTCTCAGTACCTGAGCCTTTTCTGTGCATGTTGGATACAGGTGTCGGTATGCCACCTTCTTCATGACGTCAAAAAAGAGGCAGAATATGATGATGATGATTATAGCAAACCAAGCAGAACCACTGGACAGCAGCTGCACAAACACAAAGTACATGTCCTGGGTGTGCAAGAACGGCCTGCAAAACACAACAAAAACACATAGGTAAGCATTCAGGAGTGATTACTGCTTAGTAACTACAAGGTGGCACACATACAAACACGTGTACACATTTGTGTGTGTATCTATGTATATAAAGTCTAAATAAATGTGTGTACATGCCATAAAACGAAGGACTTCTAAAGCAACAACATTAATAACAGCCTGATATCAAAGATTTAGATACAAAAAGTAAACAAGGAAGTAACTATAGGTGCACAAAATTTTAATTAAATTATTTCAAACTTGAAAGTGCTCAATATAACCATTTAAAAGAACACATTATCACACACACACACTATGAAAGGCTCTTTTTATGCAGTCAATTAAAAACAACCTAATTAAGAGAGAACTACAGCTTTACAAACTAGGCTTAAAAAGGCTACACATTGTGTTTTGGGATTCCTTTTTAGCCCAGGGAGATCATAGCTGATTCACAGCATACTATGCTTAACATTAACAATTGTAAGATGGCCTGATAATATCCAAGACTTCTGTGGACAAATTCGACGAGATGTATCATTAAAGTTATAGGGATGCTGAACTCTGCTTGGTAAAGTAAGTTCAGTAAATAAAACATAGAATATCTGTTTAATAATTTTTAAGCTTGAGCAAGCTTTTAAAGGACAAGAAAAAGTGTAAATCCCTGTGGGTTGCCTGGGCTCCCTTCATGCTGGGGTATAGCTCTGCCAGCTCCACTAGACCAAACATCCCTATAGTCCAGACAGCCGCAAGGGACCGGGAAACTTTAAGAAGATAAAGGCATTGTATCTGACAGAAATATACCTGGGTGAAACTTCAGTGAAAGTTTAAAGTCATCAATTGGAATCACTGGGCAGTGTGTAATATATTGGGATATAGGATTTACATTTTCCTTGCCAGGATTGCCAATAAGAGGTTCACATGAACCCATAACAAATCCATTTCATATAATCCGAAGACTTACTCATAGTTATAGTTCCAGATCTACAGAAATGTCAAGATTATTGCAAACATATTAATGGAATCTTTTGCAATAATGCAGTTACCTAACAAATCCGATATCTCAAGCTCTCACACATCAACTATTTAGTAAACAAACAGTAAAGTTTGTGCTCTCTGCTTCACCTACCAGATGATTCCACCATAAAAGAGAGAAAATATAAAATAAAACGCAATGGAACCCCAAGTAACAAAGTGATTTATCCAGGTCCAGAAATGAGTTTCAAGCGCCATCTGGAAGAAAAAAGAATGTATTTACATTTCATTTACAATTGTTTTTATTTTATTTTTTAATTGCATGGGAGTGTGGTTAAAGACCAGTGGAGTAACGATGAGGGGAGCAAATGAACCAGGGCCCAGAAGACCTGCATTGCTATAGCCATAACCACTGAAGCTCCTCTGCACTGTGGCTAGAATCCACTGAACACCAGCAAAGCTTGCAATAGCAAATCATGCAGCGGTAGGGCACTAGTTCAAATTTTGCTCCAGTAACCTAAAGACTAGCCTTAAACAAACACATAAGGCTAATGTCACACCCAGAGATTTGAGAATGGTGAGCAGCTGCAATCTTTCTACAGAAAAGTAGCTGCAACATAATCACTTAACCTGCCTCCAATAAATTGGCTTCCTTTAGAATACTTGTCTGAATACATTAAAAAGGTGATAGAATTGAAATGACTGCCAATCCTGTGTATTTGTGCTTTGGGTTTGTATGTTAACATATCTGCAACAAACACTTCAGAACAGTCTCCTTATTTTATACATTAAAAACTTATGAAAAAAAACAAACAACATCCTACCTTCATAGTAACAGTAATGACCATTACGGTAAATACCAGCGTCCCAAAAGTCCAGTTCCCAAACATCTAGAAAATAAAACAAGAAACATGTTTTTAAAAAGTGTAGTTCTGCACAATCTCCATCCAAAACCATTATACAATCCAGGAGCTTACTTCAGAAGAGCAGTTTTATCATCAGAGCTAAATCTGTGTAAAAATGTTCCTTGAATAGTTTCTATAAGTCGAAATTGTAACTTACAGCAGGATAAAACATGATGTAATTATCTTTAACAGATTATATTATAAGCAATTGTTGGTAAAAGTATACATACACTACATGGACTTAAACCCCTCTGTAAACTAGAGCCCAACAGCAGGATATGTGCACAACCCACCCGACAATTTATGGGTAAGATCACACAGGGAACTCGATAACTAGATACTTGTATTTGGCTAAAAAGTTTCATTGCTTCCTATGTGGGCAAACTCAGCGCACTTTTCCAATAGAAATGAATGCAATGTTTATCTAGGCAGCTACAAGAGGCAATTGCTAATGTCCCTGTAAACAGAAACCCCTTAAAATTAGCTTTATGTAGGTAATTTCAACACAACGTGCAACTTTTTTTTTAATGACTTTGTTTATCTTGTTAACTGGGGTCTCACTTAACCTTCCACTTTTTTAGGCTGAAGAATGGCGAAACAGCTAGGCAAAATAATTTTAAAAAGCAAAAAAAGTAAAGGTCAATTGCAAAGGATCTCAGACTTTTACACCCTACATCATATGAAAAGTTACGCTAAATGTAAACAGCTCCTTTATCCGTGTAGAATGGACAATAAACAGACACCATGAAATAAGACAAATTTCAATAAACACAAAACATTGAACCGAATCTTTTCATGTATCAAAGAAAACAGGAATTAAAAAATAAAATAATAATAATACAAAAAAAGAGCAATATTCTGTGCAGGTAAGTGCCACTAAAAAATGCATAATGAAATACTGGAATTCTTAAGGAACCAGATGAATTTGTAATTTGGCCAACATAAATATACTGCAATACTTGTATGTGGACAAACAATCCCCATTTTGTTTAAAGGGGAAGGCATTTTCAGTAGCACAATATCAAATTAAAATGGATGAAATATTTTCTCAGTGCTGCAACCATTAAATGCTCTTTACTTTCTTGAGAGGTATCTTTTTTTCCAAATTAAATGAATTATATGCATTTACAAGATTACATACAGAAATTTGCACTACCAAAGAAAAACTAATAAAACACTTACAGATAAGGGCTTATTTACTAAAGGAGTAATGATTTTTCTTTTTTAATAAAGCAATATTTCTTCCCAATATTAAAGTTGCATTTCTCCTACTATAATATTCTATGACTGATACCACTAGTGACTGCTAGTAAACTGTATGCAAAGGGGGGTAAAAATGGCACCTGTGATTAAAGGGACGGAACGTTGATTGGACAGACATTCGTGTACATTTGATTCAACAGCTCTACAGAGCTTATTTTTAACTAGAGTTAAGCTGTACATACGCATTCAAATAGCAAATTATTATTAATTTTTTTAAAGGAAAGATACTGGAAAAATGTTGTCTATACCTGTATTTCCGCTCTCAACTAAACATGAAATGGATAGGAACACAAAACTCACAAAACATCTCTTTATAAGAAATCTTTAAAGAGAAACTTCCTACAGAATGAAAGGGTTCAATGCATCCTTTTTATATTTACATATATACAGTATACTGACATGTAAGAGAGTCACATCAAAGCTAAAGCACTTATTTTAGTAGGTGCGGTTTCTCTTTAAAGGTCTGATAAAACATATAAAGACTCTCTCTGCACCAATACAAGCCTTCTGTAAAAGAATAGCTTGGCTGGCTGTTTCATTTTTTTGTAATCTACTAAATCAGGGACAGACCACCAATGATACATCTGTCATTCTGTAATTTCTTTTTTTATTTTAATAGAAGGCTGTTACTGGAGCTGTGTGGAATGCAACATATAGCTCCTATCCCTTCAATCATACTCTTACCAGTTGCCTGTTAGGTTTCAAAATCTGATGGCATGCACAGCATGGAAAGGAGGAAAAGGGAAGAGAAGTAGAGCCAAAAGATAAAGCAATAGTAAAAAAACAGAGACGGCAATTCAAGTGTAACCATTTGGTACGCTAAAACTTTATATGGACTATGTAAATACACTGGCAAAACAGTGTACACTGACTGTACTCAATACAAAAGCATAAATCTAAAGCATATACTTTATGAAAATAAAAGAAAAAAAAAAGCTTTGAATATAGCAAGCGGCTCTCCTTCAACATTGTTTACACAGGTATAATTTACAAATGATTTTTACATTACCGGTAACTATTTGGTACTATTAAAGGGGCAATATACTCCTTGTTTAACACAGCAGGGGAAACTTTTTTTTATAAGAATGCATTTTAGTTTATTTTCTACTTTAGTCTTAAGCATTAATAAGTCAACAACATTCATCATGCCCAAACATTATGAATATTGTGTACACTGGTAAATATTTTACAAATGTGCAATGTGTGGAAAGTCAAAGGGTGAGTTTTAAAGATATTTCTTACCTGGCCATTTCCAAGTAGGGATGTGTCCTCCCCCATTAGAAAGTATGACCCAAAAAAGAACACAAAGGCATGCGCAAAGCCCAAAAGGGTCCAGTAAAGAAATGGTTTAAAACCAAGAAGGGCATTTTTACGGATGTCTCTGTAGGGAAAAACAAACAGGTCATATCATTCTATGAAATTAAACTCTGTTTACAGGTTCATCTTCATTTCCTAAAGGGATCCGGTCATCGGAAAACATGTTTTTTTTTTCAAAATGCATCAGTTAATAGTGCTACTCCAGTAGAATACTGCACTGAAATCCATTTCTCAAAAGAGCAAACAGATTTTTTTATATTCAAATTTGAAATCTGACATGGCACATGACTTGGGGCAGCTGGGAAATTGACAATATGTCTAGCCTGGTGTCAGATTTCAAAATTGAATATAAAAAATCTGTTTGCTCTTTTGAGAAATGGATTCCAGTGCAGAATTCTGCTGGAGCAGCACTATTAACTGATTCATTTTGAAATTTTCTTTCAGTATCCCTTTAACACTCAAAATGTTAGCACTTAAACAACAGAATATAGCAACAATGTACAGGTTTATTGTTAATGTTGCAATGCCATGATATAATTAGGACACATCACCATACCATAATACGATAAAAAGTGAAGAGAACAATGATGTGAATGAATTGACTTTAATTATAGTTATGTAAAGTCCACTACTGAAAATTGAATTCAACCACCTGCTTAAAAGATTTCAAAAGTGACCTCAGAGTTTCATGATCTGAATTAATTTTTAATCCCCTCATAACTATACTGGCATTTAGGAAACTATGATTATATTAAGATACTTACCGATAGAGACCAGGTTTTGATTGTAAAACATGTGGATGCACATGTTGCTCAAACAGACTGTACATTAGAATAGGTAAGGAGGTGAAACAAATATTGTACAAAGTCAGGTATACACTGTCATACAGTGTCTGGAATAAACAAAACAGAAGGTATGTTAAAATTCAACTACAACTTTATATTAACACCTAAAACATGTTACAATCCTAAAAAGTGCATTTATGGGGGATTTCCACCCAAGGACTATTCTGACAAATGGAAATGTGATTTTGAAAGAACCTACATTTTGATACGATGAAGCAGAAACAGCCGATTAACAGACCTGGAGGAGAATCAACTTTGGCTAAATTGTTTCAAAACCAGAATTAATTATAAATAACCTTAACTAATATTTTTAAAGTTACTTGAAAAGTGGCTTAGAGTGACACTACCCCCCCCCAAAAAACAAAAAACTGTTTTTACATGAAGCATTTTTTAAACGTCTAGCTATTATACTTATGTTTTTTTTCATGTAAATAGTCTGACAAGTGGTCATATCAAAGCTTTTCAAGACATCATTATCTATAAAAGAATCATTGCACTTTTCCAAGATAGTATTTCCCGAACGTGGTGATGCAGTTAACCAGCGATTCTAAATACACACAGATAAACGCATGCTTCTTTGACTGAACTCTGTCTGCCCAGATGCTGTTGAATCTTTATTACAGATCTGTAATATGTTAGTTATGGTATACAGAATACCACCGTTGCCAGAATGCATATGCCACATGTTACCATGCAATTTCCTGTGTGTGTGATTTAAGTGATTTGTTATTAGTTCTGTGGGTGTTCCTGGTTGGAGTAATTTCCTGTTCCTGTTGCAGTTCGTATGTGTGAGCTCTCTCTAAAGCTGCATGTTCCTGCATTACTGATATGCATCTCTCCTAAATAAAGTTATTAGCAGCAAAGGATTGTGTGGAACTACATCACTGCTGTGCAATAATCTGATACCAAGGAACTCTGATAGGTCATCTAACCCTGAATATAAGAGAGTTGTACTGAATAGTTACAACAGATGCAAGCACATGGAGGAAATTTCTGGAGGAAATGCATACTCAGATGTTTTAATGCTGAAATCTGCGTCTTGGTTTGAGCACAAAAACTGATCAGCCTGCGTTTATTCACAGGCTGAGAAACATCCGAATGCGGCCATAGCCATATTTTCTCTGAATTAGAAGATCCCAGCTGAAGATTATAATAAGAATACGTTGCTTTATGTTTAGAGACAACATATATGACAGGGCTTCCTAGGAGTTAAATGTTTAACCAGCCCAATAACATTACTGAAAAACACATAATATTCCACTTACTTGCTGTGAGAATAAACAATAGAACTGATACAAAAACTGAGGTGTAATAAAACACACATTCTGCAAAAAGAGAATAACAATTAGCAAAATACTCTTTGCTTATACGTTTGGTAAAACTGCATGAAAAAAAATGCATAACATGTGCAAAGTCACTAAATACTAATAAGTCCTGGTCAAAGAATTTCTTGCATGTAATTTCAATGGAGGACTAGGTTATTAAAATGAGCTTTAGAGGGGGATAAGATGAGGTTATAAAGGTCAGCGATGAAAGTCACGTATGATTTTCTGTTATGGGGCATTTATTTCCAGTGATGTACAGCTGACCCAGTACAAGTGAAAAAGAATGGTTCTTTAACCCTAAACCAGCTAAGTGGAGATACAAAAATATGCACTGATGTAATAGATTTACAATAAACTGATAGATGAGAAGTTCATTGTTCCATTCAAACTCTGATACCATAACACTGCCACAAAAGGGCCTCATTAATTGCCAATACATGAAAGAGCACATACCTTATAAAAAAAGTACTGTACAAGGGTAGCTATTCTAATATAGTAATAGTGTCCATGCACCAGAAGCAATTTTGAGAGGAATTTAAATCTTGCAATTGCATAATCACTGTTCCGTACAGCTTGCCTGCCTTCCTTTCCCATTATTCCTACAAATACAAGAGGTAGAAAAATAAATGCACAGAAATTGTGTCAATTAAATAAAAACATGGTAAAAACATTGCTATGTGCAAAACACCCAAACCACAAATAGTGACATACCTATACCAACATGAGCTTCCTGTATCATGCTGACATCATTTGCCCCATCTCCAACAGCTAGGGTTATAGGCTTCTCTGGAGATGTTTTTAGTAGTCTTACTACCTGCAGTAAAAAAAAAAAAACCATTTAAAATTTAAATCTGTACTCCAAAATAACTTATTCATAGGGCACTGAAATGATAAAGAAACCCTCCACCTGCACCGCTCCCTCTCAGCAGGACATGTTACATTTAAAGGTGTCCCTTTGTGTGCACCGAATATAAAAATTCAGTGGGAAAGACATGTCACCTTGGCTCTTCTTCTGTAAGAGCTGCCAGCCGATTGAAGCACTGAAGCTCAGTCTGGGACTGGCTGCAACTGCACACGTATTTTAATCTGATAGAAGTATCTAAAGTGTCACAAGTGGGTGCCTGCCAACCCCACTATGCAACTATGCATTTTTATATCAGATGCAGAGATAGAGACACTTCTGACAGTAAAGGTGGTGCGAAGAAAGAAAGGGGAAGGGGAGTTCTGATGCAAGGAGTCTGGGGATTAGGTAATTGTTTCTTTCTTCTTGAAGTCCATGCAACTCCATTGAATTACAACATTTCTAAATAATGCTGCATTTACAATTGAGAAAGATATAAAATTCTATAATTTTCATCAATCTCTTCAAGGCTAAATTATGAGGTTGGAGCATTGACTGGAATGTTAACCTATTAATGATTTACAGTAACATTCTTTGTTAGAGTAAAGGAGTACAACCTGAAATGCATACCAGATCAGCTAAATTAACAAAAGTTAAACTCAAAATATGAAAACAGTTTACCTTTGCTTTCTGTAAAGGAGCCATCCGGCAGCACAGAACTGCAGAACAATTTCTACAGACATCCATGAACAGCTTTTCATGTTCCCTGAGTGCAAGAGAAAGGCTGGCTCCATCAACAACCAGCCCGTGCTGTATAACATGGTCATCTGTCAACCTAGACAAATCCAGACAATGTTTTTTAATATTCAGTGGAAAGCTATAACATTCTGACAAGTCCATCTATCTTCAATCTGATCCCCAAGCCCCTTCCCACAAGTCTGCTTAACAATGGGAGAAGGCAGAAGATTTAATAGCTCCACAATGGGCTGCTATATTCGGACAGATAAAATCCCTATATGCACTCACCATTGTCTCAACATAAAGCCCAAAATACTACAAAACATATGGCCCTTGAAAGTTAGGAATGTTTACTTAGAAGATACATTTTGGTATAAAGTAGATGGTATTTTAAGATAAATACATATGAGAGTTGGGGGTACGGAGTAAAAACCTAGGTCAAGAGTTGTCCCATGTTATAGTTCTGCTTCTTACAATATTGTGAAGAAACTATTTATTCATATATTCTTATTTATTCTAGCAACACAAGGTCTGAAGGCTGTAACCAAACATATGAATAGCTATAGATTAGGGAGCACCGCCCATCAGGTGAGAGAAACAGTGAATGGTTTGCAGGGTTATAGGAATAAGTAATAGTGAAATAAAGGAAAAGCTAACCCTAAAAATTGCACCAAAACTTAACTTTTAATACAAACTGATTAAAAAAAATATACGTTATGGTAGGTCCAAGAACTATTTAAAATGAAGTTAGCAACAGGGGGATGAACCTACTAACAGTGGGTCCAATTAGCCAATTCAGGTTACCAAAGTATTAAAATTCTATATTTCGTTGAAAGAGAAAAAGCAATTAAGCTTTAGCTAAATATGGCAACCCCCATTAGTGAAAGCAGTAATTTGCTGTAAACAAACACTGGACACAGAAACTTTAGAAAAGACAAGGTATGCAAGAAGCAAGCAAATTAGCAAGAACACAATTAGAAACATTTATTCAATCTGTAATTTTTACTTAACGTGAAACTTTGCGTTTCCTGCTTACCTTCTTGCAAGCTGTCTCAGCTGTTCTGCACATTCTCTATCTGTTTTCTGTTGCACAAGTTCCAGGATATTCATATTTCTGTGGAAATGTCCACAAGATAAGCTGACACTCACAGCGGTCTCGTGCTTGTCTCCAGTGAGTACCCATACTTTTATTCCTGCAACTCTTAGAGCCTCTATAGTTTCCTGAACCTTATCTTGAAGCCTTAAAAAAAGCAGAGGTTTGTCATTAAAATCTTAAATCAATTTCATTAATTTTGCAAGCCACATCACATCCTACTCTGTGAAATGTATTATTGTGACAAATTATCTTTGAACTACATGGGATATGTAACATACATTTGTTTGTCAATTGTCCAGTAGTCCACAAAACCTATATGTCAGCCTGCTGTGTCTGACCTGTATTTCTCAGTGATCTTTAAACGTAGAAAAAAATCGAATACTGATCTAAGGCTTGACAGAGAACTAGCATACTCCACTGAATTAGAACAGAAGGAGCAAAGTAATCCTTAGGGGCTCATTATACCAGATGATAGGACAAAGACAAATATTGCAGCTGCAAATTCAAAATGATATTCCTTCAAGGGGTCACAATACCCCAACATGATTTCCCAGTGAACTGCACTCAGTACAGAGGTTTCCCTCTGCAGGAATAATATAATTGTATATCTGTGTATACAGTATAAGTAAAAGGAATTTATGATCATGCTATTAAAGCATTAATCAAATATCATCATTTCTCAATTGAGCATATTCTCTAGTGCAGAACAACAATCATTCTGGACCATCATGACCTATATCCTCTGGTGTGTCAGCTAAGAATAAAGGAAACTAGGCAAAACTGAAAAGAAATAAATCAAATGGGAAATAGTTTTATAGGCATGGGATCTGTTATTCAAAATGCCCGAGACCTGGTATAATGGATCTTTCCGTAATTTGGATCTTTATACCTTTAGTCTACAAGAAAAAGATGTAAACATTAAATATTTTCAATAGGCTCGTTTTGCTTCCAAAAATGATTGATTATATCTTAGTTGGGATCCAGTACAAGGTGCTGTTTTATTATAAAAAAGAAAAAGGAAATCATTTTAAAAAATCTGGATAAAAATGGAGTCTATGGGAGATGGCCTTTCTGTAATTTGGAGTTTTCAGATAATGGATCCCATCCCTGTACTTGGCTGCTAATAACTACAGTAAAACTCATAGAAAAAATTAACCCCTAAACAAAGATGAAATACAAGAGTTTCAAAATAGGTACAACTGTGAAACCTTTGCATTCAATCATCTGTTTTTAATTTCATAGAAAGTCAGGATCAGAGTACAGGGGTCCAAAACCAGTCACAATCATCCCATAATGGACTAAACCAGACCATATAGAGTCATATGGGGAAATGCATGAATATAATCTATAGTATGGCCATTTTCCAGTGTCTTATAGAATAGTTTCCATGCTTTCAGAAAATGCCATTTGTAACTAAGAGGAGCCCCATTGGTGTTCTGCTCCAAAAATGTGCCCATATAAGTATCTCTCAATGCAGCCACTCATAACAGAGCTGTGAAGAACTAATATCTGTTTAATAAACATAACAATGACAACATTATGATTTCATGCTTAAAATACTGGCACACCGAAATGTTAATTACCGTATATACTTGTGTATAAGCTGACCCGTGTATAAGCCGAGGTACCTAATTTACCTAAAAAAACTGGAAAAATTTATTGACTCGTGTATAAGCCTAGGGGTGAGAAATTATTTTAGGACATGGCCAATTTAAAGCTTTAACGTTGCTGCTTACTCACTGATCTGAAGCATGCACTGACTCCTCCATGCTGCCGCACATACTTCTCCCCCCTCCTCGCTTAATTCTGCTCCAGCCACTCCCCTCTCAGCTCTTGTCAATCAGTCCCAGGGCACGTCACAAAGGGAGAAGACGCGCCTCCGCTCCCTGTACAGGTGCGTGCTCGTATCACAGAGTGAGCGCGCACCTCATCCACGTCTCGATCGCTCCTCTTCTAAACTCTTGTGCACTCCTACGCGGTAATGCACACACATTTTCCCAAAGGGGAAGGGCTGAGGAGTACTGAGTGATGAGAGCTGAGAGGGGAGGGGCTGAGGGCTAAGGAAGCCACGAGCGGGGAGAAGTATGGGCAGCACGGAGGAGTCACTGCACACTTCAATCAGTGAGTAAGCGGCAACCTTTTTTAGCTGACCCGCGTATAAGCCGAGGTAGAGTTTTTCAGCACATTGGGTATAAACAATGGATTAAGCACAAGTGGAAAACAAGTAGGCTCCTTGTGGGAAGAATTATAGATGTCTTATTAGCTTCTAATTTGCACTAGTGACAAACTAACACAGTTCAAAATAATACACCCCATATAATTTACACGACAAAAAACAATTTCACTATGGTAGGCTGAAGTTGCCACAGGTGTAAAGTTCCTGAAGCTAATTTGCTATATACGATATTGGACTGTTTAGTGGAATCTACCTTTCGGCAACAAATGATGCATTTTCTTGCTAATGAATTTGCTTTGCCACAGGTACTTAACTCACACCATGTCTTTTGGGTTTAGTTGACTCCCTGTGCCCAGAACAAATGCTAGATTCTCTTATGGAACTACTATGCTTGAAAAACAACTGCTCTTTATTTGATGGATACTTCCCATCTGATGCTTAAAGGGATACTGTGGCGGGAAAATGTTTTTTACAAAATGCATCAGTTAATAGTGCTACTCCAGCAGAATACGGCATTGAAATCAGTTTTTCAAAAGAGCAAACAGATTTTTTTATATTTAATTTTGAAATTTGCTATGGGGCTAGACATTTTGACATTTTCCCAGCAGCCCCCAGTCATGTGACTTGTGCTCTGATAAACTTCAGGCACACTTTACTGCTGCACTGCAAGTTGGAGTGATATCACCCCCTCCCTCCTACCAGCTGATGTAATGTAAACAGAGCCTTGTTTGCTCAGCCTGTCAATTGAACAAGAGGCAGGTATCAAGATAACAGCTTTCACTGACAGCTCTTCAGAAGGATTCTGCTGATTGGACTGAGAGGAGCTCTGTAGCTGCCTGCTGTTACCAGTGCTTTGCTTTGACTAAAACAAGGCTGCAGACTGAGTTATACAGGGAACTCTTGAGTATCACTCATGTTTGATAAGGGGTAATGTACCCCCCTACTGTAAATGATAAAGATATTAGAAGTCACTGAGGGGTTGTTCTGTGATCTTATAAAGACTGATAATAGGGAACAGAACAATGAAAAAATAAGGACATACTTGAGAAGCAGGGGGGGGAAGGATAAAGTCTAGGAAGGGTTAAATAGTTCAGGGCTGCTTTGTATAGTTCATAAATGGAGAGAGAAGGCAGTAGGTAATTAATCAAAAAATAAACATTGCAGGCAGGAGTGAGGTCTGTGTGGGGGTGGGACAGCAGAGGGAACACTGTCACAGCTCTATCACCTTATCTTGTAACCAGCCTCAAACAAACAAATGAAGACAGCAATGAGTAAAAGTTCCCCCCTCCAAACTCTGCAAACTTAACTTCAATGGAATGCAGAGAGTAAATTTACCGGAGGACAGGAGCTGTTATAGCCACTTGTGTGAGAAGGGCTGCTCGTGGACGCTGGAGAGCAGACAGGAAGTGGGAAAGTGAAAGCAGTAGCTGCTCTGCAGACCATGTGACCGCTCTCCTGGTGACATAACACGCATGGGCAGAGAGGGGAGGGGGAGTACACAGAAGGATGGCTTATCAACAGAGGCTGGCTGGCTGCCTCCAAGCACACAGGTAATGCCGTGCCTGCTGTTAGTGCAGCACTTGATGAATTTGTAATGAGCAAATATGGAAGCCCCCATGACAAAATAAAAACTGTAATAACTTGTGTATGAATTTGTGAATTAACATTTTAGTTGCCAGACAGTGTTTAGTGAGGTGTACTTTTTATAAAAAGGCAAAAAAAAGAAAAAGTTTAAAATGATGACAGATTCCCTTTAATATGGATACAACAAAAACTTGCAAAAGGAAATTTACATAATTATTTACCTGGCAAGAGGCTTGCCAAAGAAATTTGACAGAATATGGGACACCTGGCAGCAATCCTTACCTAGCTCCTCTATATAAATGTATCACTATTTCTTCATACATTCCCTTCTTTCTCATTTCTTTACTTTTAATTCTCAAATTAAATTCTCATATTTTACTTCCCTATAAGCAAAATGAGAAGAGCACCAACTGGTAGGATTACATTAATAACTTGTAGGTAAAATAACATTTTTAAAAAGAAATGCATACATGCATGCATGCATAACTAGATCCATCTATTTTTTAGCAAATAAGAAAACGGAAGCAAGCAGCACCAGTCTGAATACATAGCATGGTTTTATATTTTAAAGTCAATGATAAAATAGAAAACCATGCGATTACATGAACCATTTGTGCAGTACATCAATATAGCACATGCTTACTTGTCTTCAACACCAGTTGCCCCCAACAACACCAAGTCTCTTTCAATAAAATTGAAAACATCAGCTAAGCGTTCTTCTCTTTGCTGCAAGGCAGTCCTGGCTTCATGCAGTCGCTGATCAATTTCATTGTATTCTTCTGGGCTAAACTTCTTATAGGCAATGCACAATGTCCTTAGTCCTTTCTAAAAGAAAAAAATATCATAGTTAAAATATTCTATACATAACCTTAACCAGCCAAAAACTGTATTGCCCTCAGGCTGCTAAAATAGCACTATTGTAACAAACTGTAAAAATGTACCAGTACTACTGGCTTTTCCCCTTTCTCATTAAAAATAAGGCAGGTTATTTTTCTACATTATTTTGCAGTTATTTATATAAATGTACACAATAAAAGCCACAAGCAGGGCCACATTACCTAAATCGTCCTCTGACCATAGCCTGAAATCAATAGAATGAGCCAATATAAGAGGTAGTGTTCTATACTAGGGATTCACTGAATCCACTATTTGGGATTCAGCCGAACCCTTGAATCCTTCGTGAAAGATTCTGCCAAATACCAAACTGGATACTAATTTGCATATGAAATTAGAGTAGGGAAAGGAAAAAGTTTAAACTTTTTTTTTTTGCTTCCTTGTTTTCTCATGAAAAGTCATGTGATTTCCCTTCCTGTCCCTAATTTACATATGCAAATTAGGATTCGTATTCAGTTCAGTTCTGCCTGTAAAATGGCAGAATACCGAACTGAATCCTGGATTCAGTGCATCCCTATTCCATACACAAGAGAAAGTGTATTGGAAGATGAAATGATCATGTAAATGATGACTGCAATACAACAGTGGTTATCCAGGCTGACCAAGCTTAATCTTTTAAGTGCTAATAGTCTGATCAAGATAAATAATGAATAATCATGAGTACAATGGGATCTGTCAAAATGAGTTTATTGACAGAATTCTGAAAACCAAAGCAGAGCAAACAAATCTCTGTCCTAGTGCAGAAATGCTGAATCACACAGCCTTACAGATAACACTTTTGCCTTGTTTATATAACTTACTGAAGCAAATTCGTCCACATGAATCCTAGTTCTGTCAATTTCTCCAAGTTTTGCATTGCAAAGGACAGAAGACTCTGCTCCTTTTGTGAAAAGTATCTTTTCTCCTAGAAAGCATTAAGAAGGTAAATGAAAGGCACTCCGAAAACCACTTGAAAGGAAACAAATACAAACAGATTTTGTGCTTACCAGATGGACTTTCTACTATTACGCTCATCTGACGACGATTTGCATCAAACTCCAATACATGAAGAAGTTTGTACCTTGAGAAACACAAGTAAGATACTGAATGTAACCAAGCTGAAAAAATGAACACACGTATAAATGTGACGCAAAAGTCTTATTTGACTACAAATCTAATTGCTAGATACAAATTGATCCCCTTCATTTTCAATAGAAATTGGAAAATTATGAATAGTAAACGTATAATGAATAAGTAATTAAGGAACTTTAAACTACTGGACATCTCAACAGCTGTAGAGTCTGCTGTCTGCTATGATATGATGTATATCTGTTTGAAGGGCAACTGGTACATTGAAAATGGTAAGTAAGATGAATACATCCATTCAAAACATATACACTACACGGTTTTACGGTTTTATACAAATATTAAACTTTTGCCTTGAGCATCCTTTGGATCTGATTATTTGTTGCAATACTACAATTCCCAGCATGCCCAAGAAGCATTTCTCCATAGGCATTTTAAATAAATAACAGATGGAGGTGTTGATAAATATTTACAGACTGCTGAACTAAAGCTTATCTTGTAGTCAGCTTATGGCTACGGGTGATTTCCCAAATGTATGAGGACATACTCTATATTGCTGAGCTACACCGGTTTAACACCAAGATCAGTAAAAATATTATCCAGTGTTAGGTATTAATACCTACTCTGTACAATGCCTCTTTGTAAGAGTTTATATTTTGATCAAAAGAGCCTGCAATATTTATGCTGGATCTGAATAAACACTTGAGTCCTTAAAATGATGGGGAAAGGGGGTCATGGTCTTATGATCTCTGTTTGAAACAAGTTACCTAGCTGTGATATGTGAGAATAGATTACATTCAGGCTACTGAAGTGTTTTGATGCCTGGACTATTAGTAGCTCAACAGACTTTGACAAAATGTTCAGAACATGCCACATTGATCTAAATGGTGCCCTCAAATGTAAAGATCATTGTTGCTCAGCAACTGCTGATCAGAAAGTTGTAAAATGATTTGGAGCATTTTTGCTCCCAAGACAAAACACTTGTCTAAGCAGACATTTATGTATGGACAGAAATCAAATGTATGCAGTTCAGACTATATGAAAATTACAGTTTCATACAAAGTGCCCTTAAAGGAATAGTTCAGTATAAAAATAAAAACTGGGTAAATAGATTGGCTGTGCAACATATAAATGTTTCTAATATAGTTAGTTAGCCATAAATGTAATGTATAAAGGCTGGAGTGACTGGATGTGTAACACAATAGCCAGAACACTACTTCCTGCTTTTCAGCTCTCGTGGTTTGCACTTATTGGTTACCAGGCAGTAACCAGAGTCTTGAGGGGGCCACATGGGTCATAACTGTTGCTTTTGAATCTGAGCTGAATGCTGAGGATCAATTGCAAACTCACTGAACAGATATGTCCCATGTGGCCCCCCTTCAAGTCGCTGACTAAATCAGCGTTATAGAGCTGAAAAGCAGGAAGGTGGATTCTGGCTGTTATGTTAGACATCCAATCACTCCAGCCTTTATACATTACATTTTTGGCTAACTATAGTTTTGCACATACAATCTATATACCCAGTTTTTATTTGTACACTGAACTGTTCCTTTAAGCAGAGAGGCATGTAAGAGAGATCAAGGTAGAATCAAGGCCGTAAAAAAAAAAAAAAAAAACCTGGGCTGGCACCCAAAACTCCAATTAGCAGGATAAAGTATAAAAAGTATTTTATTACTCAAAATAACAGGTCTATAGAGAGGATTAAACATTTTGTGGCCTGCGGCACATAAGAAGCACGTAAGTCATGTTATTTGAATGATAAAAATTATTATTATTTTTAACTTTGGCATGCACAATGGAGCTCTTGTGAGAGCCAGCTCAATTAATGTTTTATGTGGTGTTCAAGTACCCTGGTTGTGGCACCTGAATTCATACTTTATACTGGTAAACCTTTCCTCTGTTTTCCATTTCTGGGACATCTGTAGACATCAAGTTGGACAGTCCTGTGCTACATCCATTAATGCCTAGTGTTATTCCCATCAAAGCATCTCCTTTTAATTAAAGTATATATGGGAGTCCAGTTCCTTTGTTTGGTAGTTGAATTGACATATGAAAAGCTGCAACTATTTCAAGTAATGGTTGGAAAAAAAGCCATATTGATTCCTCAATAGGGATCATAATGGAGTCAAAGAGAAAAAACAAACAAAAAAAAAAAACAATATCGTGAACAGTAAAACAAATGTAAGGGCTTTTAAATCTGCATCATTTCTATATTTAAATACGGGACACAAATATGAAAAGGCTGTTAAACAGAGTTCTATATATTATGAATATTCTTTGCAGTACTGTTACCTTTCAAGTTTTCCGAGACATTTGATTTCCATAATTTCTCCATTTATGCCATTAAAAGCAACTCCTATTCTATAAACAGAATGGAAAAAAAAAGTTACTAAAGAGAATTGGGTGTATAACATTTGGCACCGTTAAACCATACAAAAAAACATTTGCAGCTTATCTATGACACACAGGGTAAGCTTGGCATGTTTGTAAAGGAGAAGGAAAGCTACCAAAGCAGTTTATTGCCAATAGATTAGCCACAATAGTGCAATAAGACTATATTTATTCTGCAGAATGCTTTACCATACCTGAATAAACAACTATAGAAGCTCTCTGTTTGTTTAGGATAGCAGCTGCCATATTAGTTTGGTGTGACATCACTTCCTGCCCGAGTCTCTCCCTGCTCACTCATAGCTCTGGGCTCAAATTACAGCAGGGAGGGGAGGAGTGAGCGGGGAGCAAACTGAGCATGCTCAAGCCCTGCCCTGGAGATTTATGCTAAAAACAGGAAGTCTGATACAGAGCCCATGTATACACAAAAGAAAAAAAAACAGCAGTTCAGGAGGCACAAAGGAGCACTTAAAGTGGGAGGATTGCAGTTGCCAGGGGCTGCCTTGTCCTTTAATTAGTCATATGTCAGTTTCAGATATTTAGGAGATCAAAGAAATGTTCACCCTAGATCTTGTACAAATTAACCTCAAATATAGTTTTATATATATATATATATATATATATATATATATATATATATATATATATATATATATATATATATAGTTAGATATGTTGTGTTTCTTTTGACAGAGGACTCAGAGAAGCATTACAGAGGTTTGCTGGTGTATTTATATAGACCTTTCTGATAAAGCTTACTTAATTTTGCATGTCCTTCTCCATTAAGTCAAAATCCCTATGAACTGTTTTAAAGTGCTACTTATCAGTGAATTTCAATTTAACACAATAAGATGAAAAGGGGATGGGAGGTCCTGATTTGGGGATAAAACACCTGAGAGTGGTTCTGTGTTCCATATAATATGTTAGCCTATTCTAACCATATTAATCAGTATTTGGTTAAGGGAATTGGCTGGGTAAAAAAGAGCTTACATAAAACATTCAATAATGGTAGGAAGAATAAATGTTATTTGCATGCTCCAACCTTCTGGATGCTTCAACCAGAGCCTTTTCATCTGGCGAGGAGGCATAGTATTCCAACTGATTAGACATTCCATTTGAAAAGCGGAGTCCATCTACACAGCCATCTATTTGGTCATAACTGATTTGAACCGTGTGACACAAAGACACTGCTTTTAAAAAGAGTTCTTCTTCCATACTCTGTGAAATGCAGAAGAAGTTATTTGAATCCAGACAATAATATTGCATGTGTCATAATGATGGAAAATATGCAGCCAGTTTTGTAGATGTGTGTGCTTGGGTGGCAGCAACCCAACCCACCCCCCTTGTAAAAAAAATTTGTAAAAAAAAAAAAAAAAAAAATTAGGGGGAGACAGAAGTGAAGGGCAAACATTCTGGGGAATCCTCACATGAAAAGTGTTGCTAAAGTAAATCTTAACTATAAAGGGGTTGTGGATGCACACCTGAGGCCAATTTCAAAAAGTTTAAAGCCCTGTCTAAATAATTCAAGTAAATATGCAAGTGCATGCAATTTTGAAACAGGGTTTTTTTTGTTACAAAGTTATGATCATAATATTGATAAGCCACCATAACACGTCAAGGTAAAACCCCACATGGTGGTCCCTAACTTATTTATCTCTAATCATAGTAAAAAAGGAATATTACCTCTCTGTGTAGTAACAATTCTTTATGTAAACATCTCCTGTGCCTTGTTTTCAAACTCTGTGCTAAATCCTCCCCCGCCAACTGCTGAGCGGCTTTTAAGAGGGAGAGACTGCCTTAACCAACGCCCATTTTAGAAAAGTAGAAGTCAGGTGTTGTAATTAAAAGTAAATCTTACCCAAAAACATTTAAACTAATAGAAGTCAAAAATATAACAAAGAAGACTCTATACACAAATTATATATAAAAGCATTTAAAGTAATTAATATATAATATTCTGTTAGCATGCACTGGTAAAAACTGTGTTTGCACGGGTTACATAACAGATAAAACACCATTGTATTGGATAGGGCTTATCTGCTATGTAACCTGTGCCTTTTCTCCTTTTTCCAGCTTGAAGAGCTATATAGTCTTTGCCACACAAGGAAACTTCAGGCGATTTCGGAAAACGAAGCATCGCGTGTGCCTTCCCCCAGGTGATTTTCATTTTAGGCAGGGGGAAGGCAGTTCGGGGAGATTGTTGCCCCGAAGAAGAGGAGATTTGTCTCTGGGGCAACTAATCTCCCCGAATCTGCTCGTGTGGCCTGACCCTTACCAGTGCAGAGCAACAGTACATTCATTTTAATTACTTTGATACACTTTCAGTTTTTGGTGCGATTGTTCCAGTAAAAACAGAGTCAGAGGTATCTTAAAATGAAGAGTTGAAGGATTTATGTACCGACCCCACAGCCCTGTTTTCAGATGTGCACAAGCACACAGGGCATAATTTGGTTTCTTGTGTTACTGTTAAAAAAAATAAAAGGGGTACTATTTTTCAGACCTTTATTTATTAAGGGTTATCAGTCATAACCTGCAAAAAAATGTCACAAATAACTATTTTAATGATAAGTCAGTGGCTTACTAAGCTTGTGGTGGGTGCATCTGGGAAATCCATAGTCACGCCTTCGGGTACAAGTTTGTTATTAATCTCCTTGTATTTAATACCATTTACGGAACATTCTCGAAACTGCATCTCATTTTCTGTAAGTGTACCGGTTTTGTCTGTGAACACATATTCTACCTGTTTGAATAAAAGGCATAAAACTGTCAGCATATATGCCAGTTTAGTTAAAACAGAGCAAAGTGTAACCCTAGCATTCAACAAAAACCCGTTATGCTTGAAGAACTAGAGGTGTAGGCACAAACACGGACTCCTATGTCTTTAATATTCTTATCAGAAATACCCATTATCTAGAGATATAGCCCACCCACAAAAAGCTTGAAAGACATTCAGGATAAGTAAAACCATATAACCACTGAACCTGGTGTTTTGGCTCTACACATTTGAACTCCCCACACACTTCTTTTACATTCACTTAAGTGTGGTCAGCAGCCTTCAACAAACTGTGACAAATGTTTTTTGGGAACTTTTATTTTCTTTAACAATCAAGTTTCCAGTTCTGACAATATTTTTGAAGGTTTATGTTATTAACTGCAACTTATGTAAAACTTATGTAAAACAGCAAAAAAAAAAAACGACTCCACCTACAATATAATTGCGGTTATGTTATTTCTCTGCATGCCAAGTATAAACAGTTGAATCAGATTAAATATATTTATTTATATATATTTTGTATATATATTTTAATATTTTTAGTGTTTATTCAGCTTTTAAAGGAGAAAGAAAGGCTAAAATTAAGTAAGCTTTATCAGAAAGGTCTATATAAATACACCAGTAAACCCTCAAAGTAATGCTGCTCTGAGTCCTCTGTCAAAAGAAACACCACATTTCTTTGCTTTTATTGTGTACACATGGGCTTCTGTATCAGACTTCCTGTTTTCAGCTTAAACCTCCAGGGCACGGCCTTGAGCATGCTCAGTTTGCTCCTCTCCCCCTCCCTCCTCCCATCCCTACTGTAATCTGAGCTCAGAGCTGTTAGTAAGCAGGGAGAGACTCAGGCAGGAAGTGATGTCACACCAAGCATATATGGCAGCTTCTATCCTAAACAAACAGAGACAGTGTCTAGAGCTGTTTACTCAGGTATGGTAAAGCATTCTGCAGAATAAATATAGCGTTCTAGCTTGCACTATTGTGGCTATTCTATTGGCAATAAACTGTCTTGGAGCTTTCCTTCTCCTTTAAATAAGTCCATATGAATGAGTTCATGACAAAAAGGGGGCCATATTTCCATTAACTACTGTCTGGGTCTATATAAAGGGTCAAACTAAAGTCCCTGAGTAAGTTTTAAAAAACAAAACACTCCTACTTAATGTGGCACACAGTGATATTATCATGGGGAAACAGTATTTACCTGTCCCAATTCTTCATTAAGATCAGAAGTATTGACTTGTGCTCTTTGGTTGCTTTCTTCATGATAAAGGTCAAGGTCCCAGCCAATAAAAAATGATCCAAGGAACTTCTGCATCTCCACAGTCACATAAAGTGAAATAGGTATAATAAAATTGTAAAGCACCAGGAACGCGAGGAAATCCGAAATAAATTTCAAGATCTAGTTTCAAAACAGATGATACAGATTAGAAACAAAATAAACAGAGGTTGTAAATAATGCAATCCAATTCTTGTTAATAACATGCTTTAAACCTATGTGCATAAAAGTATAGTAGTTATTTTTGCAATATACAAATCACATCTTACAAATTTTCTATATACAAACAGAACTTTGCGGCAGATACCTATTCAGAATGCCAGTTACCCATTGCATTCTAAATAACTTATGTTATGTAACAGTTATGTGTTAAGTGTCCCTCTAGCACTACGTGTCTGCTTCACAGAAGCTCTTTTAGGTACAAAAATTTTAGTAGCTCAATGAGTGTATCCAAATCTCACCCAATAGCAAATGGCTGAAATGGATAATGGAATTTATTGCAAAAGATGCTATAAGTGCACTTGTTTAGAAAAGTAAGTGATTAGAGTGGGGAGGAGGTGTAGCTTACACCCTCCTCTCAGTGACATGGTTTCCTTCTCTTTAACAAATATACTGGCAGAATATTGAAAATGTAATGTATTTAATTCCATTACAAACTTGCTAAACAAAATCATACATCCTTGACAAGGGCTACTAGGATCAACTTTAGATATACTGGTATAGCATATTTAAATAATGCATTTATGCTCAAATCTAGTGGAAACCTAGCCAAATTCATAACTGGCATTCAAAGTAGGGCTATCACTGAAGTTAGGTCTGCTTGGGTCACAATACAGATTTCACATTTTAGATTTTGGCAACATGAATGACACATATGAAGGTAACAGAGGTTCCTGAATTAACTCTAGACTGCTCATACAGATCTGTGTATATTAAAGGGCAAATCCTGATACATAGATATTTATCAAGGTAATATGACTGGGTTTACTTTGACTAAGTTACAGTAAGAAATGGCTTCCATGCTCTAATATGACACCATTTTTATGTTTCAGGCATGAAAATGAAACTTTTGGATAAATTACAAACCTTGCTACTATTTCTGTCATGCTCTGTTTTTTGGTTGTACCATGGCTCATCCCACTTTTCTTCAGCTTGCCAGGCATACTTTAATATTGTACTTAGAATAGCTTCAAAGAGGAGAATAATCAAGTACACAAGCAGGAAAGAATTCATTGACCTAAAACAAACATAGAAAATAACCATATTGCCATGATTTCAAATAGTTCTCAAATGAGATACCTAGACAAACATAAAATTAAAGCGATATTATCATGCTTTTTATACAGGTTAGAATGAGAAAAAAAATCTCAATCACCGGGCCAGTTCTCCTGGTAAGTGCCAGTTCTCCTGTTAAGTGCGCCGGACCGCAATACTCTTCAGCTTGCTCTATAGGGCAATCCCTTTCCTGCTTCTTCTTACTTCACGCCGGTGAACATGCAAAGTAGAGTAAAAAACAGTCTTTTACCAAAATAGCTGTCTTTTTCACTCTACTGAGCATGCTTCGGCCTGTGGGCATTGAAAGAAGTGGAAGAAGAGGATCACTCCGTGGTGCTTGCTGAAAAGTATCCCAGGCCCGTGTAGCTTTCTGCTAACAGGAGCACCAGCCCAGGGCTTATTAGATAAGTGATACAATCACTGGTGGTGTCCAACATTTGGCTCCCCCAGTAATTTAGATTCCATTCTCTTTTTATTTAACACAACTATGTATTATTTCAAACATAACTTTATGGGCACACATTTACATTCAACTGACTCACTAAAGTTTGTTTCAAAGTAAACAAAATATACAGCAGTGTGGAAAATGTTACCAGGGTCATAAATAGTGAATGCAAATAAGCTATGTACTATAAATATTTACAGTGGTGTGAAAAAGTGTGTCCTCTTCCTAGTTTCCCCTATTATTGCACATTTGTGAAACTAAATACTTTCTGATCTTTAAACAAAATGTATTCAGGCATAAGGGAACCCAAGTAAACTCATAACTTTAAAATTATTACTGCATTTATTTTAGGAACAAGAGTTATCCACTCATCGGTAATGGCAAGGTGCCCTGTTCCCGAGACTGCAAAAGACCTCATACCAAAACACTACCATGTTTGTCTGTTGTGATTATGCTCTCACTGGGGAATGCTGTATTTGCATATGACAGGTTACAATATGTCTGGCATAAAGCAAAGGACATTTGCCATGGTTTGCCTTACTTCATTACCATCAATTCTGGCCAGTCTCCCAGAACACCGACTAGGAAAATTTACCACTGTACCAAGTGTTACTGGTAATGGTATATATATATATATTAACTGGCTTTTTTTAAATCAGCTGAATATATATCAATTACATTCAGTCAACTGGTTTAGTAATTAAGGGGACAGTTACTTTTACACACGGGTAATACGGCTGTAGGATAACGTTGTTCCTTAAATAAATGCAGTAATAATTAAATATAAGCTTGAAATAGTTCCCTTTTGAAACAGTTGTTTCAAACAATAGGGGTAATTAGGAAGAGGGAAATACATTTCAGATCACTGTATGTTCAATATAAACACAAAAAAAATAACGGTTTATGCTGAAAATGAGCTTAGCATATCAAATGAACTGGGGAACAATAGGTGCTCTTTATCCTGCAATACATTCTGTATGTTTACCTTTAATTGTTTTAACCAATTTAGTACAGGCTCTTAAATGCAAACAGCCATCAAACTTACTTTTCAACTGCTGATCGTTTTTGAGATTTGCTTTTGTAGTTTAAAGCCATTTTTGCTTCCATCCCTGTGTATATTGCAACACCTATAATTATGGCAAAAATAAATTTGTGGTTAGCTTGAGCGATTTCCCTAGCTTACTGAGAAATTTTACACAGAGTATTTTAAGATTAACAGGTTTACGGAGGTTAATTAAAATTTCACAAATTAAAGGAGCAAATAAAATCTATTTTGCAGAGTTAATTACATCAGTGTACTTATTCACTAAATAGAAACCATCATCAGACTATACCACACTACAATCTTTCATTGTGACATAGAGAAGCATCTTGTTACTGATCAAGCAGCTGTCATACTGTGAACATATTATGCCTTGGATTTTAAGTTTTTACCTTCACAATTTAAAACTGTTGCCATAAAGCATATAGAATCCATCCCGGAGCATAAATATTGTGGCTAGCAGCAGAAAAGATTCCTAAAATTGTTTACACTTGAATTTAATGGCCTTTTTAAAATAAAGGACAAATATAGAATTCTGCAATTGATTTTCAGATTAAATACGAGTACAAATTTACGGTGTGCAAAGAACATTCCATATAAGTATTTATATTGTACACAAAGCTGTAATATTATTTTCTGTGATTGAAGAGATCTACACAGGTTTTATAAGAACCATTCAGCTCTCATTAAGCTGCATCAATGTGAAAATCAGACAGAATATTAGTTGCAAGAGGAAGTGAATTTATAATACACAATGTGTGGCATCACCAAAAACTGGTTACTTCAATTTGCACTGCTTATAACGATACCCTCCCCAGCTTAGCCATGTCATTTATACAAAATTAAACTCCTTACCAAAAATTTCCTTTGTGTTTTTTAATCGTGCTCCACGAAGGAGGAGGTTTTCTGGCCCAAGAGATCTAAAAATGTATATAACATTTTGTAGATGTTACAGAAACCCACAATAAAATGGAATAAGAATGCTGATCTTAAAGGGAAACTTTTGCAAAAATGAAAGTTTAATAATAAGTGTGATCATTGTAAATTTGAAACTTTCTAAATACAATCAATTAGATATTCTGTACCATTTCTGATATAAACAAGTATATCGTTCTTTATCCATTCTCAGCATCTGTTTCTCCTAATTCTGTCTTCATTTAGGAGTTGGGTGTCAGATATTCATTGACAGTTAGATCCATTATATCTTATAGGGGGGCTCCTTTTGCCTAGAAGATGTATCAGCGCGCTTCTACATGCAGAATTCGTGCAAAATGCAGTTAATTTGTTAGATTTTGTTTCTACTGCAATCAGTTATTTCAATGAGCTCTATCTAATTCATCTGCTAGCAAAGGAAGCCCCATAAGATATATTGGATCTAACTGTCAATGAATAGCTAAAACCCACTGCTGAATGAAGACATAATGAAGAGAAACAGATGCTGAGAGAGGATTAATGAACATAAACTTGATTATTTCAGATACAATGCAGAATATTTGATTGATGGTATTTATAAAGTTGCAGATTTCAGTGTGCTGAAACTTATTTAACATTTTCGCCATAGTTCCCGTTTAAATCTACACAGTACATACATGTGTTTAAAATAAGTTACCTCACAATATCTTCTGAATGCTGATTTATAGTTATTCTTCCAACAAACCTAACAAAGATAAACATATTTATAACAGATGTCACAAAAGAGTATATGTTCTATCTTGTGACTGTGCATGTACACATACATTCACATAATGCAGACTTGAGGAGTATTTGCATCATATGTTGCAAAACATCTAGTAAGAATAAACTAATCACTTTACAAATTTTATCTGAAATATATAGCAACTCAATTTTCTCTGTCGTCTTAGGGGGACACAGGGAACCATGGGGTTAAGCTCCATCCTCCAGGAGGCAGGACACTTGAAACTTAATTAATTAAGGGGCGTGCCCTTCAGGCTTTACCCCCTACACTGTACCTTCCTATTCAGTTTTTTAAGTGTCCTGCTCCCGGGAGGTTGGACCGACGTGTGATTCTACGTTCAGCCCATGGCTGATACCCGGGGTGAGGCCTGAAAGCAGGGTTACCTGTCTTTAAATAGGAAGCCCCCTACGAGGTGAAATGCACCGGGGTCACCCTCTAGCTATTGCTATATCGACCACCCAGACGTTGCCTGCACTGACTGATTCAGGGCGGAAGGTTTGGCCGGTGTGGGGGTAAGTGGCACATGCCTGTATTTCTGCAGTAACGTTGCCTTATGGTTTGGGGTCCCCCCCCCTACTGGGCTACCCCCCCCTGGGGGGGGGCGACCCCCCCCTCCTGCTCTCTCTCCCGCTCCAGCACCTGCTCTGCCTGCTCCTCGGCTCCTTCTGGGTGTTCTGTCCTTATCCCTCTGGGTCTGGCCAGTGTTGACGCGTCTATTGCGCACTCTGGGCCTGACTCTGGAGGGAGGTGGACGTGTTCCGTCTATCAGCGCAATGAAGTGGAACGCAATGCGTTCCACTTCCTCTGTTCGCCGGCGGCCATTTTCTTTTGGCGCGAAAGTGAGCGTCTGTGCGCATGCGCGCACGGATTGGAACGCAACTTGCGTTCCAGCGGCCATTTTGGAACGGAGATCCGAAGGGAGAGCAGCAGGCAGCTATCTTTTCTGTCTAAAAAAGTCTGGAGGTGATTTAGGCAGTGCCCCTCTATCTCTACCTTCCTATTCTATGGCAGAAGGTAGGTCAGTGGGACTGTTCACAAGGGCAGGGGGGAAGAAGGCCTTAACAGCACAGGTGAGATACCTTGCTTGCTCAAAATGCCAGAAAAAGTTTCCAGGGGGCCAGGCTGAGCCGCTTTGTGGGTCCTGCTCCTTGGAGCAGGGGGATACTACTGCTCATGGGGGTCTCTCAGCTGCGTCAGCTATGACTGCTCCGCAGACGGTTTCTCAGGATTTAGACTCTGGAGCTACAGCAGAGCCTCCTCCCCCTCTATGGGCGGTCCAATTATCTCAATCTCTGGCATCATTACAAGGGTTGCCTGCCATCGCAGATAACCTTGGAAAGGTTCTTGTTCAGCTTAGCCATAGAACTGGCGCCAAGCGTAGACGTGTGAACGACGCAAGAGGGGACACTGTCAACTCTGCTGTGTCTGACGAATCTTCCCCTGAGCTCCACTCTTCTCACTCTGAAGGTGAGGTTGGATCTTCTGACTATTCATCCGCAGATGAGGAAGAACATCAGGATGAGGGAAAGGATCGTGACAGTTTCCATGATGTAGACGGGATTATTAAGGGTGTCCTTGAGGTTCTTAATATATCCCAGAAGCCCAAACAGACAGGAGAGGCATCTAGTCTATTCAAGAGGCAACATAAGTCAGCTGTATGTTTCCCAGAAAATGAACAACTTCAAGGTTTAGTTCAGAATGAGTGGAATTCCCCTGAACACAAGTTTCAGGCAACTAAAAAATTCTCTAAATCATATCCCTTTCCAAAAGAGCTAGTTGATACTTGGTCTAATCCACCATCAATTGATGCCCCAGTGTCTAGACTGTCAAAGTCCACCACATTACCAGTTACTGACGCAGCAGCATTTAAGGACCCTTCTGACAGAAGGCTAGAGGGGTTTCTTTGTGCAATTTACACCTCTGCAGGGTCGGCTCTACGCCCTTGCCTGGCTTCAGCGTGGGTCTCCAGAGCCATACAGGCATGGTCTGAGTTGCTTGCCAAGGACATTCTAGACGGGGTTCCCCGTCAGGAGTTATCGTCGGTACAGACTATTGCTGAGGCATCTAGTTACCTTTGTGACACCACCCTTGATACTTCACAAATTACTGCCCGGACTTCAGCATTGTCTGTAGCAGCACGCAGAACATTATGGCTCAAAAATTGGTCTGCGGACCTTAGTTCCAAAAAGTCACTCACTTCTCTGCCGTTCAAGGGACATCGTCTGTTTGGAGAAGAACTGGAGAAAATCATCTCCCAGGCGACGGGGGGGAAGAGTACCTTTCTCCCACAGACCAGAGGCCGAGCACCCACCTCAAATAGAAGGGGGAAATTTTTTCGTGGCCAAAGTGGCAGATTTTCAAGGCTTAACAATTCTCCACAAAGGTCCCACTTTCGGGCCAAAGTCGGTGAGAAAGGCCAGCCCGCTTGGAAAAACAACAGGCCTCACAACAAAGCCTCAGGGGAGAAGCCCGCCTCAGCTTGACGGGGCATCCCCTCCGGAATCATTGGATTGGATAGGGGGCAAATTACTTCGGTTCCGGGAGGAATGGATGAAGCATTCTTCAGATGCATGGGTCACAGAAATAGTGACAGAGGGTTATCATTTAGATTTATCAAGCACACCACCCGGAAGATTCCTCATGTCAAGAGTCCCTCACTGTTCTCAGAAGGCTCAAGCCTTTCTACAATGTATAGAAAAGTTGGAGAGATCCGGGGTAATCAGTCCAGTACCAACCAAAGAGATTCTCCGGTTTTTACTCGAACCTATTTACAGTACCAAAGAGGGACGGTTCCCTCAGACCTGTGCTCGACCTCAAGGGTCTCAACAAATTCATCCGATCAGTACGGTTCAAGATGGAAACGTTGAGATCTGTCATTCGAGGGATGGAACAGGGGCAACTGATGATGTCCCTGGACATAAGGGACGCATACCTGCATGTTCCAATTTGGCCCCCCCATCACCGCTACCTACGATTTGCCTTCCAGAACCAACACTATCAATTTGTGGCACTCCCATTCGGATTGTCGTCCGCTCCCAGGGTTTTCACCAAGTTGATGGCGGTGACAGCTGCAACGTTGAGACTGCAGGGGATTTCCGTGACCCCTATCTGGACGACCTCCTGTTAAAGGCCAGTTCAGAAACGAGGGCCAAGGAGCATCTAAACCAAGCAGTTCGGCTACTCCAGAGTTTCGGATGGACCATCAACTGGTCGAAGTCCAGCCCAGATCCCAGTCACAGGATGATATTCCTCGGCCTGGAGTTCGATACGATCACACAGACTGTAACATTACCCATGGACAAGCAGATCAGGATCAGAGATCAAGTTCAACATCTTCTGTCCAGTCAAAGCACGACAGTACACAAGGCGATGCAAGTACTGGGAACAATGGTTTCGGCCATCGAGGCAGTTCCATTTGTGCAAATACATCTTCGGTCTCTTCAAGCCAACATTCTAGCAACGTGGAAAGGGGGACCTCTATCCCGCCCCATGTCCTTGTCACGACAGGCGAGGGCGGAGTTACAGTGGTGGATGAAATCGGAGAATCTAGCTGCAGGTCAATCGTGGGCAACACCGGAGTGGATTGTGATATCAACAGACGCCAGCCTCCAGGGCTGGGGGGCAACATGGGACGAGCAGTCTGCCCAAGGGCTTTAGTCTCCAGAGGAAGCCAAACTACCAATAAATATTCTAGAGCTGAGAGCGGTAAAATTGGCCCTCGTCCAGTGGACAGACCAACTCAGAGAAAAGCCCATACGCGTCCAAAGCAACAATGCTACGACAGTAGCGTACATAAATCGTCAAGGAGGGACACGAAGTCGGGCGGCCCTGGCAGAAGCCAGACAGATTCTTCTCTGGGCGGAAAACAACTCAGTAAAATTATCTGCAATACACATTCCAGGAGTGTCCAACACAAAGGCGGACTTTCTCAGTCGGAATCGGCTGGATCCAGGAGAATGGGAACTGCATCCAGAGGCGTTCAATCAGCTGACAGACCAGTGGGGGACCCCCAGCATAGACCTAATGGCTTCCAGAAACAATCGAAAAGTACCAAGATTCTTTGCCCGCCGCAGGGATCCGTTAGCAGTGGGGGTGGATGCCATGACTCAGCGCTGGCAATTCAATCTAGCATATGTCTTCCCACCTCTTCCAATGCTACCAAGGGTCCTCAAAAAGATAAAGCAATCTCAGTTGATAGTCATTGTAGTGGCACCGTATTGGCCCCGGAGAACCTGGTTCACCGATCTGCAGGAGATGTCAATAGACCAGATCTCCTCCTGCGGGGACCCATATTACATCACAATCCTGGACTCTTCGCTTTGACGGGATGGCTGTTGAAAGGTCCATCTGGCAACGCCAAGGGCTAGATGAAGCAGTCATACTCACTATGATAAAAGCTCGAAAAGCCTCGTCTTCCAAATCATACCACAGAGTTTGGCAGTCTTACCTCAATTGGTGCAAGGAGTCTCATTTTCCATTCCTTGAATTGCAGCTACCACGGATCCTTTCCTTCCTACAAAGAGGACTACAATTAGGTCTTAAGCTCAGCTCGCTTAAGGTCCAGGTGTCAGCCTTGTCAATCCTGTTTCAGTCTCGCTTGGCGAATGAAGACTTGATACGCACGTTTCTGCAGGGAGTGGCCCATATCGTGCCGCCATTCCGTACTCCGGTGGCTGGCTGGGATCTCAATCTAGTGTTGGAAGCTCTGCTGGACCCACCATTCGAACCATTGTCTTCCATTTCCGATACATGGGTCACCTATAAGGTAGTGTTCCTCGTGGCGATATCATCGACCAGACGGGTTTCTGAACTTAGTGCCTTATCGTGTGCTCCTCCTTATCTCATATTCCATAAGGATAAAGCCGTTCTTCATACGCTTCCAACCTTTCTACCCAAGGTAGTTTCAGACTTTCATATGAATCAAGAAATTGTGGTTCCTTCTCTATGTCCGGAACCCAAGAATGAGAAGGAACGCAGACTTCATAATTTGGACGTGGTCAGAGCATTACGATGGTATGTGGACAGATCTAAATCTTTCTGAAAGTCGCAGGCCCTGTTTGTCATACCATCGGGCCCTCGTCGGGGCCAGGCAGCCTCAAAAGTGACAATATCAAGATGGATCAGAGAATCAATCAAGCAAGCATACTCTGCGAAGGGAAGATCGGCACCTGAAGGACTTCGGGCTCACTCCACCAGAGCAGTGGGAGCCTCATGGGCGTGGTGAAACTCTGCTTCCTTGGAGTAGATCTGTAAGGCGGCTACCTGGTCTTCTGTTCACACTTTCTCTAAATTTTACAAAGTTGACACCTTTTCCTCAGCCGAGGCTGACTTTGTTTGACAGGTGTTGCATTCAGTAATTAAATAATTTTGCAGTACTCTTGTACATAGTTATAGCTCGCTCCCACCCTGCTGTTTGGGACTGCTTTGTTAAGTCCCCATGATTCCCTGTGTCCCCCTAAGACGACAGAGAAAACAGGATTTTTGATACTTACCGTTAAATCTGTTTCTCTGTAGTCATAAGGGGGACACAGGGCTTCCCACCCTTGTCGAGCTATTGACATTTGGTCTAGTTTTGTTCAGTTTCACTGTTTACTTTCTGCCTGTGTATTTTCAGTGATTACGTTCGCAGCTTTGGGACAAACTGAATAGGAAGGTACAGTGTAGGGGGTAAAGCCTGAAGGGCACGCCCCTTAATTAATTAAGTTTCAAGTGTCCTGCCTCCTGGAGGATGGAGCTTAACCCCATGGTTCCCTGTGTCCCCCTTATGACTACAGAGAAACAGATTTAACGGTAAGTATCAAAAATCCTGTTATGTGATAAACTAAAGGTATAATAATATAATTATGGAATAGAAGACCAGCTTAAAAGTAAGTCCTCTTTTTTGACCAAACAAGTTTCAGTAAAAACATCTAAAATTAGTTCTTGGATTATTAAGTTTGAAATAGTTGTATTGTTGCCCCAAGAACAAGCTGCTAAAATGTGCTTTAAATGATCTAGCCACCTAGATTTTGTCAAGTCATTAAAAATCAAGCAATGAAAAAAAAGTTTCACTTAAAATTCCTTGTGGCCTATTGTGGAATTTAAACTGTGGTTAAAAGTTTCAGATGAGCGAGTGCCTGCTGTGTTCACTAGTGTCTCAGCTACTAGTCACTTGTTTAGTGCAGCTGTTTTAGGGGCCTTCTTGCAGAGCTTTTATAATGTTGGCAACAAAAGAAACCTGTGTTGTGAAATGGAGGGGAAATCTTCAGGTCCCAGAAAGTTAAGAATATTTATGCAAAATCTACAGGGGAAGTATAACTTCCTTAGATTGTACATTGCCCAACGTTTGCTCAACAGTTAGTCTTCGTTGCCAATGCTGCAGAAGGGGTGCAAACCAATTTCAGATTCAAGAAAACGTTCTACATTGCATAACACAGTTACATGCCACATAGCATAGTATCACTTGAGCATACCATTCAACATTAGAAAAACAGAAAGAGGGTCAAAATTGTGTGGCAAAACATTTTTTACCATGCTCATTTTATGGCCTTGTCCCCTAAATACCATGTCCGTTTTACAAAATTTGGCAATCTGGAGTCGGAGTCACCAAAAATGTACCAACTCCGCCTTAGAGAAGGCCTTTGTAAAAACGAAATGTGCAACAGGTGCAATCTTCACAGATTTTTTTTTCATCTTTATTTCTCCTAAACATAGCCATGCATGATTTCTCAACTTGCAGTGCCCTGTGTTATATACAATAAAAATGTTGTATTTTGAAGAGTAAATAATAAATTACCTGTATAGATCTGCTTCTGGCTGTTGACATTCTATGATTGCTGATAATGTGTGCAGATCTGCAACTGACTGTAAAACTGCTGTTTCTGGAACTGCAAAATGGGTCTAAAAAATGGTATGGTTAAAATAGGTTATGTCTAATTACAGCTATCATAACAGTAAATTTTGTTCTATAATTATAAACAGTACTAGTTTTGTGCACAGGGCAGTTTATACATGCAAGTTATCCAGCACACAACACTATGGGGGTTATGTAATAAAAGGCACCAAGTTTGCCCAGGAGCAGTAACCCATAGCAATCAATAAGTAGGTAGCATTTAATGGTTGCCTGTTTAAATGCAAACATCTTATTGGTTGCCATAGGTTACTGCTCCTGGGCAAACAATGCCTTTTATTACATATGGGGGTATATCTTTAAATCGTTCTTTTAGTTTATGTCTTTTATTATAAAACACTAAGGGGCAGATTTATCAAAATGTGAGTTTAGATCTTAATGAATAAAAACGCACCCATGTTCTATTCATTCCTATGGGATTTTTAGATCCATATTTATTAAACGGTGAATTCTAACTTCCACCCATTGATAAATACAAATCGAAAAATCCCATAGGGATGAATAGAACGTGGGTGAGTTTTTATTTATTAAAGGAGAAAGAAAGTAATTTCACACTTGGGGGTGCCAAATGTTAGGCACCCCCAAGTGAATGTATTTACTTACCTGAACCCCCACGCCGGTGCTATTCCAGCGAGCACCACGGAACAACCCTCTTCTGGCTTCTTCTTTATTCAATTTTCCCGGGGCAGACACATGCGCAGTAGAATGAAATAGCAGGCTTTTTAGTTAGAGTTCAGCTTTTCACTCTAATGTGCAGCCGTGAGAAGCAAGGAAGAGGATCGCTCAGTGGTGTTCACTGGAATAACCCCGGGCCGGTGCAGTTTTCTGCTGATAGGACCACCGGCACGGGGTTTCAGGTAAGTTAATACATTAACTTGGGGATGCCTAACATTTGGCACCCCCAAGTTTGAAACAACTTTCCTTCTTCTTTAAGCTCTTAACTCACATTTTGATAAATCTGCATATAAGGGTTCATTTTTTTGGCTTTACACTTACATTCCTTTATGGTCTCATTTTTACAGGTAAGAAGGAGTTCATTATACATGGAAAATATCATTAACATTCCCCTTCAACTACAGAGGTTCAGATGAACCAGAATAGGATAGAACATAAAAATGTACTTTTAAAATACATTGTTATTTATTATTTAGTGAAACAAATAAAACAAACATTTTAATAATAAAAAACAGAATATGCACACATAAATGCAATCTTTATTTACTGGCCTCATATTGAGAATGCATCATGAATTAAACAAACACACCTTATGACTGGTCTCTCCATCCAGACTTGCAGTAGTAATGTGACATGAACCATTAGCACTGTCTGATGACAGCAGAACAAGGTCAGCTGGGAATGTCTCATCTTTGGCTACTCTAACAATATCTCCCACCTGTGAAAACATAACTCATTTAAACCTTAGAACAATTCTATAGAATACACATAACGCATTTAAACCTTAGAACAATTCTATAGAATACACATAGATTTTATGGAAAGTATGCTCCAAAAAAAAAAAAAAAAAAAAAAAAGGTCTTTCTTCAGCCAAAAACTACATACCCTGATGTTTTTTGATCTAGTCTTGACAAGGTGTCCACTTCGTACAACATAAACTGGGGCTCCATTAACTTCATTATCTGCTTTGTGTCGCAGCCAGTCTTCATAGCCCTAAAACATAGATTTACTTTAGGAGTGCCGATAGTGTGATGCTCAAATCCATACAAAACATATACAGTATTTCAAGTGAACAACTTCTTACCTATTCAGTAATTTATTTTAAGTCATTTGAAAAAATGCCATCAGCACAGAGTTAATTTTTTATAACAACTTTTTTTTCTAGACAATCTTTAATTGCATCATGTTATTTTGTATCCGGTCACATCAAAGGTGACAGAATACACATTTAAGTTAGTAAATTGAATTCATCCATCTACTTTGCAGGTCAAAAAGAAATACATTTACCTGTTTAATTGCAGTTACTGTTATTACAAAAAACAATGGAAGACCACTTGTTATAGGACTTGTGGGAGTATCTATCATAAGCTGAAAGAACAATTCAGAAAGAAGAATGGTTATCACTAGAACGTAACCGACTCATACGACAAGGCTAATTGACAATAGATGCATGCTGTTCATTGCACTACATTTAGGGGCCGATTCACTAAGGGCCGAATATCGAGGGTTAATTAACCCTCGATATTCGACTAGGAATTAAAATCCTTCGACTTCAAATATTGAAGTCAAAGTATTTAGCGCAGATAGTTTGATCGAACGATCGAAGGATAATTCCTTCGATCGAACGATTAAATCCTTCGAATCGAACTATTAAATCCTTCGAATCGAACGATTCGAAGGATTTAAATCCAACGATCGAAGGAATATCCTTTGATCAAAAAAAGTTAGCCAAGACCTTCCCCATAGGCTAACATTCACTTTGGTAGCTTTTAGATGGCGAACTAGGGGGTCGAAGTTTTTTCTAAAGAGACAGTACTTCGACTATCGAATGGTCGAATAGTCGAACGATTTTTAGTTTGAATCATTCGATTCGGAGTGGAAGTCATAGTCGAAGGTCGAAGTAGCCCATTCGATGGTCGAAGTAGCCCAAAAAAAACTTCGAAATTCGAAGTTTTTTAACTTCGAATCCTTCACTCGAAGTTAGTGAATCGGCCCCCAAATCTAGCCAAATTAAATGCCGCTTTGACATGAAGCCTTTTATAATGCCACAAATCACAGATTCTTTTATCTTTAACTGATTGTATTGCAGTTTGCATTGTTTTTGAATAAGTGCTTTCACCTGTTAAACTTGTGTGTGCAGGGCTTTAGGCGTACAACAACAGAAAGGCAAACAGTACATTATAAAGGGTTCTATATAAAGGCATAGTAGCCAAGACTGCAATCTGCATTGTTAATGGCAAAAAGTATCATAATGGGGGTGCTGTGTGACAGAATGCACAAGATACGAAGGATGTTAGTGCTACTCTGGGTTTCTTGAGTCTGTGGAACAAAATTTAAGGAATCAAAAGATTTTCCATATAAACAGGGCCTTGATTATTGTGACATTAAGGGCAGAGACACACGCTCAGATTCGGGGAGATTTAGTCACCCGGCGATAAATAGCCTCTTCTTCTGGGGGACTTATCTCCCTGAACTGCCTCCATTTAAGCCAATGTCATAATTTCTAGAAAGGTTGCTTCAAACTTGTGATGTCTTTGGTGATTGTCACTTGAATGGGTGAAATATGTGGACAGATGCCATCAGAAAAGGCACGGACTTCTATTTTTTTTTTAAACTTGGGGATCTGGCTGGGTCTTGTTTAAGAAGGGGTGGGATGATTCAACCGCAGGTCACTAGTGCAGAAGCACATTTTACAGAATACTGTAAATATATCTGTAAAGATCTCAGAAAAATGGACTTACCTGAACAAGAAAAATAATTAGGAAATAGAAATTTGCTATTCTTCTGAACTGTTCAAATAAATTTTTAGGGATGAAATTCAGCACTGTATACTGTAAACAAACAAAACAGGTTTAGCATTTGGATAGCTACAAACTTTTACTATATTGTCAAATGTATTTTTGATGGGGGTTCTCTCTTGCCAAAAGCCTTAAATAGATGCCATTTTGACCCACTCACGTCAGAGGCACTAGTCCATGTCACATTATAAATGAGTAGGAATGTAGATATGTAAAATTACTTCAGGTATGGGACCTATTATCAGTAATGCTCGGGACCTGAGGTTTTCCAGCAGGTCTTTCTGTTAATTGGATCTTCATAACTCGTCTACTAAAAGAAAATATTTAATCCCAATGAGATTGTATTTCCTCCAATAAGGATTAATTATATTTTAGTTTGAATCAAGTACAACGTACTGTTTTATTATTACAGAGAAAATAAAATTAGTTTTTCAAAACTCTGAATTATTTGGGAAAAAATAGAGTCTATGGGAGATGGCCTTTCCGTAATTCGGAGCATTCTGAATAACAGATGCCATACCTGTAGTGGGATATTTATAAATGGGCCAACCAATTTTGCCTTTCGTCAGAAGCTTAGTGTCCTATGTATGGAGCCAAAATAGCATCACTGATCAATGTCAACAAGAAAATTCACGTAACCACCCTACTGGTGTACAGAAGTCATAGCATAGCATTGGAGCTGACACACACACGCACGTCCCCAAGAAAGAATAAAGGTTCCCTTTTAAGTTTTTTCTCAGGGGATACAACTAGATAAAGCTTAGGGTTAGTACACATAAGGAGATTCGGGGAGATTCTGTCACCTGGCGACTAATCGCCTCGTCTTCTGATCGACTATCATAGCCTATGGGAAAACACGATGAGGCAGTTCGGGGAGATAGTCGCTCAGAAGACAGGGCGATTAGTCGCCAGGTGACAAAATCTCCCCAAATCTCCTAGTGTGGCCTTACCAATTAGCTTTGCTACTCAAAATGTAGTTATGCACCACATTTTGCTTTGATCTAAGTAAATTGGTACCATACTACCATATCTCCCTCTCCTCTGAATAACCCTCAACCCACGTGTTTTTGCACCTCGGCCTTGGCATACATGTTTTTTTTTTTTTTTGCAAATAAAGCTAACAAAGTTATCTTTTTAACAACACCTTGTTATTTTTCATCTCACTGATATTTTATCCCCATGCCCTGATTTTCTGGGAATGACAAACTGAGATTTACACTGGTTAAAACAGTAGAGACATTTTGCTTCGATCTGGGTGGAGACAAAACTGTAGATTTAAAAAGATAGATTATTTCTGCCAGAAAAGTGTTAAAGGGGAGATATACCCAGCCATATAATTGTGCTGTTCTGAGCACTTTTTTTGCAGGTTTAATTTTTTTTGTACATATTATTAAAGAGTAACAGGAGTGCCCCTTTGGTAAAAGAGAAGAACAAAAGTTTCAGTTACTGAACAGAATTGAATCAGTAAAATACTATTCTGTCTTACCCAAGGGACACTCCTGTGACACATTCATAATATTAGAATTTTAATTGATGGAAAGCACACTAATACAGTTACCAATTAAAGGCATGCAATCGGCAAGTTGTATAAAGCACAATTGCACCCCCACGTGCTAACAAAAATATATGAAGATATAGTTGGTGAAACAGTCCAAGGTCAACGCAGAGCTTTGCTGCAAAAAAATCTTTATTCACACAACATGTTTCGAGCAGAATTGCCCTTTGTCAAGTGAAATTCTGCTTGAAACATGTGTGAATAAAGATTTTTTTGCAGCAAAGCTCTGCGTTGACCTTGGACTGTTTCACCAACTATATCTTCAATTGAACATTAGTACCTAAGGACGAGGTACAGAAACAGACCATAAAGGTTAGAAAAAATTGAGGGGATAAGCACCACAGCCAGTGGAAACAAAAGAAGCTTTCTAGCAAAAATATATAACTTTGTTATAGGGGGATGCACACTTAAAAAAATTTGCGAACTTGGTTGTATTACAAAAGCAAATATTTCTTTATGTAGAGATTTGCAATTACATAGCAATCATTCAAATATAGATGCAATGGCCAAAAATGAGAATCCCCCCGACGTTTCGGCAATAAGCCTTTCCCAAGGGGGAATTCTCCCCCTTTCTTACTGCTGAAACGTTGGGATGATTCTCATTTTTGGCCAGTGTATCCACTTCCTTATATACCTACTTTTCTTGTCTATACTTTGTTGGTATGTATTTGAATGTTGCATGGTTTGCTCTGATATACACATTCATAATATTGCCTGTTTAAAAACAGTTAACATCACAAAAAAGGAAGCAATTTTACATTAATGGGGTGGTTATCATTTAAGTAAACTTTTAGTATGTTATAGAATGATCAATTTTAAGCAACTTTTCAATTGGACTTCATTTATTTGAAGTTTTATAGTTTTTTAATTATTTGACTTTTTCATCTGACTTTCCATCTTTCAAATGGGGGTCACTGATCCCATCTAAAAAAACAAATGCTCTGTAAGGCTACACATTTATTGTTATTGCTACTGTTTATTAAGTATCTTTCTATGTAGTCCCTCACATATTCCAGTATCTTATTCAGATCAATGCATGGTTGCTAGGGTATTTTGGATAGTAGCAACCAGATTGCTAAAAATGCAAACTGGAGAGCTTTTAAATAAAAAGCTAAGTAACCCAAAAACAATAAAAAATTAAACCAACTGCTAATTGTTTCAGGATATCATTCTCTACATCATATTAAAATTTAACACAAAGGTGAACAGCTCCTTTAAGTATCTTGCATGGGCTCATGCTCCATGGTAAACATTTTCATGGTCCTTTATTAAAGTGTATATTAAATTAAATACATATAAATTCCTTCCTTGTTGATCAAATAAAAGCAGCATATTTACCTTTGATGAAATAATTCTGTTGTCTGCAAACTTTGGTGGAACATAATGGTCATGTTGAGGGTATTTATTTGCAATGTAGATTGTTCTGGTGTCACTGTGATTGGGTGGGTCAAACCCCTTAAACAAGAAGGTAGAAAGAAAATGAGTTAAAACACTTTTTAATGCATTCTTTAGTTTGTACACTGAATTGACTGTCATATAGATTTTAAAGGACAAGTAAAACCTACATTTTCCTATCATGAATATAAGGTGGGCGAGTCTCCGGCACCAAATGGCACCGTTTGTACTGCATATATCCCCTAGTTCACCAGCAACATTACATTTTCTTAAAACAAATAACAGCTTTCACTTGGAGGCCATTTTCCCTCAGACATACCATTAATGACATTTACATCCGCAAACAGCACATGTGCTCCATGACGTTCATGCAAGCAAGAATGCAGGCTTACACAGGCACAACTTACTTTGATAAAAAAAATTCTGCTTGGATTGAGCACTGTAATGGTTAAGCTGAGCTCAGGAGAGGAGGTTAGGAAAATAATAGGAGCAGCGAGCTATAGCAGAGTTCCTATAAGAACCAGCAATGCCATCTCTTCACTGGCTGCTAGACTGGAGGAATTTTAGTAATCTGAGTTGAGAAGAACTGAGCATGCTCAGTAGCCAACAGCCAAAGTAATTTCCCAAGGGAGGGGGCAAGTGGGTTAGAGGAGATGAAGTGATAAAGTGGATGCTGCAGCCTTACTATTAACCTTTTAACAACCAAAGTTGAACATATTTAAAGATTTCAGAGGATGTAATGTAGCTGGAAGATGATTTCAAACAATTAATTAATGGTACATGGGCTGTGCATCTGGTAAACCAATATTGTCTAAAACTGGCCACACACATACCAAAAAAACTGTACTATTTTCAATATGTACACAATGGCTCAATGAGCATAACCATCATCCACACACTACAGAATTTAATCTGACAATACACAATATCTGCCCAGTGTATGGGTATTGGATCAGTCATCCAGAAACCCGTTATCCAGAAAGCTCCAAATTAGGGAATTGCCGTCTCCCATAAACTCCATTTTCTCCAAATAATCTAAATTTTAAAAAAGTATTTCCTTTTTCTCTGTAGTAATAAAACAGTACCATGTACTTGATCCGAACTAAGATATAATTAATCCTTATTGGAAGCAAAACTAGCCTATTGGGTTTATTTAAGGTTTACAAGATTTTCTAATATACTTAAGGTATGAAGATACAAATTACAGAAAGATCTGTTATCTGGAAACCCCAGGTCCCCAGCATTCTGGATAACAGGTCTCATATCTGTATTGTTCATTGGAAGATGGGGAAGTGAAAAGGAGTCACTGTTCCTCTTCACCTTAGATAGTACTTGACAAAGAGTGTTTGTTGCTTTCAATCACAATGCTTTAATGGTCAGGCCAGACAAGCAGATTAGGGGAGATTAGTGGCCCCAGCGACAAATCTCTTCTTTGGGGCGACAATCTCTCCAAATTGCCTTCCCCCTGCTGGCTAAAATGAAAATCGCCTGGAAAGCACACGCAGCGCTTCATTTTCCGAAGTTGCACGAACGAGGAAACTTCGGGCGACTTCGGAAAACGAATCGCCACGTGTGCCTTCCACCCTGGCGGTTTTCATTTTAGGCGGTGGTGGGCAGGGGGAAGGCAGCCTGTGGAAATTGTTGCCCCGAAGAAGAGGAGATTTGTCGATGGGGCGACTAATCTCCCCAAATCTGCTTGTGTGGCCAGATCCTAAAAGACAAAGATATTTAAAGTTAACACAACAGATAGATGGTACACATTAATATGCACAAGCCCAGTATGTCACTATTCTAAAGAGCTCTCTACAGGGTTTTGTAGCAGATAAGAATTACAGAGGGTAATCCACTGATTATAATGGGAAGTAACAGAAGAAGCAAACTGCCTAAAATAACCTTTGGGCACCGCAAAAGTATTTCTGAAAGATGAACTTTTTTCATTTTATTGCCGTGTTTGTTATCAGTTTGACATGCAGCAGCGACCCCCATGGACTTTCATTACATATGTTTTGTAACATCTATATAAAACTAAACTAACCAACTTAAACATAGTTCTAAACAAGGTAAATATTTGTCTGAATATGTTGCATATTTTTTTTCAACAAATTGAAAATATTGTCAACACTAATTATCTAGATAAAACAAAGAATACAAATCTCCCTTCAAACCAAGCAAACTCATAAGAGATTAAATGTTGGAGCACAGTTGCTAATGCGTAAACCCTAAGCCACACAGAATGCTTCTTTACTATTTTTATCAGCTGAGCTACGTAATGAGCTTTCCTCTTTTAGACAAAAAGACAACAGCAGGGGAAATATTTAAGGACAAGCAAGAAATCACATAAAGCAATGCCTAGCAAAATAAACAGTAGCCAAATACTTTACTTTTGTATGAATATTGCATTACAGGTATAGGATCTATTAACCGAAATGCTCTGGACCGGAGATCTTCTATATAAGGGGTCCTTCTGTATTTTGGATCACTATACCTTAATTCTATATTTAAAATTAAAAAAAACAAAAAAAAACAGTAGGACTGTTTTGCCACTAATATGGATTCATGCAGCTTACTTACAATCAAGTACAACTGAACTGGTTTATTATTACAGAGAAAAGGGGTATAATTTTTACATCATGTGAATTTTTTTCTACATAAAAAGGAATCTATGGGAGATGGCTTTCCCGTAATTCAGAGCACTCTGGATAACAGGTTTCTAGATAAGGGATACCATACCTTCATAATTAGAATAAATGATAGGTCTCTCACAGTTTCAGTGTAGTCTCACAGGCTTGTGTAAATAGCAATAGTACTTTGCTTACTTGCAGGGGAATGTAATAAAAGTCGCAAAGAGCCAAACAATTTGCATCAATAAGACTAAAAATTCACATCTCGCAATGTAATATTGTTCCTTAAACTGTTATTGCATTGCGAATTTTAATTGCGCACTCATAAGAAGTGCTTGAAGGTGCCGTAATCTTTTGGAGCAAACATAACGACTTTTTCAGTAAGAAGTTACATTGACTGCGCATTGGCGCAAACTATATTTCCATTGTCGGAAGTGGTCGCTAAACAGTTTCCGGGCTCTCAAAAGCTATATTAAATTCACACAAAGCAAAATTTGTTCGCGCAAAGGCATAACTTTCCGCAATGCGAATAGTTTTTCCGTTAGCCATTTTTATTACATTCCCCCGTTAGTGTTAGTGGGTACGTGGTCAGCTTTCAGATGGGCTGCTGTTTTCTAGGATTAACAGATCATGACCTACCTTTTGGGCACCATTGCACTTATACTGCAAAAATGTCTCGATCTGTTTCTCCTTTTTTGCCTCCATAATTACCAGCTAGCTGTAACCAATATTTATTTTTCCCTTATGCCATCCACATAAGCAGACTAAGGACTGTTGTGAGAGCAATACAATAGAATTTTTGGGCCATATCTGATGTAATAAGGTATTTAAGCTAATGAAAGGAAAAGAGGGAGATGTTATACTACTCAGAAATTACAACACTTTGCTCAAACTTGCAAGGTACTGTATTTGCAACAGCACTAGAAACCAAAGTAAGTTTTGTGGTTATTGGTTATTTCCGGATATTCATCATACAACTTCTGCTCCGTAAAGCATTACGATTTTTAGTTCTATGTCTTTTTTGTGGCAAAGAGGAGCAGGCGCTATATAAACACTAAACAGCAAAGGGCATCTTTAAAGGCATACTGTCATGGGAAAACAAGTTTTTTTTTCAAAACGCATCAGTTAATAGTGCTGCTCCAGCAGGATTCTGCACTGAAATTCATTTTTCAAAAGAGCAAACAGATTTTTTTATATTCAATTTTGAAATCTGACACGGGCTAGACATATTGTCGGTTTCCCAGCTGCCCCCAGTCATGTGACTTGTGCTCTGATTCATTCACTCTTTACTGCAAGTTGGAGTGATATGACCCCCTCCCTCCCCCCCCAAACCAAGCAGCCTAACAAAAGTACAATGGGAAGATAACCAGATAGCAGCTCCCTAACACAAGATAAAAGCTGCATGGTAGATATAAGAACAGCACTCAAAAGTAAAAGCCAAGTCCCACGGAGACTGATTCGGTTAAATTAAGTAGGAGAAATAACAGCCTGCCAGAAAGTAGTTCCATCCTAAAGTGCAGGCACAAGTCACATGATTGGGACAGCTGGGAAACTGACAATATGTCTAGCCCCGTGTCAGATTTCAAAATTGAATATAAAAAAATCTGTTTGCTCTTTTGAGAAATGGATTTCAGTGTAAAATGCTGCTGGAGCAGCACTATTAACTGATGCATTTGAAAAAAACATGTTTTCCCATGACAGTATCTCTTTAACTTTTAGTTATTCTGTCGGATCAAGTTAACCTTTAAATTGACGCGTGAACCTTTAAACCTTTAAATTGGTGCGTTATAGATGGATCTATTCTAAGTAGCTTGAATTGGTCTTCCATAATATTCAAGTTTTTTAATTAATGGCATTCCTATTCGGCCCATTCCTATCCTGCAACTGAAAATGCAATCTGGTTGTTAGAGGGTACTGGTCCCAACAACTAAAATTTACACTTATACTAGTAATAACAACAATCTGAAGCCTTGCTATAAGTCCAAGCTAAGAGAGTTGCAAATGAGCTACTACTAAATTTTTTAAGGGGTTTAAACTAACTTTTAGTATGATGTTTAGACAGTGATATTCTGAGACAATTTGTATTTGGTTTTCATTCATTATTATTTGTGTTTTTAAGTTATTTAGTTTTTTATTTGGCAGCTCTCCAGTTTGCATTTTCAGCAATCTGGTTGCTAGGGTAAACATTATCTGAGCAACCATGCAATGATTTGAGTGAGAGATAGGAATATGAATAGGAAAGACCTGAATAGAAAGATAAGTAATAAAAAGTAGCAATATCAATACATTTGTAGCCTTACAGAACATTTGCTTTTTAGATGGGGTCAGTGACCCCCATTTGAAAGCTGGAAAGAGGCACAAGAGGAAGGCAAATAAGTAAAAAAAAAAAAAACTATAAGTTGCTAGAAATCAGACATTCTAAAACAGTGCTATCCAAATGGCGGCCCACAACCCTCCCCTTGTGTGAGCCCCCCACATTAAAATGACTCTCTGCTGCCATAAAGCCCTGTACTGTCCACACCCACAAAGCCCTCTTATACCTCATACAAACTGCTGGCGCGGCACCAGCATTGTGTCACTGTATGTGACACAGTATTAACTGTTCATCCTGATAGCTTTGTCTCCTGCTGTATTCTGCCTCCCCTATGCTCCCTGTGTGTGCCATACTCTGCCTGCCCTATGCTCCCAGTGTGTACCATACTCTGCTTGCCCTACAGTCCTGTGGGACGTGATCCTAGTAGGGTTTGTTAGCATTTGGAAATTGTTGTTAGGGGCCCCTAACGTGTTTAATCATGTGCTGGGGAGACACAGTGGTATCCACAGGGGAGGAGGAGGCATATGGATTAAAGAATATGTTTTAATATGACTCATTTTTCACATATGAATAATATAGTTACATAGTTAAATCGGGTTGAAAAAAGACAAAGTCCATCAAGTTCAAACCCTCCAAATGAAAACCCAGCATCCATCCAACAGAATCAGCCATCACAAGATCACCCAGCAGTGTATTCCACAACCTCACTGTAAAGAAACCCCTACATTGCTTCAAATGAAAGTTCTTTTCTTCTAGTCTGAAGAGGTGGCCTCTGGTGCAGTGACCCTCTTAACGTATAACACACATAAAACCATGCTGGCACAAACTCATAGTATTATGATTTGATATGAAGTCCCAGTATCTTATGCTTTATTGACCGTTAGAAAAGTTTTCCTACCGCTGATGTCAGACTAACTGACCTACAGTTTTGAGGCTGAGAATGGGATCCCTTTTTGAATAGAGGCACCACATAAGCAATTCACCAGTCTCTCGGCACCATGCCAGACCTCAATGAATCCTGAAAAATTAAGTAAAGAGGTTTGGCAATCACAGAGGTAAGCTTGCTAAGTACTCTGGGATGAATACCAACCGGGCTCGAAGCTTTGTTTATCTTAACATGTTCCAGTCTCTTTTGAATTTCCTCATATGTGAACCATGCATCATTAGTTGTATTACTAGAATTAGGACTATTAAATAGGAAACCTTCATTAACTGGTTCATAAATTGTGTAGACAGACGAAAAATAGTTCAGAATCTCAGCCTTTTTTTCTGTTTTCATCAACAAGCTGATCCACCTCTGATATTAAGGGTCCCACCCCTTCCTGCTTAATTTTTTTAATATTTACATATATAAAAAATAATTTATAAATTTAAAAAATATGATGAGTGATTTCCCTGTAGTGAGCACCAACCAAGTTTTTGTGGTAACATGGGTGTGGCTTAAAAACAGGGAGTGGTCAAAACAACACTTCAGCCCTCCACCACGTAGGCCATAAAAATTCTGGCCCTCTATACCACAGAAGTTGGACAGCACTCAAAGTTGAACTTCCCCTTTAAAGAGTCCTAAATGTATTGTTTTCGTATTGGCGTGTATGCCACCATCTCAAATTATTGGAACTAACTATTCCAATCAGCTTTCTGTATGGCAAATCCCACACCCACCTGCTTGTTAATTCAGTCCAATCTATCATTGCTTGCCATGTATAGGAACAGGCCTCCGAGGTAGAAAACAGACTGACTCCAACTGTGATAAGGTTCCCAGACATCACTATTGGAATGTTGCCCATTACATTAACAACAGCAGCCAGCTTGACATATCAGTGATATAATTTGATTCTGGGAGTCTAGTCTTAGAATTAAACACATTGCAGTAAAAAAATGCAGTACTATGTAAAAAGGATGCCTGGAACTATGAACTTTTCTTCTTAATGGGAGCACCAGTCCAGGGGGGAAACAATTAAGAAATGTAACACTGAAGGGTATTTAACATATTGGCACCCAATAGTGTATTATCCTTTCATTACCACTTAAAAATAGTGTGGCCTATTTAGTTCATTATGAATAATCCTTGCCAGCACAGCAACAGTTAAGTTCTGTTCTTCCAGGCAGCCACTGACTAGCTATTCAATACTAATCTCCCTGTTGACCATGACAGACTTTTCTTAAAAGGGTGGTTCACCTTTAAATGAGAAGGAAAGGTTAAAATGAAGTAAGCTTTATGAGAAACGTCTATATGAATACAATAGTAAAGCCCCAAAGTAATGCTGCTCTGAGTCAAAAGAAACACAGCATTTATTGGGTACACATGGGCTTCTGTATCAGACTTCCTGTTTCCGCATAAACCTGCAGGGCTAGGGCTTGAGCATGCTCAGTTTGCTCCTCTCCCCCTCTTGTCCTCCCTTCCCTTCTGTAATCTGAGCTCAGGGCTACGAGTGAGCAGGGACTCAGGCAAGAAGTGATGTCACACCAAGCTAACATGGCAGCTGCTATCCTAAACAAACAGAGACAGCCTCAGGTATGGAAAAGCACTCTAAACAATAAAAATCGAGCTTGCAATGTTGTGGCTAATCTATTGACAATAAACTGCCTTGGTAGCTTTCCTTCTCATTCAAGTTAATTTTTAGTATGTTATAGAATAGCTAATTCTAAACAACTTTTCAGTTGGCCTTCATAATTTATTTATTTTTATAGATTTGGAATTTCCTTTTTTTGTCTTGGGGGTCACTAACCCCATATGAAAACCAATGCTCTGTAAGGCTACAAATGTATTATTATTGCTACTCTTATTGCTCATTTTTTCCATTCATGCCATCTCAAACTAGAGAGCTTCTGAATAAAAGGCTAAATAATTCAAAAAACAAAACTAATATAAAAAAATTAAAACCAATTACAAATTGTCTCAGCATAGCAATCTCACACATCACACTAAAATTTAAAGGTGAACAATTCCCTTAAGTTCTATAGGTATGGGATCTGTTACCCAGAAGGCTCCGGACCTGGGGCTTTCCGGATAATGGATCTTTCCATAATTTGGATCTTCATACCTTAAGTCTACTAGAAAATAATGTAAACACTAAATACATTTTGCTTCCAATAAGGATTAATTATATCTTAGTTAGGATCAAGTACTATATAACAGTTTTATTATTTCAGAGAAAAAGGAAATAATTGTAAAAAAAAATGGATTATTTAATTAAAATGGAGTCTATGGGAGATGGCCTTTTCTGTATTTCGGCGTTTTCTGGATAACGGGTTTCAGGATAATTGATCCAATACCAGTACTGCTGCATGCTTTCCTGACACTGGAAACTAAGATGCATTTTAAGAGTTAATTTCAATCTCTGGTGTCTTAATGAATAAACCCTGAATGTAAATGGCTGCGTCTCAATCAAATTGTAAATGTGTGAAAGTGCCAGCCAATACATTTTCATACAGTTTCAGTGACACACCTGAGGCAGATTACATTCATTGCTCTAAAATTAAAAACTTTCATCAGGAACATACAAATAACCAATTTATTGGAAACTAGTTACCTATTTTAGCTATTACACTATAGTTCTAAATATTTTCCTTATAAAAGCAAAGGTACTTTAAAGGAAATGTCTATGTATACTGTAATGTATATACATTACAATTTGCAGTGGTTTAAAGCAATTTGTACCTGCAATAGTAGTGCTACTAAAAGCAGTATGTTTGTTTCAAAAGAAAAAAAAAGATGTACTGCCAAATTGAACATCTTGTAGGCTGCCGGTCCTCATAGGGACTACCAAATTGCAAATCACATTCTTTATTTGGCATCCAAGGGCCTTTTTTCATGCTTGTGTTGCTCCCTAACCCTTTTTACATGTGAATGTGGCTCACAGGTAAAAAAAAAAAAGTTTGGGGAACTCTGCTTTAAACAACCGTCAAACACCGATTTGTTTTCAGATAGTTCACCAGAAATACAGACTTTTTGAATTACTTTCTATTATCTATATGTAACTGTTTTTCTAATATTCAAGTGTAAGGTCATGTCTCATCTTCTAAAGCAAGTCTGGGAAAGGGCGGGGGGTAGCAACTCTGTAAACTGCTCTAAATTGATACAATAGTTGATACATTTCTTATCTTTGTCCCTGCTGAGCAGAATCCCTGAGTTTTATTAAAGGCAGCTATTAAAATTGATACAATGGTTGCTAATACGCCAGAGACGCTGCTGAAAAATAGATCAACTAATGTAGCAAATTGTAACAGTTTACCAGAGACAGGAACATTAAACTTGGATTTTGGAAAACCGGTAAAAAAATAAAAAATGGAACGTAATTGAAAAAAGCCTTTAGTTCTGGTAAACAATCTGAGATTACTGATTTTCACTCAAGCACCAGAAATAAGGTAATAATTTCATGCACTATGCTTTTTCAATTTAAGTTAACCATTTAATAAGTTGAAAATATTAAACAGTTTAATCAAAAAAGGCCAAAATATCCTGGGCACAAAAGAGCAGCATGGACTTCTACTGTCATGTTACCGGAAGTGGTTTAGACTAATGGTACATGTCCTTTTATGCAGAAAAAACACACAAATCTGTATAAGAATTAGCTGGCGGATGTAAGGAGTACATTTCCATTTCCTTTAAAGGGGCATACACAAGTAAATGACGTGTGTCATTAGTGAAGAATTGCGTGTATGTTTCACAATTATTTTGAGGGGAAAAAAAACTCATTATGTGTAAGCACACTGCCCAACCTAGCCGCTTACACTAGGAGCTCCCTCACGGTACAAGTGTCCTATCGCTGGTGGTTGCTTTTTTTTCAAAGAAACTACTGTAACCCCCAACCGGAGTAAGGGCTCTATTAGCCCACACCTTTGGAGGGGGGGTGGGATATATTTTAGGGCAACAGGTTCCCTTTAAAATTAATAACCTTTGAGCATCAATATCCTAGATATTATAGGTTATTCTATTTATCGACACCTACTGTACATAAATGTAAATATACAGTTCTAGTCACAAAAAAATGTGCATCTTTTCACTAAGTAGAAAATAAATGTAGATTTTTTTTGTCACTTAAAAATATGTCAACTCTGATCATGGACAAATCTATTTAAAGGGTAGTGGCACACGAGGAGATTTGTCACCCGTGGTAGATCCCCACTACTGAGGACAACAATTCTCCTGAAAATACCCTTGCCTAAAGGCCCCCGTACACAAGCAAACATAAGCTGCCAACAGATCAAGTTGGCGGCTTATTGGGCAGAGTATGGGAGCTTCAACGGGCTTCCCCAAATGATATCTGGCCAAAATAGGTGCCGATGTTGATCGGGCAGGGTTTTGGATTGAGGAACGCATCAGTTAGTTGATGTGGTCCTCGATCTGACAAGGCTTTTGCACAATTAAACACAATCACAAAATGTGAAGGAAGGCATTTCCCTGAGATAAAGCCGAATTGCCAAAAGTAATGTGGATGTTACTTCCTGTGTCCCCCTGCTGTGAATCTCTCCTACAATCTGCCTCTAAGAAAACATCTCATACTTCCCGATCAAGATGTATTCATTGAGGCGCAGGCAAGAGCCAAATACAGGTGGAACACAACAGGCTGCATTTCAGGTACCTAGATGAGAAAAAGCTGGGACATGCACTCATTACATGCGTGTGCCCCAACACAGCTAACCACAACCAACATTTATGTGATAGGTGCCCTTTTCATTTTTTTTTTTTCTCAACAAAATCACAGAATTTACAAAAAGAATAATATACCTCCTATTGTAAATATAAGGTTATTAGTAGGGATGGGCGAATCTGAGACGTTTCGTTAAAAATTCACCGCCGGCTAATTGTCACCGACGCCCATTAAAGTCTATGGGCATCAAAAAAATTTTTGTCGCGCACCGCCATACAAGTCTATGGGCGTCATTTCCGTGGCGAAACAAGGCGAAAAAAATTCGCCCATCCCTAGTTATTAAGTCACTGAGAAGTCACATGACATATAAAGTTTCTGGAAGTTCACAGTGACTTCTCATTTAGTTATATTTTACAACACAACATGCATTGTATATGTTATAATGCCCATCTTTCTGATAGTCATGTGACCAATTAAAACTGCTGACTAAGCACTGTGTTTAAAAGGGTGGTTTACCTTTAAGTAAACTTTTAGTATGTTATAGAATGGCCTCTCATTTATATTCCAGTCTCTTATTCAAATCAGTGCATGGTTGCTAGGGTAATTTTGACCATATCAACCAGATTGCTGAAACTGCAAACTGGAGAGCTCCTGCATTAAAAGCTAAATAACAAAAAAACACAAATAATAAAAAATAAAAACCAATTGCAAATTGTCTTAGAATATCACTGTCTACATCATACTAAAAGTTAATCTATAGGTGAACAGCCCTTTAACTTTTCCCAATATTTTCATTTTCTTGATGTCTAACTACCCCTGGTTGCTAGGGTTAACTCAGATCATAGTACCATAGTTGAAACTGCAAACTGAAGAGCTGTTGAATTTAAAGTTAAATAACTCAAAAACCACAAATAATCGGACATTGTCTCATAATATCACTCTCTACATCATACGAAAAGTTAATTTAAAGGGCACCTGTTCGGAAAAATGTTATCCCCAACCAAAAGTGTGGGCTAATAGAGCATTCCAGTTGGGGATAATAGCAGTTTTTTTTTTTTTGTTTTTTTTTTTATGATCCCCGCCAGTGCTATACTTTTAAAAGAAAACTACTCTTTAAAAGAAAACTGCTACTCTACTAGTCCGCACCGTTGGTTGGGGATAACATTTTTACCCAACAGGTGCCCTTTAAAGGAGAAGGAAAGGCTGGAGACACTTGGGGTGCCAAACATTAGGCACTTGGCACCCCCAAGTGATTGTAGCGACTTACCAAAAACCCAGGGCCGGTACTCCTATCAGGAGAAATCTGCACTGGCCCGGGTTATAGGAGCGAGCACCACGGAGATATCTACTTCCGTCTTCGCGCAGCTGCGCATTTCCCCGGACTGACGCATGCGCATTTGAACGAAAAAGCCAACTTTAAAGTTAAAGTTCGGCTTTTAGTTCTAATGCGCATGTGCAGCTGCGCGAAGACGGAAGTAGATCTCTCCGTGGTTCTCGCTCCTATAACCCGGGCCCGTGCAGATTTCTCCTGATAGGAGTACTGGCCCTGGGTTTTTGGTAAGTCACTACAATCACTTGAGGGTGCCTAACGTTTGGCAGCCCCAAGTGTCTCCAGCCTTTCCTTCTCCTTTAAAGGTTAACAGCCCCTTTAACTTTCCTAATATTTTCACTTTCTTGATGTGCCTAACTAACCCTGGTTGCTAGGGTACTGCGGTCCATAGCAACCAGACTTGAAACTGCATTTAAAGCTAAACAACTCAAAAACCACAAGTGAAAACTAATTGCACATTCTATCTGTAGAAATAAGTCAAATCAACAGGAACTTGCTGTGTTTTTTTTCCTGGAAGACGTTTCACCAGTCATCCAACTGGCTTTCTCAATTCAGAAATGAGAGCCAGTTGGATGACTGGCGAAACGTCTTCAAGGAAAAAAACACAGCAAGTCCAGTTGAATTGACTTATTTCTAAAGATATTCAACGGAAGACGGCACTTCTGATAAGAAAGGGTTTATTGAAATTCCCGCGTTTCGGGAGTTATCCCTTAATCATAGGTTAACCTATGATTAAGGGATAACTCCCGAAACGCGTTAGGTTTTTTTCAGCAGGAATTTCAATAAACCCTTTCTTATCAGAAGTGCCGTCTTCCGTTGAATGTCTTGCCGTATACACAGTGGGGTCACTGTCTGACTGCGCACCTGATTGAAGGGGAGAGCGGTGAGCTAGTGCGGTCCTTCCTTTTTGCTTTTCTATTTCTAAAGATATACCATGACCTGGATGAGTGGGAAATCTTCACAAACAAATGCAAATTGCCTCAGAATATCACACTCAATCAACATCATACTAAAAGTTGAACGGCGAACAACCTCTTTAAATATACATTATACAGGATGTACATGGATGTGTGTATTTATGTATATTTTACAAGAAGGGGTACTTTATTCACTATATATACACACACACAACGGATATTTTTCCATGTTAAGTAAACAGCAGGTCTGTTCCTTGCAGTAAACCTCAGTGACTCATCTGAAACGGAAAAGACATGACTTATGGGTCTATTGTATGAAGTAGAGTTGTCCAGGCTGTCTCTCCTGCTGCTGTTGCTGAACTACACCTCACAAGATGACAAGTAAACAGCTGGAGGGTCGCAGATGGGTTGTCCCTGCTCTCCCCCCGTACAACAAGCACAGGCGAGGAGCAGAGCTAACAACACGGTGTACTAGTCAGAGTAACACACAGAAAGTTGTCCAACTCCAGCACTCCATGTCATGCAGGGATTGCAAATGAAACGTCCAGTCATTACATATTCACGCCTGACACTACGCTTATGTGGGGCACCATTCGCAGCGAACAAATACTAAGAATTACGAAAGACACGAAAGAAAAAGTTCTAACAAGCAACTGCGACTGAGGCCTTCAACCGGAGCTCGATCCCCAGGCTTTCCTGCTCAAAGTAGGCAAGTGTGAAGAGGCGGAAACAGACAGGTGGGGTTTACGTACCAGCTGCTGCAAGAGCCAGCGACACAGCCCGCAGGCCCTTAGGTACTCCATCTGCGCGCGATGTTTAGCGCGTTCTCCGCCGCACGGCCCCCACTGGGAAGGAGACGGTTCAGTTTGGCTGCGACTCCCCCACAGCTTATCCTGCCCCAGCCACCAGCTCCTTCCGCGGTGCGCGCTCTCGCAGCCAGCACAGGACTCACACGCACACGCCTGACTGAAGGGAGGATTAGGCAGACACGCCCATTCCACGTGACGTTGCACTGCCAGTAACCTGGACTCGCTGGAGTCTCTGAGAGGTTCCACAGAGAAGGCGCCACGTTTAGAGTTTCACCTATGGAACGATGGAATTTCGAACTTTGAGACGTTCATTTTCTTGTTGTTTACTGCTAAAGCTACTGAGCCCTACAATAAATATAATGTTCCCAAACAAAGCGCATGTGTTGTGTTGAAATCATCACTTTTGTTTTGTTTTTTTTACAATGAAAATGGGCAGTTAGGGTATCATTGAGGCCTACTGTGGCAGTGGGGAAGCCACCCCCAACATATTGGAAAGAGGGACAGAAAGATTTGTTTGCATTTTGACCACGCCCATTTGTGAAGCCACGCCCCCTAATTACCGTGTCCATTTTACAACATTTGGCAAGTTATGAAAGTTTGAACTCATTTCTATGGTTTTTATATGTGATTACAGTTTTGCTAATGAAGATGAATTGCCCTTTAAGCTGTGAGTCTTCATTCTTATTTAAAACTGTTACAAAAGTATCTTAAGTATGTACTCTGGGCTCTCTGCCAAGAGCCAATTAAGTTAGAAATGTTGTATCTTTTTCTGGCTGTTCAGTGCAGCAGATCAAAGAGAAACTCGGGAAATGTCAGTACAAATCCGGGACTGCTGCTTGAGAGGTATGGGCAAGCAATTTGCTGTTTCAAGTGTTGCATGGGCTGCAGTGTCGGACTGGGGTTTGTGGGGTCGTTGGGGCTGACAATTCAGGGCCCCCCCTTCTCATGAGCCTCACCCTATTTCAGATGCTAGTTCCAAAAAAAATTACTTTACCTTACCCTCCCAGCCATCTGCCCGCCTGTACACGTTTTACCTTTTCCTTGCCCCAGGTGGGCGGGATACCCGCAGTATCTGGCAGGGAGAGGGCCTGGGTTGCAGCGCCCAATGAGTTGTAGTGTTCTGCCGACCCTGGTAGGCTGGATTGGTGAGGGCTTGCATAATTATAAAACAAAGTTGTCCTACAAAAAAAGTCTAAAGCTTGCCATAGATATGGAGATCTCGCTAAACAAGCGGATCTTTCCTGGATATGCCCACCTTCAATATCAGGCTGAGATCACAATGAGGCGAAGGTGCCCGATCAGTCGGATAAAGGACCATATCACTGAACCAATTCGGCCCTCGATCTGATGGGATTTAAGCCTGGCTGATCAACATCTGGCCAACTACACCTACACATCAAAGATACAACCAAAGTCTCATCACATATTTACCGTGGCTAGGTGAATCATTCCTTCAAATGATCATTAAGCCAATAAATCTGTCTGTGTTTGGCCAGTTTAAGAAGAGTTTGGCAATACATATGGTAACTGGGGATGGTACAGTCAGCAGGCCCTACCCCATGAAGAAAGGCTGCTGTAAGATGCCATAGACAGCCACTATTTATTGGGCTGTTAGGGCCTCTGTGTACTTGAAAATGCAAAAACCCTAGGACAGCTCCTGTTGACTTCTACACGACCTAGCAAACTTTTAGATGCTTAAGTTTTGCATTCAGGTTTTTTAAGTTTTGTTGGCTTAATTAATACTTGATTTAAAGTTATAATTAGAGCGTTGTGATTTTTAGCGCGAGAAAACTTGAATTGCATTAAAAAGCCCCATTTGAACATTGATAAATAAGCTCCATTGATAAATTAAGACTATTTCCCCTGAAAACAGTGAGGAAAAAGAAGTGAGGTCTGAAGTGTTTTAAAATAGTGGTGTAAAATATGGCAAAATAATCATAAAAGAAAATACATTTAAATAATATGCAATATTAAAATATACATATTTATAAATAATGCAACCAATTATTTTTAATAACTGCTGTCAAATTACTGTACATATAAGGAGAAATATATAACGCCATGGAAAGCCAGCACTCTCGAATAAAAAGTTCATATGCCTGGGTGCAGTATCAAAAATATTATCCACAGAAATCCAAAGGATCTGCACTCACAAGTCTTATGCGTAAAAAAAGTTTTTATTGCAAAGCTTACAGCCTAACGTTTCAGCCTCCTCCGAGGCCTTTCTCAAAGTGTATTGGTCACATACAGGAAAGCATTATATACATAAATTGGCGGGAAACTACAATGATGATGTCATGTCATGATTAACATAACGAGATAATTAATATTCATATGTGAAATCCCACTATATACGTTTTAAAACCATTAATGTATTAATATATTATCATTATCACTTCTGTAATTCATTTGGCCCAACAACTCATAGGTAAAGTTAAAAACAGGTTAAAATCAAAACACAATGTAACCCATATCCATATCCCAAGTTGAATGGGATTTATATATATTTATATATATATATATATATATATATATATATATATATATATATATATATATATATATATAGACATATATAGACATATAACTATATATATATATATAGACATATATAGACATATAACTATATATATATATATATATATATATATATATACTGTATATGTATATATATAAGCAAAAAAGCACACCTAAGGCGGAGTGCTGCCCTTACAAAGTTATAGTTATAGTGATGTAATAGTGATGTACAGGTATGGGACCTGTTATTCAGAAAGCCCTGAACATGGGGTTCTCCAGTTAACAGATCTTTCTGTATTTTGGATCTACTGAAAAATCATGAAAACATTAACTCAACCCCTATAGGCTGGTTTTACTTCCAATAAGGATTAATTATATTTTAGTGTGGATCAAGTAAAAATACTGTTTTATTATTACAAAGAAAAAATAAATAATTTTCAAGAATTTGGATTATTTCATTAAAATGGAGTCTATGGGAGACAGGCTTTCTGTAATTCTGAGCTTTCTGGATAATGGATATCCGGATAATGGCTCCTATACCTGTATTTCTTTATGTTCAGTTGTCATTTTGCATTTTCTCAACCTACACCAATAATTTTTTTTTGTAGGTTTTTATTTTGCATTTCAGTTTCCAAACAGTACCAAAGGGGAACACCCTTGGTTAAAGGGATACTGTCATGGGAAAACATGTTTTTTCAAAACGCATGCTGCTCCAGCAGACTTCTGCACTTAAATCCAGTTCTCAAAAGAGCAAACGGATTTTTTTTATATTCAATTTTGAAATATACATGGGGCTAGACATATTGTCAGTTTCCCCGCTGCCCCCAGTCATGTGACTTGCGCTTTGTGAGGTTAGTGGGATTTGAATGATCGTACATCTTGCAATTTTTTGGCCGACATCTGTCAGGAAATTGATCGGCCAGGTCAAAAAATCTTTATCTATGTCTGCAGGCCAAGCAGGCAGCTCCCCTTTGTTTTCCTGGCAAATTGATCTTTCAGTTGATGGTCAATTCATACGATCATATGATCGTTCCGAGAAAATCGTGGTCTCACAATGAGGATCGGATCTTTTAAAAATCTCAACATCTATGGCCAGCTTTAGAGTGCTGCTAAGACAATGAGTTCATTTCAAGCCATGTTCCCCAGATGGCTTTAAAATTACCCGAGCATCTGCAGGTACGCCAATCATTTTAATCTGCTTTACCAGGGTAAACAAAGTTTTAAATGCTGTTAATTATAAAAGCTGTATTCTCAGTCTTAAACTGCTTGACATTTCCTCTGTTTTTGAAAAGGCCACACGTACTGCTTGTTGAAATCTTCCACATATTTGGAATATGTGATATTTTGCTCTTCTCTAAAAGCTTAACTTACTGCTCAGATGCTTTTAGTGTTGCAATGAGCAGCAAGGCTAATTTATGACTTTACTGCAGGTGAGAGTTATGCTGTTTATCATTTTTAACTTTTCTACAGAACCAGAATCTTCCGCTTCTATGTTAATATTAGTGATATTTCAAAAATGGACTTGCTACCTTTGTGTTATGCTACAGTCAGCCTTCACACTGTAATGCCAGTTAGATTCTGTTGTCAAGCCTCAATACCACCATCATATCCTCCTTAGGAATGTTGTCAAGATGCAAATTTTTATCACAGCAAAGCCTTTATTCACTCTTTACTGACCGATCTTCCACCTCTACTGTCTATCCTTCATTCATGATGGGATCATGGTGCTTACATTTGAAATTTCTTCTATTACCGTAAACCTGATTCCCCTACTGTGGCCATCCGCAGGCTATTTCAGATCCACTTACAAGATTTTGTATGTTGTGTTTTGTATGTTGAAACAAGTGAAATTCCCCTTTAACACAAAATACATTTAAAATGTAAAATATTTTAAATTTTTTGCCAGCAATTAAGGGGTTATTTAATATTCATCTGTTAATTTTCCAAACCAGCTTTTATGATCAAAAGCTTCATTTATAGGTGCACACATAGGTGCACAGACCTGCATTTCTTCCATGAATACATCTCTTCCTGTGTTCAGCAGTGCTGTATTTAGCAATGGCAGGGTAGGGGCCGTATCTAGGCATTTCACAGACAACGGGAGCGAGACATAGTGGGGTCCTGTATTTATCATTTGACTGTGGCAGGTTTTAAAGCGGGATCGAGATTTTAAAAAAAAAAAAAAAGTAGGGACGCATTCGCGCAGCTGAACAGACAGGATGTGTTTGTGAGTGCTCCGCTCCTGCGTCACACTAAATAGCTAACATTAGCAAGGAACATAGTTCCTAATATCCAGCTTGGACATACCGGATTACCCAAAATAGCCAGCAGATTCCGAAGAAGTGACCGCCGGCCATGAAAAAGAAACCACAGCTGAACACGCCGCCCATGTTTCACAAGCGCGCCACAGAAACAACAAGGCTGCCATCTTTATCAGTAAGCGCAGATCAAGATACAGAGACGGAGGCACCAACGCTTGCACTGGAGACCCAAGTCGCCCTACAAGCAGTTCAAACTTTATTCAAAACTGAACTGAACAAATTCTGATGACCACACTATGGCCTAACAGGAGGATGAGAAACAGCTTGCGATCCACCAAGATCAGATTGGAAAACAAAGTGGAAGACTTGGAGAACCGCTCAAGGAGAGGTAATTTGCGGGTCAGGGGGGTCCCTGAAACCATAACAGACATAACACAATTAATGGCAGGGGTACTGCAACAATTACTCCCTGACCTTTCAGAAGAACAACTCCATATTGAGTGTATACACAGGGCCTTAGGCTGCCCACGCAATCCAAACATTCCAAGAGACATTGTAATAAAACTGCATCATGTGGAAATGAGAGACCTAGCTCTGCAAGCGGCTAGAGAATTAAGCAGTGACACGCTACCCCACAATATGCAGCTTTTTGCAGATATTGCCCCGATCACTCTTCAAAAGAGACGGCAAATGAAACCTGTAACCACATTGCTGTTGCAACACAAGGTGAAATATAAATGGGGCTTCCCGTTCTCACTACAATTTGCCTCGAACGGCCATACCCACACAATTTATACATCCGAGGCAGGGCTGGCAATACTAGAAGGGGAAGCAAGCACCCACAGGATCACCTCAAGCGGACCCGGAATGGTCGGTGGTACCTTCCTCCAAACAGCCAAAAGTCCGTCATCGAACAACCCACCCAGGGAAAGACGGATCACACGCTCACGACCCAATGCAGACTCATCCTAGCATGTTTCGCTAGGAAGCTAAGAAGAAGGATACAGTTATCGTGCAAGGGTGAGGGTAAGCAAAACCTACCCACTGACCCTGGCATGAGAATGCCCACTTCAGTAGCAATACAATTTTTGGACTATGTTCCCCCTCAATACCATCTGAATCTGGGGATGCGGGATATTGCCCCCCCCCACACAGAGCACCTTTCTTCTACTCCCCCTCCGAGCCAGGAGGTGATCAATGAAGTCACAGTGCTCACCTGAAGTGTTTACACACTACGTTTTATTTTTTCAAGTTAATTTTCATGTTTATACTTTTTTCATTATTTATTACTCTGCTCTTATGCTTTACTATTACTTTGTACTTATGTTTTACCCAGGCGGTGGGGATCATGTATTTTGTACTAATACATATACAATGTTGGGAATGGAGAGGGTTAAGAGACTTGGGACCCTTAAAATGTTAAACTATTATAGCAATGACAGACAAATTTTTAAAGTTATCTATAGCAATATTGGAATAACTCTTAAGTCTTTCAATGTCAATTAAAATTATATCACATAACACACAGGGTCTCAACTCCCCAACGAAACGACGGGTAGCATTTCAGACTTATGATAGGCTCTCACCAGATGTATTATGTTTACAGGAAACACACTTTACTTTGACCTCCTTCCCTAAGTACTACCATAACAATTTTCCCAGGTTCTTTCTCTCCTCCACAATGAGCAAGCATAGAGGAGTAGCCATATTTCTGCACAACAAGTTTCCATTTAACATCACAAAGACCATCCATGACAATCAAGGTCAATATATCATACTTTTGGGAACGCTGTATGACACACCCTATACTATTGTCTCTACTTATGCTCCTAATGATTCACCACTCCCCTTCTTTGAAAAAATTTTGAGTAAGCTAGCAAACCTCCCAGAAGCGTGAATTGTGTGGGCAGGAGACTTTAACTTGTCTTTTAACTATGCTTTAGATAGGACTTTCACAGATTGCTACAGCAAAACACAAAAAAATTACAAAACGGGTTGAGAGTCTCCTGCACACACATTGCATGACGCCATTCGCATGTACACCATAGTTACTCCAGGATAGATTATATTTTAATTGACAATCAAGATGCCTCTAGGATAATAGACTCCAAAATACACCACTGTGCTTGGCCAGATCATGACCTTAAGCTGACAATACTGGATTTGCAGACCTACTCTTCTATACGACCAAACTGGAGACTAAACAAGTGTTTATTAGATGATCCTGAATGCATAAATCACATTACACAAGAATTAAATCACTTTATGAATAAGAACTCGACACCTGAAGCATCTCCAGCTTGGGTATGGTTAGCACACAAGGCGTATGTTAGGGGATATCTGATCCAGTATGCTGCTAAAAGAAAGCGTGAATGCTTACAAACATTGACCCTCCTTGAAAAGGACCTAGATACCCTTGAAAAATCTAATAGATCCCACCCTAACCCCAGAACTAGACGGCTTATAGAAGAAACTAAGCAAAAAATAAAAACATGCCAAATATATACCGCCAAACCTTCCATTCGCAAGACCAATCATACATTTTATATGCTGGCAAATCTATTAAAGGCCCATAACAAGCGAAACTCCATCCACAAAATTAGGCAACCAGACGGTCACATCACCTCTGATCCAGATGCTATTGCTTCAGCCTTCCAGACTTATTATCAATGGTTTTATGACTCCACACACCAATTAGACAACAAAGCTTTATAAATGTATATTCTGTAAAATCTGTATTAGAGGAAGATATCACATACCAAGAAACTGAAAATACAGCTAAACATCTGAAAGCAAACAAAGCCCCAGGTCCTGATGGATTCTCTTCCCTTTACTATAAAAAATTTCAAACCCAATTAATCCCTCATTTACAAAAACTTTTCCAACACATCACAACTGGCCAACCCCTACCCCCAGAAATGAATAAAGCTAAAGTGACAGTGATACCAAAACCGAATAAGGACCATTTATCACCGAAAACTATAGGCCAATATCACTCTTAAATCTGGATATAAAAATATTAGCAACTATCCTAGCAAACTGATTAAACAAAATTTTAAATACAGTGATCCATAAAGACCAGATCGGCTTTATCACCTCCCGACAGGCCCCCGATAATATACGAAAGATCCTTAACATTATAGCTCATGCAAATAAATGTAAAACTCCCCTTTGCCTATTACCGCTCGATATTGAAAAGGCATTCAACACCTTAAACTGGCAATACCTCTTCACGTTATTAGAAACAGTAGGGATAGGCCCAAACTTTTTGAATACACTAAAGATATACTACCTTAACCCAAAAGCCCACTTGAATCTCTCAACTAGTAACATACAAAGACCTATCAGTATCCAAAGAGGTACAAGGCAGGGGTGCCCACTTTCCCCAGCATTATTTGCCCTAGCAATGGAACCACTAGCAAGGGACATCAGGAGCCAGATGGATATTTCAGGGCCTGAAAATTAAAGACCAAGAATATAAGATTTCAATGTTTGCAGATGACCTATTGGTACATGTGATAAACCCCCTAACATCTTTACCCAACTTGTTGAATTCTTTAACAGAATTTGCTAGAGTTTCTAGTTTAAATATAAACCCGGATAAGTCTGAAATGCTGCCCTGTAACTTGCCGAAACATACTATTAAGTTACTGGAACTAAATTTTGGTTTCAAGATACAACCAGAATGCTTACAATATTTGGGAGTTAAAATAACTAATTTAATACCTGCTCTATATAAAGCCAATTTCCAACCTATGTTCAAGTCCTTGACGCAAGATTTACAAAAATGGGATAGAATATCTGGAACGGCAGGATCCACTGCATCAAAATGGTACTTCTACCTAAAATGCTCTATCTGTTTATAACGTTACCGATTAAAGAAACATTACAGGACTTATACATGTTACATTCCAAGATTAATGCATTTATTTGGCAAAATAAACATCCGAGAATATCCAAACAAACAATGAGCTTACACAAAGCCAATGGAGGCCTTTCAGTACCCCACCTTGTCAAATACTACTGGGCGGCTCGCCTAGCGCAGTTAGCCCCACTACATGCAGGGCCCTTTGCCCCACTATGAGTCCAGATGGAGGATGACTTATCATACCCATATTTATCACAACAAACAGTATGGCTATCAAAGATACCGTATCACAGAATATCAGATGCTTCTCCAATAACTATGGAAATGTTACATATGTGGATTGCATTGTGGAGGAGATTTGGCCTCATATCCACCCCATCACCCTTAACCCCCTTGGCAAACAACCAAGACTTCCCACTAGGTCAATCAAGTCGAGCATTATCCTGGTGGAGAACCAAAGGACTAACCACAATTCAGTCATTAACTAGACATGGGAAACCCTTAAAGGGGTTGTTCACCTTTGTAAAAAATTGACAAATCTAACAGTTCACATGAATAGAACAAACTTTTCCATAGAAATAGTTAACAGAAAAAGTACAGTTCAAGAGATATTCACCTCAGAAGTGTCCCTGTACTAATCCTTCAGTTCCACACAGACCCTGTGCTGGGAGGGGGTCACTGACCCCCAAAAACACTACAGTGTTCACTTCCTCTTCCTTATATGACATCACACATTGTACTGGCAGCTAACTTAACTCCTATTGGCTATGTCTGCTGTCAATCTGCCACTGCTTCCTGTGCTGGGGAATTTGAGCAGCATTCAGGTACTGAAGAGAAACTGTTACAAGTTTGTGAGAGGGAGGGGGAGTGTGGGCTGTGTGCTGCAGAGACTTCAACTGTGCAGATGGGGGGGATCGAGGTGCTTGGGACCTGGAGTTTTATGGATAATGGATCTTTCCATAATTTGGATCTTCATACCTTAAGTCTACTAGAAAATCATGTAATCATTAAATAAACCCAATAGGCTGGTTATGCTTTCAATAAGGATTAATTATATCTCATTTGGGATCAAGTACAAGCGACTGTTTTATTATTACACAGAAAAGGGAAATAATTTTTATAAATCTGAATTATTGGATTATAATGGAGTCTATGGGAGATGACACTTGTACTTTCCAGAAATATATTATTTGGGGGGGGGGGGGTCCATGTATTATTTTGTGTATTTACCTCATAAAAAATCATTATTCAGTAGCTGATGTGACTTCCAGGACTATTTGTATGAGCTTGAGGCTTTCCAAATTAGTTGAATTTTTGTGCATGAAGTGAAATATTTTTCTGGTATAGATCCCTATATCATGAAAAATAGAACTTTTTCATTTTTTGGTATTTAGAGCTCTAAATCTTGTACCAGAAGTGGAACACTTAAACACTTAAAAAAGTGAACGTTTTCCTAGGTAAATTACCGTCCCCCTGGGAGAGCGCACAAAATGTTCAAAAAACCTACCTGCCCACAACACTGCTCTGCCTGTCACTTAGGGCTGCCACCTCACCCTTATAAAACCAAACACATATGAAATTCAAAGCCTGCATGGCTAATTGGCAATTCATTTAGATGCATGATACATGGCTGCACAGAAATCAGTTCAGTCTGCAGCATCTAAATGAGTTGATAATTAGCCATGCAGCCTGTGGATTTCATATGTGTTTGGTTTTAAAAGGGTGAGGTGGCAACCCTGCTGTCCCTGCTAGATGTGTAAGTTACATACGTTTCTAAGCAAGTCAGTGCTGGTCTTGTTGCAATTTTGTAAATAACTGACATTATGCTTAATGCCAAAGGTATTAAAAGATAAAAATATAGAAAAGCCAGTATTTATTCCCAGAAAAGGTTGCTCCCCTTTGGCTCTCCATTCAGTTTTAGTCTAGGCAGAAGGAGCATGCCAGAATTGGGAGAACAAGGTTGCTCCTTCCTTTTCTGCAGTATTTGTCTGCATGGCTGTGTGATTGTTTGTTACAAAGCAGGTTTGTTTATATGCTGCGTCTGTTAACCTCTGCCATTACAATTGAGTAATCAACCAATGACCATTCAAATTATGTGACAGTTCACAAGCACCCAATAAATGACTAGGAGGAGGGCAGTATCAACATCCAATAGGAAACAAGTAAGGGCAAAGCCTGGGCATGATGATGTCATATAGGAAGTTCTTGGTGTGTCAGGTTCAAAATAGGCCACTCCCATCACTTCAGAAAACTGGTCTGAGAGACAGGAGAAGGGCTGAGTTAAACAACTACGGGACCTCTACGACCCCCCCATACAAGAGGTTTTCCAGACAACACAGTTGGCCCACTTTGCGCAACAACAAGTAAGGCTTGCCAAAACAACAGCTTAAAGTCCACAGCCTTGGAGACCATCTGTAGGCAAAGACCACTGCAACTAGGCATACTCAGCATACTTTACAAAATGTTAAACCAGCCTCCACAACAATCCCCAAAACTGGTATATATGCTGACATGAGAGAAGGACTTAAATACCACACTTTCAACCCAACAATGGGCCCACTACAGCCTTACGGCGCACAAAGGGAGCACTTGTGTGACCATAAGGGAGACATCTATTAAGTTACTCCATAGGACTTATCTAGTCCCCACAAGACTGAACAAACTATATCCTATGTGCAGTCCGCAATGGTTTCGAGGCTGCTCAGACCCAGGAACTGTGTTACATATATGATGGACCTGCAAGGCTGTATCACAATTTTGGGATGCTGTAATTAACCTACTATCCAGAGTTCTTCATACTAAATTCCCAAAAGATCCTATGGTACTGTTATTGGGAAAAAAGCCATACAAATATACCAACTCGTATTGAGATGAAACCTGTATGTATCTCGCCATGTATCTCGCACTGTGTGTTTGAATAAAGCCACATTTTTCAAAAAGCGATTCTGCATGATACTTGGATCAGTGCCAGATAGCAGGTTTCATCTCAATACAGGTATACCGGACGGAAGTGGCCGGGTCCTGCGAGAGCAGCGATCCAAATGGGGAGACCGCATGACTAATGGTGAGGTCCGCTAAACTCATACATCCTGAATATTTGTTCGCTAAAAATATACCAACTCGGCCCACAGATTAAGTCAACACATTTTAATGCGGCGAGGCTCATTATAGCAGCCAACTGGAAAAAAACAGGAATACCATTGGGATCTCTAAAGGTAAAAATAATCTGCATTGCCACCAACGAAAAGCTCACTTATACCTTGAAAAATGATATGGCGGCCTATGACAAAATATGGCTTCCATGGCTATCTCATGAAAACGACTCTCAACTTTTCCAGGCCCTGAACTCATAATAAAGGGACTGTCCCAGAGGACAACCAGTAACTCATATATTCAGAAATCAACATAAATGTAACAAAAATGATACCACACCGCCTTATGACTAATGTTTTTTGCATTGTATGCTAACATTATGCTTTTCCTCCCTTACCTCCTCTCTCCCCACTATTCCTTTCTCCCTCTCTCTTCCCCCCTCTTCCTTTTCCTTCCCTTTCTGAACCCCCTTTTCTTTTCTTTTTTTCTTCTCTCCATCTTTTCTATCCTTCCTTTTTTATATAATGTTCATTACCAGTTATGTGTTTACATGTAACCACTGATAACAGGATACCGTGTGTCACGGACGGCCCATTTCATGTATAATTAAACTCAATAAAACATGTCAGTTTAGAAAAAAAAAAAAAAAGTAAACGTATTTAGGGTGCTTCTCTGAGCACTTTTGCTGTATACATTCATTTTCTATTTCAAGTGGTATCTAAGAAACCAAGTCAAGTAGGAATTTTTTGCCATTTGTACTATAGTACATAGGGAGTCTTGTGCACCAATAAAAATAGATACATACATCAATCCATCATCAATACATCATATGCAGAAATACATTTTTTGGGTTTAGATACCCTTTAAGTACAGGGGCCCACAGCACTTCACTTGCACCACATTCAGCAGAGGAACACTAACAGGTGAGATTTTGCAACCCATAGCGCTCTAGCTATGGGTTGTATTCAACTAAGGGACTTCTCTCTCACAGTATAATAGCAAATATATAATTTTACCAATTCCATATTCTAGACAAGGAATGAAGTTATGTCTAATTTGCATATGACCTTTTGCTAGAATATGTTCCCTGTTGTTGGCACTTGCCCTCACTGCCCGGTGAAGGAATGAGTCAATCATTTCCAGAATGCTGTATTTCCAAGTGATATTTTTCTTGAATATATTGCTATTCTTCTAGTAATTTTCTAGTTTTCCTTGATTAAACTATAGGAAATATTTGTTGAAAGACAGCATTGTCCCTTTATTTTACTACGTGTTGGCTAGTTACATTGACTAGCAAGGGATGGTTTGTTCTTCAGTAGCAATAAACTCATGGAGGCAGCCAAACAGCGAAAGTGATCTTTCTTTACTATCTGATGCTCATGCCAGTTTTCACCACAAATTGCTCTGCCCTTCTAATTCTAGCAGCACCTTATCATGTTAGGTTTCTGTACTCTTCTACCTCTGGATGTATCATTACAGGTAGAATTGAACTCCAGTCACTTACAATCATTGTCCATACAAATGTTTTCTCAGTTCCACGGAGAAAGGGAGAAACTTTATGCCTGCTGGAATAAGATATGAAAACCAGCACCAAGAGCTGAGCTAAGTTTCCATGTTCTAAAACATGAGACGCGCTCTGCTATTGCCATTGTTCTAGTTCTCCGTACAAGTTATGACTGGTTCACAATAATCATTTTTATAATCTCAAAGTCAGCTGTGTATTAAAAAAGGTTCCAATTTACTGCAAAATTATTTCTTGTAACATCGTCAAAATCAGAACTCTGGACCTTTGTTACAATTTGGATATATAAATAAAGAAATGTTTTAAAAAAAATGATGATACACAGATACATCTCCTTGTTGACTTGATTATGGGGCATGTAATCAGGTAAAACATTTTTCCCAAGGCTTGTAACCCATAGAAGTCCATACCAGGCAGCATTTACTGGTCTGCAGTATTTAGCATATTACATGGACCATATGTAAATAAGCAAAAGACGTTCTCCGCACTACCATTTTAGTTTGTCAAAAATGCATCAAATTCTCTCTTGGGTACACCGCTATCCCAATATCTGGAAATGAATTAACGAATGAGGAGAGCACTTCTCAATAGCAAAAAATGCTGTGGTTGTGTAAATTTAGGGCTACTGTAGCCCTAAATATACACAACCACAGCATTTTTTGCTATTGAGAAGTGCTCTCCTCATTCGTTAATTCATAAATGGACCATATGATTTGTACAAAAATTGTGTCTTAAATTACAGGAGGGGTCATAAGGGGAAACATCAGGAAATGTAGCTTGTAACAGGGCCTTGTACTTACCGCTTTTATCCTATCGATGACTCCTAGAATGAGCTGTTATGGGTGCTAGCCTTCACAATAATGTAGGTAATTCTACCTTGCAAACCATCATTTTCTACTGAGGTCTCTGGTCTCAGGCTCTTCAGAACCATCCACTCCTTCCAGCAAGCAGAGTAGAAAATTGCTGGGATTGTATATCCCTCACTTTTATGGACTAGGGACCACTTGACATTCCTGGTCAATGAGCAACTCCCAACTTCCTACAGAAAATAGCTAACATGGAAAGAGATGCATCTCATATGTGGAATTAAACCATGGGTATTTTTTGCAAGTAAGATGAGGAGCAATGCCTTAACCCCCACTGTTTTATATTATCTTTACTTCAGAAATGGGCAGGGTATCCAGATGATGGGGTTGTGTTTATTATGTGTTCATTTTGCAAACTCTTATTATATTTACAATGTCTTTAAAGAAAGGACCTGGTTCTTGTGCTTCTGGATACTGGGTAGCTTAACTCTACCGGGAATATACCTGTATCCAACATTTATGCTTGTGTCCTTAGGCGGGTGGAATTCACAGAGCTACTAATCAATAATATGTTCTTGATGAATGCAAAAAAGCCCTCTGCTACTAAGCAACAGACTGTAGCATTCATACTGCCATTTCTTCATTCACTGAGCCCTTTTGCAAAAGTTTAGGCTTTTGGAGAATTCTGCTTTAATGGTCTATCCAGTCTGGGCCCAACATGCCTCTCATCCGTAGGATCAGGGCCACCATCAGAAATCACAGGGCCCCATTCAAAATTTTCAAGTTTGGCTCCGTTCGCGGATTCGGGTCTTTTCATGGCTTCAGGTCTTTTCTCAGCTTCGGGACTTCAGATCTTCGGGGGTTCAGGTCTTCCGGACTTCAAATCTTTTGAGATTCGGGACTTCGGATCTTTGTCGCTTCAGGTCTTCGAGGCCTCGAATTTTTCGTGATCCGTGCCTTTGGATCTTCGGTGCTTCAGGTCTTCTGGACTTCAGATCTTCCGGGATTTGTGACTTCGGATCTCCCCCAATTCGGGACTTCGGCAGTTTGGTGCTGTAAAGGGGGGCCCTGCAGCACATTGGGGCTCCCCTTTAGCCCCAATACAAATGTACCCCCTGTGCCCCCTTGATGGCGGCCCTGCTAAGGATAAATCCAAAAGTTTGACCATTGATCAATCCCAGCCCTACCTTTAATATTATTGTGTGAATAATATTAAATGATCCTGTCTTACATGGACTGTTTAGAACAGGGGTGTCCAACCTGTGGCCCAAGGGCCACATGCTGCCCAGGATGGATATGAAGGTCCCCATAGGCTTTGCTAGCTTTTTTTGGTCGAAGAAAAAACGTTTGATCAATGGATTAAAGTCCTTCGAACTGAACGATTCGAAGGATTTAATCGTTCAATCTAACGATTTTTCGTTCGATCGCTCGTTCGAACGAATTGTGAAGGATTTCGAAGTTGAAGGATTTCAATTCGGCAGTCGAATATCGAGGTTTAATTAACCCTCGATATTCGACCTTAAGTAAATTTGCCCCTAAGCGTAAAATTAGAACCAAATTATCTGATGAGCACCTTTAGACTTCACTGAGAATTGCAACTAGTTCCATTCAACCAGATATTTATACATTAGTTTCTCAAACACAATGTCAAAAATCCCACTAGGTTTATGATACCCTCTTTTCTTTTACTTTTACAATAAAATAAATGTAGGGGCAAATTTACTTAAGGTTGAAAATCGAGGGTTTAATTAACCCTCCATATTCAACTGTCAAAGTTAAATCCTTCGACTTCGAATATCGAAGTCGAAGGATTTAGCGCTATTCGTTTGAAGGATTTTAATCCATCGATCAAACGATTTTTGTTCAACCAAAAAAATATTGCTAAGCCTATGGGGACCTTCCACATAGGCTAACATTGACTTCGATAGCTTTTAGGTGGCAAACTAGGGGGTCGAAGTTTTTTCTTAAAGAAGACAGTACTTCGACTATTGAATGGTCGAATAGTCAAATGATTTTTAGTTTGAATTGTTTGATTCAAAGTCATAGTTGATGGTCGAAGTAGCCAACAAAAACCATTGAAATTCTAAGTTTTTTTTCCTCTATTCCTTCACTCGAGCTAAGTAAATGGGCCCCTTAGCGTTAGTGTGTATTTCGAGTATGGCCCCAGAACATTTTTCTTCTTCCAATGTGGCCCAGGGAAGCCAAAAGGTTGGACACCCCTGGTTTAGAACACTCCTATACAGGATATTCACTGCACTTCTACACACTACTTTAATTTGTCTGCACCTCATACAGTCATGCACAAATCATCTATTGCTTTTAGTTGTGCATGTGACTGACTGTGAGAATTCTTGCACATGCCCTCTAATGCTACAATGGTTAAGCCTTGTCATTAACTCAGTAAATATTGTATTGTAAATATTTCATATATTTTAAGTAAAATGGACCCCTATGCTTATATCCTTTTATCCTGAGCTCTTGAAGAATAAGTTGCTTTATCACATTTCCCTGATTTTATAGTTTCCCCGATTTTACATAATTTGTTCCTCATATAAAATGTGGGTTATACTGTATTTAATTTTTGTCTATAATAATAAAACACTACCTTTTACTTAATCCTAGCTAAGCTGTAAGTTCACATACTGTATGTGACAAAACAATCATATTGGGTTTATTTATTGTTTAAATGTTTTTTTAGTAGATTTTTACCATTTCCAGCATTTTTTGGTAAACTTGAAATTAATATGTTATGGATTTGAAAAAAAAAAACTACACACTATATTAGATACTTTAATGTGCAGAGCTTTTCATTTTTTTCAGTCAGGTCAATAATTGTTTAAACTTGTTACTATTTGCTCTTTCAGTATTTCAGCAAATGGGCATAAACGAACACCATTTGGCAGATTCTCTATAAAACTGTATCAAGGGAGCATTTAGGCTGTTGGTCTTTCAGCAAATGATTTGACTAAGCACAAATGCTCAGAATCTTTAGACCTAATAAAATAAATGTACTATCCAGCTTTTCATTTAAAGAGATGTTCTCATCATCAAATATTGTTTTTGTATGTATTCCTTAATAGATTGCAGTCTGGAGTGAGAATACTACAATCTATTAAAGATAAACTTTTTTGTATGGCAGACCATAGTTATCCCTCTTTTTGGAAGGCTAGTGTTTTATAATATATTTTGATACATTAAATTGTATTTTTTCAATGATTTGGTTGTAACATATTTGTTTATTCCATACTTGCTCTTCTTCATATCGCAAAAAGTTCCTTTGGGGATAAATATATTTTTTTAAAAGGAAAACTTTGACCTTTCTGGAAATTATATTACCATTTCATTCATGTATTCGCGTTGAAGCTCTAAGGCATATAACGCCTGTTAAGCAATATCACCTGGCCATTGTTTTTGCTCTTCCGGACTCAGAAGCGATGATACTGACGTAAGAAAATGGAAAGCTGAAAAGTATGTTAAAACTGGATGTACCTGTTTGCTGTTTTTTTAAACTTATTTTCAGGTATATTTTATTTAAAAGGCTTTGGACACTCCTTTTTGCGCTTTAAAAAGGCTTGTTCTGTGTGTGTCTAAACCAACTCAACATTATTCTACTCCAATCAGCATAGACTTCAGCCTAGTTCCAATCATTGGGGCCTTTCTTGCTAAGCAGACAGAAGAAGAGTAACATATATTCCATTAGCTTCTATTCTATTCTAGCAGACTGATAATATAGAGTCAGAAGCAGTTGTCAATAAATGTTTAAGTTGATTTGGTATGGTGGATGAGGGTGTAACAGAACCAGTTAGAAATTGTTCATGTGCAATTCAAGAAATCCTAGGCCCTAAATGACACATACTGTACTAGGTGGAAGGCTTATTTATGAACAAAGTACTAATCCCTCCATACCTTTAGGAGCATAAGTGTGCACACAAGCATATATGCTTAGCATATTTACTGGGCTAGCAACAAGACAATGTTTATAAATTGAACACTAATTCTTTTGACCATGTGTTTCAGTACAATTTAGTTTCCCTTTCCGCTAAAGCCATCACAGTTGACTTATTCAGCTCTTATAATTAGTCACATTCACCTTCTACTTGACATGCTCAGTTTCACAGGATGCATCTCAATGGTGCTTTAAATGTCATCTAACTCATACAAATTATTATAGCTAGAAACGTGTGTTTTATATATTGAACTTAAAGCAGTCCAAATTGAGAACTAAACAATATAGAGCTACATGGGCCATGCTTAGTGGCACAGAAGGTCTGTGGTGGTCTTGGGCTAGTACCGAAGTACAAAACACATGGTGTAACATGTCTAGGCTAATACTTTGCTAAGGTTAGTGTCCTTTATGCTATCCAATGAGGTTATATCTATCATTGTACATTGGGCATCTTTGGAAGCACAGATATTTACAGCTGAATGTTTTTGTGGCCTGGGGTTATTTTGGAAGCAAGTGATTTATATGTAGTACATGAAAAGAGTCAGCATTGATCAATATAAAATAGGGCACACCTAGGGACTCAATTTCCAATGCTACAGCTTTTATCCATACAAAAAACTATATCCAAGCTGAGACATACCTAGAATTCAATACATATTGCCCAACCCTTCCAATAAAGACATAGCATTGCACTGATAAATATTTTGTGATTTCTAATTCTTGCTTCAGAGCTAAAATGGTTCAGTGCTATAAGATACTAAATTAGTTTTTGATGTATGTGTTTCTCTGGATGTTGAGGAATAAAAATAATTAGAAAATGATAACCATTAGGATAGAGAAGTATTTCATATCAAGTCATATTATTTATAAAAATGTTGGAAGAGAAGAATAATGCTGTTACAAATTTCCTGCATTTTATTTAATTGATTTGTGATGCTTAGTAGATTTGATCTTCTAGAACCAATATGAGTTAACGGACAAACAAATAAGCAATAGATGTTAAAGATGAAATATAACCACTCTGTGTATTTCAATTATGATTTCCACTTAGCAATAATCTAATAAATATACTGCGGTCATAGATTTTTCCTATGGGAATTATTGATCCACCAAAAGATTTATGTGGTTTGGCTGGAAACTAAGCAGATATGTGAGATGAATAAGGACCAGCATTTTCTCTTATGCAATTCCTAGATAAGATTTTGTGCAGATAACTAAATTACTTCAGCAATTTTACTTATGGAGATGTAAATGGTATCACTGAAACCATTTTCTTTTATTTTTTTTGCAAGCCATTTCATTATTCCCTATTAGTTTAACACAAAGCTTTATAGAAGAGCAAATACAACCTATCCATAATGCTGGCCTAATGGTGAAAAGATGTATATATCAAAGCATTCATATGAGGAAGTCATTTGCATAGTGCATTAGCTAATTGGCAGAGAGAGAGCTTTCCTTTGGTATGCAGATTGTCAATTCACAGTTAACAAAGTATCTAATATTGTAGAACCCAGATTTTACGACTTCCTAGACACGGCTAAAAACGAATGTAAATTTCGGGAAAACTTAATATGCAGAGAAAAAAGACTGCAGCGCACATGCACTGGACCACAAATAATCTGGAAAAACGTAAAAGGGGACACAAAAGTGGGGTTCTACTGTATACACAATGTACCAGAAGTCTTTGCCAATCTTAAAAATGTATAAAAATCAGATTGCCCTTAGAACGGCATTTCATATTTTGGGGTGTATAGAGTTGGTGAGGGAACTGGGACACTTTACGTGTCTCAAAGTATCTGGACAACCCTCCTCAAATCACATGTCTTCTATTTTAGCACTTACAGCTGAGTTCCAACATGTCTCATCAGTACATGAACTGTCAACCAGAGTTTTTTTACAATGGCAGCAGAACACAAGCCTAACATCACCATGTGTAAACCATGCAATGGTGGGAGTGGCGTAGAAGACATCTATGTGACAAGAGATTAGGAAATGGACCATTATATATCACATCTAGCAGTCTAGGTTTGGTTTCTAAAAGTGTAAGGGCCGTCTTAAAGTTTGGAGGAGGAGAAACAGTGGCCTAGGGTTATTTATTGTAGTTTGGGTTGTGGTCCTTGGGCCTGTTAAGAGCAGACCTTAATGTATACAACTAGTGTTTGTACAACTTCATAACTGTACCAAGGTACATAGTATTCAGGAAATGTGAAGGTCCAGTTTTATTTTCTATTCACTATATGTCAAGAGCATTGTATGTCTGAATTGGTTTTTTACTCTCTTACCTGTGTTTGCAGCTTATTAATATTAGGAGGGACACTAAAAGCTCTCAGCTGTTTTATTTGACATGTGATCTCCAAGCCTGGTGCAATAAACTTCAGTTATCTTTCTACCAGAACCTGCATGCATTTATCTACTACAAAACAATTTGAAGAGACTTCCATGACTATCTTAAAGTGGACTCTTTACCCAGACATAAAAATCTGTATAATAAAAGTCCTTTTTAAATTAAACATGAAATCCAATTTCTTTTTTTTATTAAAGCATTCATAGCTGTTGTTAACTCATTTAAAAATATCAGCTGTCAATCAAATATTGCCTACCCCGCCTCTATGCCTGGGCATAGAGGCGGGGCAAGCAATTACTTTCACTTTCCATTTAGCACTTTCCATTTAGATGTCACCGCTCTCCCCACATTCCCCCAGCTCTCTTAACGATTTAATTGTGTAACCAGGGCATCGGGATGGACATTGGGTCCCTGTCCCCTGGTGCACAAACAAGATTCTGAGATGATGCAAGGCTTGTCTTAATAACAGTGTCCACAAAATGGCTCCTTCCTGGTTGCTATAATTATGAATTCCCAGACTGATGGAAACAATATTCAAATAATTTATACAGTGTAATTAAAGTTCATTTTGCTTGACTAACATGATAAAATAGGATTTGGAATAATCTTGTTTGGTTGACGGGTCCCCTTTAAGGACAAGGAAAGCCCAGATTTACTGGGACGTGCCAATATGTTCCAGTGCTCCTAATTGAACAACAAATGTGCTAGGCCGAGAATCTTTCTGAAAATAGCAGTGCCACCACCTTCATAGCATAAATGTAGGCTTGCACATTTGTACTATTTTACATTTTCCAATATAAGTATAGTATGCATGCATTCGGAATCTGTTTTACGAATTATCCCTATACTAGTGCATTTTGTTCCTGGTAGATGAGGGCTGTAGTGAGCAGTTTTTTTACTGTCTTACCTGTGTGTGCAGCTTATTAATATTGGAAGGGATCACTCAAGGGCTCTCAGCTGTTTTATTTGACATGTGACCTCCAAGACTGGTGCAGCCATTGGTGAATGCTACAGAGCAATTCAAGTAACTTCCATGTCAATTTTAGGAAAATTTTAAGGAAAGCCCATCTATACTGGGGCATGCCAATATGTTCCAATGCTCCTTATTGAAATAAAAAAATGTGCTAGGTTGAGAATCTTTCTGAAAATAGCAGTGCCACCACCTTCATAGCATAGATGCACATTTGTACTATTTTACATTTTTCAATATTAATAGTATAGTATGCATGCATTAGGAATCTGTTTTACAAAGATCTCTATATTGGTGCATTTTCTTTCCTGGTAGATGAGGGCTGTACTGAGCAGTTTTTTTACGGTCTTACCTGTGTTTGCAGCTTATCAATATTGAAAGGGACACTAAAGGGCTGTAGTCATGTGCGGGTGAGGAAAAACTCAATCTGACAGACCCTAGCTCACAATACCTTAACCCGTACCCCACCCTAACCTGCAAATTGTCATTGTAGGACCTGTGCCCCACCCATACCTGCATCTTCACACTTTGTATGCTACATCTGTGTATGCTTCTGGTTCCAAGACAGGGAATCTTTGGGAGCAGTGGAGGAGTGGACTTCTCCAGTCTGACCCTCACCAAACCCAATGGTTGGAGAAATTTCAACACAACATCCCCCACCAATTGGTCAACCCACAGGTCACTAAAGGGCTGACCTAGGGAAAAATCATAACAATTTCTTTTACTGGGAGTGGCTAACACATAGGGCAGATTTACAAGGCTCGAGTGAATAATTCGAATGGAAAAAAAAACGAATTTCAAAGTATTTTTTCTGGGTACTTCGACCATAGAAATGGTCAAATTCGATCGAATCGAATAATTTGAACGATTCAAACTAAAAATCGTTCGACCATTCGATAATCGAAGTACTGTCTCTTTAAAAAATACTTCAACTTCATACTTTGCCACTTTAAACCTACCGAGGGGCAATGTTAGCCTATGGGGACCTTCCCCAGCATTTTTCTAAGTTTGTTTTGATCGAATAAAATTCCTTCGATCGTTCGCTTAAAATCATTCGAATCGTTCTATTCGAACGATTTTATCATTCGATCGAACGATATTTAGCTATGCACAAAAATAGAAGGATTTTACTTTGAGTGTCGAATTAGAGGTTTTTTTATCCCTCGAAATTCGACCCTTGATAGATCTGCCCCCATAGACACCCCCCAGTGATTTACGATTAATAGCTCCCATCTGCTGATAAATGTAATAAAACAGCAAATATTTCTTATACAGTTATGGGACCTGTTATCCAGAATGCTTTGGTTTTCGGGATAAATGATCTTTCATTAATTCAAATTTCCATACCTTTAAGGAATAATATGATTAAAATTGAGTTTATTGCCTTCCTGTAGTTTGGAACTTAGTTTAAAACAGGTTTCCAGATGACAGATCCCATACATGTACGGAGTACTGATAATTAAGACTCAATTACCGAATTTTCAACATATTCCCAATGACACCCCATCCAGAAATGAAAAACCTACTCACTCCTGGGCTTGAACATCTGGTGGCATATACGTTCCACTATATTTAATTTTGGGATAAAGAACCATATGGGAGTTTGCTGAAAAATATACAATTAGGACTGGCAGCCCTAACTTATGCTGGAGATGTAAAGGCAAGTCTGATACTTCTTTCTGGTTTCCTCTACTCTTACCTCATACTTCCACACATCCTCTTTTCCTGCCATCCTCTTTAACATTAAAACACTCATTTCTCTGAAACATTAACCACACGCTGCATATGAAGCACCCCTGATGGGGTAAATAAAAATGAATTAATCAGCATGGAGACGGCACAGCGTCAATCGGTAAGCCCCAAAGTGAGCGCTTCCACTGCACTGACTTTAAGCAAGTATGCCAGAACTGTCCCAGCCGACTAATCCCTCTATGGACACCATGGCTAACAGGGAACAAAATGTCTCCCCTCCTCCCCCTGAATTGCCGCCTGTAGAACCCACGTTAGGGGAAATAGCAACCCTGATAGGATCCAATCATGCCTCAGTTTTGAACAAACTGGATGAGCTTAAAACTGATTTTACCATAATTAAGCAAGATATGCAGAAATTGAGAGAACGTACTGCAGAATCTGAAAGATGTTTCTCTGATTTGGAAGATAGTTCCCATCCTCTGCACAATGCTAAGGAGGACCATGCCCATAAAATCTCAGAATTACAATTTACTGTAAGTCTGATGACCTGGAAAACCGACTGAGGCGAAATAACATTTGCATTGTTGGCATCCCAGAAAGGGCTGAAGGCAAACATGTGGAGAGTTTTCTGGAACATTGGCTTTTGCACACATTTGGGAAAGATGCATTCTCTATGTGCTTCATTATTGAATGGGCCCATAGTGCAGTCCTCCAAGAGGCAAGGTTGAAAGGTCCTTTACACTATGAAAACCATAAAGTCTCTATATTCCCCGATTTTTCAATGGCTGTACGCAACCAGAGGATCAAATTCAATACTGTCAAGGAAAAGCTTCGTAAATTACAGCTTAAATACTCTATGATATTCCCTGCCTGCCTGTGGGTAATAAAAGACGACAGAGCTTATTTTTTCAACGCGCCAGCCGATGCGCTCCAGTGGATAGAATCGGTTGCAACTCCTCCCCAGCCGCAGTGCCCACCACGGGAGCACAGATCACCATCACCGGAATGAGCTGAAGCTCCATATCTGACATCATGGGCTACGGAACCTACTCATTCCCGGTACCCCCTGGGACTAGCTGGAGTCAACACAAGCTAGCACGGACTACGTTCTACAGTTGGTAAGGTACTGACCTAAGGAACTGTACTACACATACCTTAGTTCTACCCCCTCTCACAAATGTTTTATGTTTTGGGACTAAGGCCTGCTCAAGTTGGGGTGCAGCAGGTAGGGAGGGACGGGCATCATAACACCTTTGGATATGCTACCTTTTTCCTGGCTGCTTTTTCCCCTATTTCTCCCCCTTCACTTATACCACCCCCTACCGATTATGGCTGAACTGTGTTTGCTGTCATGGAACGTCCGGGGCCTAGGCACCCCAATAAAAAGGGGTTTGGTATTCAAGACACTTCAAAGATCGAAACCTCACATCACCATGCTTCAAGAAACCCACTTAGACGGGAACAAATTGCTTGCTCTTAGGAGACCATGGATAGCAGCTTCTTATCATTCCACTTACTCAACCTATGCTAGAGGAGTGTCCATACTGGTGTCCAAAGGCTGCTCTTTTAGTCTTAAAGCACTCATTATGGACTCGGAGGGCCGCTTCATTATTGTACACTGCTCAGCAAACTGAGGGACTTATATCTTGGTCAATGTTTATCTTCCGCCCCCCTTGAGGTGACTCTGTTGTCCACTATAATGAGCAAAATTGCTACCCTCCCTCTGGCCCCCACTATTATAATGGGAGACTTCAACGCAGTAGTGATGGACTCCATGGACAGGCTCTATCCATCATCCAGACCCTCCAATAGTTTACAAACTTGGATTTCTACCTTTAACTTTGCTGATTTATGGAGGGAAAAGCACCCTATGGACAGGAAATTTACATGTTTCTCAGCAACTCATAACACTATGTCCAGGAAAGACCTGGCCTTAGGCACCCCTGCAATACTATCTCAAACCTTAAAGGCAGATATCTTACCAGGCGGGATATCGGACCATTCCTCACTCTCCATAACTTTGACAACTGGTTTACCCCCACTAGATAGAATTTGGAGACTGAACAGCTTTTGGTTACATCAGGACAAGGTCACAGAACCGATTGACACAGAGTTCCGTAACTTCATTGAGACAAACGCCAACACCGCTTCACCCCAAATAGTCTGGGACTCCCTGAAGGCCTTTGCCAGAGGGCAATACATAAACCAAATTAAAACATTCAACAAGCAAACCCAACAAGAACTCACTGATCTGGAGAAAGAAATTACCCTAACTCAACAACAATTTACTCTGAACCCATCCCCACAAACAAGACAAACTTGGCTCTCGAGCCAGACTGCTTTACAGACAGTTCGAGTCAAACAGGTCAAAAAAACACAGCTGCAACAATCCGCCAATATCCTGGCCACAGGAGATAAAAATGGCAAACTCCTGGCACTGCTCTCCCGAGAATTATCTCCTCAAACATCCATACCTGCGATTCAAGACAATATGGACGCTATAATAACTGATCCCATAGGAATTAACCATGTGTTGATGCAGTACTATTCCTCCCTATACGCTTCCAGGCACCCTTATGCAAGAACAACTAGAGGACTATTTGAAAGAGATCCCAATCCCCCACTTGGATCATATGGACAGAGACTCCCTGGACGCCCTCATCACAGAAACAGAATTAGTGGAAGCTCTTTCTTCACTCACTCCTGGGAAAACACCTAGCCTCTTCCAACTGACTTTTATACCAAGCATATTGAGCATTTAACCCCACTGTTAACCTCTTTATTTAACAATATACTAGAGGGGGCGGACCTGCCAGAGTCCATGAGTGAAACATTGATAACCTTAATTCTAAAACCAGACAAAGACCCACTGAATTGTGCCTCTTATAGGCCGATATCGCTAATCAATGTTGATGCCAAGATTTTAGCAAAAATAATGGCCCGTAGGCTCAACCAATATATTACGAAATTGATATCCCCTGATCAAACGGGATTTATACCGGGCCGAACCACAGACATTAATGTCAGACGTGTTTTCACAAATATACCAGCCCAACATGACAACTCGGGTCATAGAGTGTTAGCCGCTCTTGACAACGAGAAAGCTTTTGACTCCATTGAGTGGAGCTTTCTCAAGGTCACCATGACAAAAATGGGTATAGGACCCAATTTCAGAAAGTGGGTTGATGCCTTATATCATGATCCTAAAGCCCGTATAAAAACCAATCACAACATATCCAAATCGGTTTTGCTCGGCAGGGGCACAAGTCAGTGATGCCCCCTCTCCCCACTGCTCTTTGCATTGGCAATGGAGCCACTGGCTTGGTTACTAAAAACTAAGGTGTGTGTCAAAGGACTGAAACTGGGCCCTATAACAGAAACGGTAGCAATGTATGCGGATGGCACCATCCTATTTCTAGAGAACCCCTATGAAGCCCTTACATCTGCTCTAATGGTAATAGACCGTCACATTGAATACTCAGGATTGAAAATAAACTGGGCAAAATCAGTTATCTTTCCCATAGACTCCTTCCGCGTAGACAGCCAGAGAGTGCAAATAAAACTGCAATGGGTCGATACTTTTAAATATTTGGGGGTGCACATACACCGCCAACTAGATAAATTTATTGAGTTAAATTTGACCCCCCTAATATTAAAGCTGGAAAACAAATCTAAAATTTGGAATACTCTCCCTTTAACTCTATTAGGTAGAGTGAATCTATTTAAAATGATCATGCTCCCAAAGTTCAAATACCTTTTTAGGCAAGCCCCAATTATAATACCGAAAAGCTTCTTTCGTAAACTCGTGAACTCCTTAACTACTTCCTTATACTGGGCAGCAGCGGCTCCCCGAATCGAAATGCACTCACTGCAACTCCCAGTGGATTCAGGAGGACTAGCAGCACCCAACTTATATTTCTACTACCTTGCCACTAAACTGGTTACTGCCTGGTGGTGGATAGTCCCCTCCACTCAAAATGCCACTACTAATCTAGAGGCCCAAATAGCTGGCTCTTATGAAGCTCTTAAAAATATGTTGTACCGGGGCACCAAAGACTATAAGTCCCCCACACAACTAATGACAGCCACGGTCCAAACTTGGAAAATTGCCTTACAACTTTTTCCAAAACATGAAAATCAGTACTCGTCTAACCAGCCTCTTTGGTTCAACCCACAACTCCCACAATTACGGACTATACCAGACCCTACAATCTGGGCCCAGTATAATATTAAATACCTAGGGGAAGTCATGGCACAGGGCGAATTGCTGACTTTTGACGAGCTAAAAATTACCTTCAACGTGCCTAATAAGATGTTTTTCCGATTTTTGCAATTGCGCCAGGCCATAAAAACACAGTTTGGACTAGTCCAACCAGACACTTCACCCCAAAAAATAGAGGTACTAGCCTTTAACCCAGACCTTAACAAACCAGTTTCCCAATTGTATGATCTTTTGAATACCCCTAAAGACCCTATACTTAACAAATTGTATAACAAATGGCTACAGGACGCTCACCACAGATATGTGGGAAGATATTCTAGAAACACATAGTTCAAAACTTGTTAGCTATAAAGATAAAACGATTCAGTTTCGATACCTTCATAGGACCTATTTGACACCCCATAGACTCCATTTCATAAACCCTAATGTACCAGACGTTTGTCCTAAATGCTCCCAATCCCCAGCGAATTTCATACACATGGTGTGGCTCTGGCCAAAAAGAATGAGATTTTGGGGAAAAGTGATAGAGGAAATAAGTCTCGTCCTAGGGCTTATTGTCCCTTTAAACCCTGAAACAGTACTATTAAACCAAGTTGAAGACACTGCCCCAACAATTGCAGAGCAGACTCTCCTTAATTTCCTGTTTATACAGGCAAAAAGACTCATTGCTATGAGGTGGAAATCAGCTCACCCCCCACAAAAACTCCATTGGATACAAATGGTCAATGATGCTGTCCCTCCATACCAGCTATTATATTTACAGAGAGGTTGCCCAAACAAATTTAAAAAAATATGGTCGCCCTGGATCTCGGAGCACCTACCTGCCCTAGACTTTCATTTAACTAATTCCCAGGGCACCCAAAACCCCCTCCCTCCCTAATTAACCCCCCCCCAAGTTAGCCATGGAAGTAATGGTGGAATAATAACTCAAACAATACTGATGGGTATTATGTTTTTTTTTTTTTTTTTTATTTGTATGATAGTTGACATCCCGGTATTCTGACAATTCTCCATTCCATGTAAAGGCTTACAATTCAATTTGTGTCTACGGCATATTTCTGACATGTGCTTTGAACTTGTTATTCTCTGTCAATTTTGCATAACAGTTAATGAATGGATGCTGTTAAACCTGATGCACTCAAGATGTGGATGTATGTTTGTTAAAAAAGCAATAAAAAAAGAAATTAAAAAAAAAAAATGAATTAATTAGTTTTAGCAATATCCTCTTCAGTTATCTACAACAAAATCCATAAACATACAAATTCTTAATTAATTAAAGGAAAACTATACCCCCAAAATGAATACTTAAGCAACAGATAGTTTATATCAAATTGAATGACATATTAAAGAATCTTACCAAACTGGAATATATATTTACATAAATATTGCCCTTTTACATCTCTTGCCTTGAACCACCATTTCGTGACTCTATCTGTGCTGCCTCAGAGATCACCTGACCAGAAATACTACAACACTGACTGTAACAGGAAGAAGTGAGGAAGCAAAAGGCAGAACTCTGTCTGTTAATTGGCTCATGTGACCTTACATGTGGTTTGTATGTGTGCACAGTGAATCCTACGATCCCAGGGGGCGGCCCTTATTTTTTAAAATGGCAATTTTCTATTTATGATTACCCAATGGCACATACTACTAAAAAAGTATATTATTATGATAATGGTTCATTTACATGAAGCAGGGTTTTACACACGAGCTGTTTTACTCAGTATCTTTTAATAGAGACCTACATTGTTTGGGGGTATAGTTTTCCTTTAATTTATTAATTAGTACCTGGATATTCACCCTATTTTTATAGCTAATCAATTGATCAAATTGAGCTAAAAGAACGCTACAAAATTGCAAACATTTACTTTGTAGCTAGTGTCATGCAACAGCTAGAGCTACTTGAGTTACAACTAGCATTCCATACATACAGGTATGTAACTGCTGCACGAATATGTTTTTTTACTCTTGCAGAGTTTTACTTTATGCATAAATACATATTTCTCTCTACCCTCTTTCATTAAAATTTAAAGAGCTTTAATAAAATGTACTCCGAAACATGTAATCCAAAGGGAGCTCTCAATGTTTCAAAAGCAATGCAAGATGATGGTATTTGCTATTACTGTTCAACTGAGATTGCATTATGTCCTTTCCATCACTCTTAATTTAATGTATATCATCCAGTTTAAGACTGAAGCTTTCAAGGTACTTAAACTGTTACAAAATATTACAGAGGAAGAAGCACATTTAAACATCAATACTTAGAGAATCACTTGTCAAACACATTACAATGTTTTATGTTTCATCGTATGTCATTTATAATTGAAGTAAAAACATTGTTATCTTTAACTTTTTTCTTGTTATGGGTACTCATAAAGCATATAAGAGGTCATTTACTTACTGCACCACAGTTCTAAGGATTGCTTATATCCTCTTAGGAGTTCTGAGAGTGGGAATAATTTACCTCGGCCAAGAATGTGTATGGGAACTTGCACACCAAGTAGTTTTGTGTGGCAGCTATTTTTAGTAGCTCAGGGGAGTGATGTTAAATTGACCAGATCATCCCCAATTATCTTGTTGAAAGCGCATGTATGAGCTTTCAAAATTGGCATTTTTATCTGTTGATATGCTTTGGGTAGAAGTTGTGACTAGGATATAATTTTCATTATTTATAAGTAATATTATGTATTTTGGGAATATAATCAAACTTCGATTTTACATCCCCCTGATTTGAAATTTTCCCAGATTTTTTAATTTTTGATGGTCCTGCCAATTAGGTGCTTTTCCTGAATTTTACGCAACATTTATCTGCATTTTACATCAGAATTTTGTCCTGGTTTTCTTAAAAATGACTGTTTGTCACCTGTGAATGTTATTTTTACTGAAGTTAAATGGTTTCAATTATTAACCCAATGCAATACCTTGTCCCAGCCCTTCTGTAAATAGTGAATTTCAATTAGTTTACATCTCTCATGGCAATCCACAAATCTTGTATTGCACATCTGACCTTCAAATAACTTGCAAATACAGTTCCATAGCCCTTTTTATTAACTAATATGTATGCATATCCTTTGAACACTTGAAGCTTAAATTTTTTTTAACACATTTCCCTTATATTTTAACAGGGGAAGTGAAAACCAGTATAACAAACATCTAATAAATAGCTATACTTATAAAAGTGAGGAGGAAGGGACTAGAGGGAGACATTTGTGAACAGTAGATCATGTAATGAGAAAAGGTTATGAAACCTGAGTTGTCAGATGTTAAATCAATACATTTCTAAGAGGCTGATGTGTGCATATACCAGATATGTCTGTCTGCTCTGGGCTAACATTAGGCATCCAGCAGCTGTGATTATGTGGCTGACTACTCTGCTGCACAGCATTTAATACTATTGTGAAAAGTTTTGCAAGATCACTATGTTGCACATTGATAGGAAATGTGCAAGCTCAAAGCTCGTTTACAAGTTCTTGAAATACAGTGCTTGCTCATATACAGGGGAAGAATAATTTCCCAGAAATAATATGTTGTTTTTCCCACAGTCTGCATTGTCTTCATTAAAACCATAACACCATTAAACCCTCTGTTTATTTTAGATATTTGCTTTCAAAATATCACTTTTTTTTCTTCAAAATATCACAGCGTGTGCCTGACAGAGACAATGTATTATATCACATTACATCTTCTACTTCACATAATAGAAACTCATAAGTGTAGCCATCTTTGAAGTGACAGCAGCTAACAAGATCAGTTTTTTTTTAACATGTCACGCATAATTCCTATTGTCTAATATAATCTTTATTTAAGAACTGCTAGACGTGTGTTCATGGATTTGTTTGAATTGATATGGTTTGCTACTTGCCCCATCTAGTGTTGAATTTGAAGACTAACAGTTCTATGAACATCCAGCAGAAATAAGTTTTTAATATCACTAAAATTCTTTATTAAACATGAAGTATGGTTAGATGGGCTTGTTTGAATGTAATGCTTTGCCACTTGCCCCATCTAGTGTTGAATTTAAATACGTACAATTCAATGAACATCCAGCAGAAATAACAATATGGTGCCTATGGGTAACTGCTTGTTATTATGTGATGTTATTATTAACACACATCATTGTTTTGTGTCAATGGAGAGGGCATGAATACCACATTGAAGGAATCTGCTGTATGCATACATTTATTCTAAACTGTTTGGATGCATTTCCCATGTTCTCTACCATGCATACCTCCCAACTGTCCCGTTTTCAGAGGGACAGTCCCTCTTTTGACAGCTCAACCTGCAGTCCCTTGTTTGTACTGGAAAGTCCAGATTTTCTCTGCACTGATACAGCTAGAAAAAGAAACAATGTTTCTAACTTAATTGGCTTTTGGCAGAGAGCTCAGAACAGCCACCGCTGCAGATAAGATACTTCGTAACAATTTTGAGATAAGCAAATAATTAATTGTAACAATATAAGATAACAGGTCCCTTGGGAGAAGTTAGACCCACAGATTAAAGCGAAAATCACCTTCATTAGCAAAACTGTATTAACTGAAAAAAACACAGAATTATGTTCAAACTTTCATCACCTGCCAATTTTTTTTAAAGTGAACATGGTTATTAGGGGGTGTGGTCACAAAATGGACATGGTCAAAAATAAATTTCCCTTTTTTTATTTCCAAAATGTTGGGAGGTATGGCCATGTACTATCCATGCATAGCTCAGAGGGTTCTGCAGTGCCAGTGGGAAAGGGGTGTTAATTTAATATGCAGGAAGTTTCTTCAGCCAAAAACTCCTCAATATCCTGTGTGCCATCTGCAGCTTCTCAGAGTCTTTGTACCCCTTTTCCAAAATATTTTTACTCTCTGTGTAAGGGGCCTGTTAGGGATTAATGCTAATACTAATAATGCAAAGTGTTATGTGTTAATAAAGTTTTTATTGCAAGTTTGGGGGAAAGGGAAGAGGAAGTTGGAGGCAGAGTCCAGCAGTGTGCAGACAGGGAAAGAAACTGTGAGCTGAGGGATAGCTTAGGAAAGTAGGAAAACAAAAAGAAAAGAGAGATTGCTGTGAAGAGTCTAATCAATGTAAAGAAGGAAAGACCTTGGTTAAGTAATAGAGCAGAAGCGCCCAAGGCCATACCTACTAATGTAGGTGATGTTGTCCCATTAGGATCTACATTAATAAAATCATTCTTAGCATTCTATTCCATGGAAAATATTACTTATATATTGATTGATGGGAAATGGTATATTGCTATAATTAACAAACCTCTATTTCTTAAGTAACGTTTACATAATAAATATCTGAATAAAAATCATGAAATAACAGGGTGATTTATACAAGCTGTTTGTTGGCAGTGTCTTGAGATCAACTGCTCACCAGCTAAAGGTCCACTGGTAGATCCCGATCTACCTTTTTGGCACCCCTGTAATAGAGCCTTTCATTTCTTCTATTCGCTTTTACATTTAGGGGCCGATTCACGAAGGGTCGAATATCGAGGGTTAATTAACCCTCGATATTCGACTAGGAACTAAAGTCGAATTTGCGCAAATCCTGCGATCGATCGATCAAAGGATTTTTCATTCGATCGAACGATTAAATCCTTCGAATCGAACGATTCGAAGGATTTAAATCCAACGATCGAAGGAAAATCCTTCGATCAAAAAAACTTAGGCAAGCCTATGGGGACCTTCCCCATAGGCTAACATTGACTTCGGTAGCTTTTAGCTGCCGAAGTAGGGGTCGAAGTTTTTCTTAAAGAGACAGTACTTCGATTATTGAATGGTCGAATAGTCGAACGATTTTTAGTTCGAAATGTTCGATTTTCGTAGTCGAAGGTCGAAGTAGCCCATTCGATGGTCGAAGTAGCCCAAAAAAACTTCGAAATTAGATTTTTTTTAAATTCGAACCCTTCACTCGAATTCAGTGAATCGGCCCCTTAGTGTAGTCAGAAGGATTGGAAGGTTCTGCAAGTGGAATCTCTGCAGCAGTGGCTGCCCTGTTACCTATGAGTGCTGTTACCTGTTACCTACGTTCAACCAGTTTGGTAGTAGCAGACTGTGCGGAAAAGCTGCAAGGTACAGTTTGCTATATTGAGTACCCACTGAGCATGGAATCAGTCTGAAGCCTGCAAGGAGTGTGGCAGCTGCCCACCATAGAGAGGACAACCCTGGATGAGATTGTCATCCACTTGGATGGGCTGTGCAGAGATGTTGCCATGGCCACTGCCCTACAACCAATTTCTTTACCCAGGTGCAGTGAGAGACACTTCAACAGTTTGCAGTGGTTCTGCAAGACCTCTGCAATATACTGACCAAAGCTGATAGTTGGGACTTAGCTGTGGTCACCAAGCCTGCTCCATGATAGTGGACCTCCATGATCTCATCCTGCGGAGGGCATTGAATGACAAGATATAGGTGGACAGAAGTCTTCTATTGAAGTCATCCTGAGGGAGGCCATTAAGCGGAGCCAAGAGAGCAATGTGAATGAAAAGAAATATGCCCGACATCGACAACAGTGATCACCCCTGCGACTGACACTACCAGGGCTGGGCCTGGAAGGGATGGTAAAGGAGCTGTGCAAATCTTTGGCTGACATAAAGAAAGATTTTTTTAGCCTCTGTAGGAAAGGTGCAAATCAAGCTCTATCAGGAAGAAATCATTGTGGAGGGCCCGCGGTTAGAGATCCACCTATCCAGGGGGGCCACATAGTTATTGGCAGGGGCTACTGCTGGCATATTGGTCCCAGGTCCATGCTTTGAAGGCGATTCACCAGTTGCTGTGACAGGTAGTCCAGCAATATGAACAGCAGAATGTTCTTCAGTGTCATCCAGAATGGACAGGGGTGAAATGCAAACCAGCTAAGCACCCCAGTGCATCCCAAATGGGCATGAAATGGTGTTGTCCATGAAGATAGGTACTTAGTTGATGCTGAAGGGTATCACGGTGCTTAAATCACAAACTGTGGTGCTGGGCTTGTGATCATATCTGCTACTACTGTTGTAACTGAAGTGTATGCCATCACTGCAGGCAATGTTGTAAATGCGGTTCAACAGAGCTATTGTGTTAATTGGCCTACCATGTTCAGAAGCTTCCCTTACAAGCAGCAGTTAAGGTTACCCCATATCAATTTGTTTGAGACTCAGCAACAAGCACTACAGTTGGTACTGCTCAGACACTGGGGAGTGTATTACTGCAGCAACAAGGTCGGCTAGAAACTTTTAATGAATCTGGCACAGAAGCAGTTGGCATGTATAGGGTACATCATCAGTGAGAAGGGAGTTGCACCCGACCTGAGCAAAGTGCAGGCTGTGCAGCAGTGGGCCTCCACCAGCAATGTGGGACAGCTAAAATCTGATGTGTTAAAAATATATGTTTTTTTAAATTTGCAAGTTTGGAAAGGAAAAATAATAAATAAATAATAATAATATTATTTATTTATTTATTTATTATTTATTTAATAAATAAATAATAAATGTGAAGCACCAAATTCTGGATTTGGTTCAGGATTTGTCCAAATCCGAGCTATTTTTTATCATTTTATGATTCAATTTCGCTGAATCTAAGAGCCTGGCCAAACAGAATCTGAACCCTATGTAAATTGAAAAAAACTTGATTTTCTTCCTTTGTACCGACTTTTATGGTGCAGATGAAGGGTTCAGATTCAGTTTGGTATTCAGCCAAATTGGTAATCCTAGATTTGGGAATTCGACAGAACCCTAAAATGTAGGGTTTGGTGCAACCCTAGAAAAAAGGAAGAGAACGTTTGAAGTGTGGTATAGTAGTGTGCAAACAGGAAAGAAACTGGGATAGCTTAGGGGAAGAGGAATATGAAAACTAAAACATCAGTGGCCAGTGTCCTGTTTTGTATGCATACAGGACTGGTTTTACTTCTGTGTGGATCAGTTACTTGAAAAATAAACCAGCTGCTCTCCAGCACAGACACCATTTAGCCCCCTGCCTACTTGACTGGCTAGTTCTCAGACAATTCCTGTTTAAGATTTACAATCTGAAAACTTCTATTCCCAGTTACAGAGCTTACAACTCAGTTCCTCATGTTTAATATATAGCATCCTCCTTATAGATTCAGATGGGGGGGGGGGGAATTAATCACTTAGCACTTAGTTTGCTCAGAAGTAGTAACCCATAGCAACCAACAGGACTTTGTTTTTAAACAGGTGACCAGTAAATGCTACCTGCTGAATGGTTGCTATGGGTTATTGCTCCTGGGCAATCTTAGTGCCTTTTATTACATAACCCTCTAACCCCTATATGTAATAAAAGGCACAAAGTTTGCCCAGTAGCAATGTTTGCTTTTGAACCGGTGAACAGTAATGCTACCTGCTGATTGGTTGCTATGGGTTATTACTTATTTTATTACATAGCCCCTTAAATGTTTTAAAATGCATGTATATACATAAATTCACTTTTATTATTTTAGGCACTTTAACTGATGTTATAAATATGTGTTACCTAAAGCCAAATTGTCTTCAATACTCAACTGGTATAACATTTTGTATTAAACCAGTCAAGAGTGCCAGCACAGTATGCTAACGAGTACAATCATCAAATCGGGAATTCAGCTCAGCAAACATTTCTACAAGTGCCAGAAATTAAGATCTGTTATGACAATGCAAATTAATGATTTGATTTGTTTTAAGGTATTTCCCTTTTTCGTGATATGATGGTAACTTCTACATTATTCATATCAAGATACAAAGACAAATAGGTGGTCAGAGTCAACCGCTCATGCAAAGTAAGATGATAAAATAGTCTGTTGAGTCTATCATGGCCAAGTGAACTTGGAAGTCCAAAAAATCCTCTTCGGATCCCTCGCAGGCAAACTCAGAACAGGTCAACCGTACATATTGTTAAAATTCACATTTTTATGCAGTATTGTTTAAAATCACAGTCTCGTAGTGGGGCAGGGAGAGAGCAAGGCTTAACACATTTTGTGACTATATCGAGTCAACTTCCTCAACCAAGTGAACTGGGGACTAGTGGTAGGAATATTTATTAGACTGAAATGAAAAACTGGGATACCCATTTATTAATATAAGTGGTATTAGAGCTTTCTGAAACCACTATTAAACTTATTTTCTCTAAAACCATGAATGCAACGAATGTTATTAAAATATCTGATTATAAAAAGCACGACGGAAAATATAGAAATCCAAAAATGTGAAAACTTGAATTCAAACTAACTTTTGGATCTCCAAAAACCTATAAAATTTCCACTTTGTTCTACATGACTTTGACAGCTTTTACTTGGCGTACTTTTGTATTCGTGGATTTTACACTTGATAAATGAAAAGTCGTGCATTAAGGAACTATGAGTATAATACAATTGTTTTCTCTAAAAAGTTCGTATTGGAGAAACAAAAGTTCACAGAACATTCCTTAATTGCCCCCTAAATGTTGATAATTGGGGTGGATAAAGGAAGTGGGTTGCATTAGTATCCCTTAACCCCTTTTTCAACTTTTATCCAAATAGTCATTCTAAATTAGCAAATAAATTACAAATTAGACTTTTGTAACTAATTTCTGATAAAATATATTATGCTGTAGAGGAAAGGTACACTCGGTCAACAGGGCACCAGCATATCAAATGTACTAATAGAGGTTCTGATCTAACTGCTTTTACAGCATGTAGTTCATGAAACAGTCATTTATGGGACCTCCGTTATTAACAATAGGCCACGTTCTCCATTTCATATACTATATATTCAGCTCTGTGCAGATGGAATGCAGCACTATTTAAAGAAATAAACCTAGACTCCATCTTTTACCAAACATTAGCCACAAAATATATTCTATAGCCAATTTTTGTAGAATAAACACATTGGGGCAAATTAACGAAGCGGCGAAAATTCACCAGCAATGGCTTCGCAGCCATTGCAACACTTCGTCAGGCATAAATTTGCTAGAACAAAGCAAATTTACTAAAATGCAAAGTTGCGTTCAGGGCACCGAGCGCTGGGGAATTTTCGCTAACGTTACTTAAGCAAGCAAAGTGAAGTTGCACTTGCGTTGGGTAATTTGCATACAGCGGGCAGTGAAAGTACAAAGCATGTATAAGCATGTATGTGGCAGCAAATACATTACACACGCCCAGGGAACCTTAATAAAATAGAGTTGTTATAATGCCCTACACATGTGCCCAGTGTATAGTTCATGTGCCATATGGTAGGAAATGTATGGGGGAGCCCAGGTACCCAAAAATACATTTTATGGACTTTTGCAGCCTATCACCCTGAAAAAGGGAAAAGACGCCAGTGTTTTTTCAACAAAAAATTGAGGAAGCCCTATACAATTTATTGCACCTCGTCTGGTCTGAGCTGGCGAAGGCAAGTCTGGCGGAACAGATAACATTCATTAAAATGTGCATCTTAGTGAATTAGCGGACTTAAGTCCATTCGCCAGAGCGAAAGTTTGCCTGGCGATAGAGTGTGAATGAGTGCTATTCTATGTCTCTTTCCACCGTTACTAAATTGGCAAAGTTCCGAATTTTCACCAGTCACTTCGCCCTTTAGTAAATTTGCCCCATTGTTCAGAACAGTAAGATCATCACTTTCCTTCTATGTAGATGAGAAATATGATGAACATTTCCACCAGATTAAGATTACAAAGACATTGTTCTTTGGCAGAAAATTGGTGTAGGTTTCATGGGAAAATCAACAGGTTGCAACCCAGTGAGGATCCAAACGTGGGTTTTGTTTCTACTACAGCATGGGGGGCATTGACTTTATTTGTTAACTTTCTCTATCAGTTGGGGTGGGTGAATTTATAGAAAGCAAATATGGGTTGTGGTAAAGAATAAAAAATCTCTAGTATAGAATGTTCTTATCAAATGGGTCCTTTTTATGAGCACTACCTGTAGAGAATTTCAGAGTATATATTGGAGGCCACTGTGCCATTATATACTATAGGCCACTATTTCATTTTTTGGAAGGGGCAATTATTCACTTGAACGATCATACCACATATAACTGTCCTTTACCTGTGGAAACACTGAAGCTCTGATCAACGCATATATCATATAGAAAAAACAACACAAACAATAAAAGGCATCAGTCTTTTCCTAATGTAATCTGGGTCCTAGCACCACACCCCCCCTGAGAGCGCATGCGCCGCCCCCTAGGCTGCAAGGTCCTAGCTCCCACACGCACATCTCTAGTGATCGCACACTCCCCATTGCTCTTCTAGATGCTCAAATCCTAGATCCCTCAAATTTTGCCACCCTAGGCCCAGGCCTTTGAGGCCTTGCCACAAATCCAGGCCTGTAAATAAGCAAGCATTCCAGTTGTGAATTTATTCCAGGTAGGAAAAAACCTCACAAGCTCGACCTTTGATAAATAACCCCCTAAATGTATACCTATACGCAAGACACTTTTGGTTGGGATTATTGTGGGGTATTTCCTTCTGTGTATGAGGCAAATTCCTGTTGAATGCATATAGACTAGACATGAAATAAAAGAACCAGATAAGTTAAATATTTAGGAAACTGTAATGCCACTGCATTTGTCCTGCAATAAGAGAAAGGCATAGTGTGATCTTTCGCAAGGTGCAGTGAGCACCACTAAGTGGCACTCTTGCCTCAAAGCTAAACTAATTGATGTAATACCTGGAATCTGAAATGCACCCAAGAAAAAAGCCACTGAGAATCTCTTAAAATGCAAAGCTCCATTAAGGGAGTGTTGTCTGAGCTCCCTTCATCTGCTGAGGAATGTGCAAGGTGGGCTACTCTACACTTACATATGTTCAAGGATGTAATCAAAATGTATATGTAATAGTAGGAACACAATATTGGGCTATCAATTTGTGAAATAAATAAATTCTGGAATTCTAATTGATGCAGAATTCATGGCTTAGGAGTTTCTTTTCCTCCACCACACAAAAACATTATGAAGTCTTTATCTAAAGTTTTACTCAGGGATCAATTTACTTATTACTGTATAATGGAAAGTAACAGCACACTTTATCTGTAAAGCTATGTACAAAATGCTTTTTTTTATATCCATGTATAAAGGTCCATACAACAACTAAATGAAAATGGTATATTCTTTTTATATCCCAACCTTATATTGCTATTAAGATCCAAAATAGTTGATGCTGTAGAAAATGCAATGTTGGTATTGGACCTGGTTTTCTGTAATTTGAATCTTCATAATTAAGTCTACTAGAAAACCAGAAATAGATTGTTTTGCCTCCAGTATGTATTAATTATATCTTAGCTGAAGTCTAGTACAAGTTACTGTTTTATTATTACAGAGAAAAGGGAAATCATTTTTAAAAAATGTTAATTATTAGATTAAAATGCTGTCTAGGGTAGATGGCCTTCCCAAAGTTTTTTGAATAATAATTTTCCAGATAACAAATCCTATACCCGTATATTGCTTCTTCAAAGCCAATGTTATTTACTTCTATCCTCTTACTCTTCATGATATAAAAATGCATAGTGTATGTAGAATAGAAAAGGTGCATTGTGTGTTCTTGTGAGTAGTATCTGTAATATTGACTTTTTTTTAAAAATTCTAAGACTCGTAGAGCAACCCTGCAGGGAAGGTACAAATTCCTAGTATGAAAGGTGGAGATCAATTTGTATTTGACAATATCATTTTTTTTATACTGTACTTTTAGTTATTCAAGTTGTGTGCAATATAAGAGAATGCATGATGTTATTTTACTGAATATGGCAGTTGCTTCATTTAGCTTATTGTCAAGGTGCTCAGTAAATTGTTTTGTTTGGTTAGTTTTACTAATCCTCAGCGCTTCAACCTTCAGACGTTGCTTATTGAATGTTTTACAGTCTATTAACACAGGTGTCACCTTATGTACCTAGCTTTTGCTGGTTTGTTTTTTGTTTTACAATAGTGCTTATTAAATGATCTTGCTGAAATAAAAAAAATCTTGGTTCCTATAGACCTTTGAAGAATATGAAAAGGTGCAAAGAAGTCTTTCACCTGGACTAAGTAAATACAGGTATGAGATCTGTTATCCGGAAAAACATTATCCAAAAATAATGGCAGTGCCATTCCCCATAGGGTTCTCAGTTCCTTATGTGTGACTGACATCATTGTTTAAATAGAATTGCTTCCTGGTCATAAGAATGTTTACAAGTTTTTAAAAGTTTAAAAGCATGGGACATCTCCTGCACCAAAGTCCCTTTGATTGGCTATTAGACACTGCCAATCATTGTGCCAGAAAAATGCTGGGGGCAGTTGGTAGCTAAAAGAAGCAGGGAGAAAACAACAGGGTAGAGGATAATCACGATTCTATTAAACGAAAGGAGTAACTTCCCTGCAGAAATAAAGATATGGCACAGTGTTATCACAACAATGTTCGTGAGAAACACATACAAGTACATTTTTAAGGCCTCCTCAAAATGCTATAATGTCAGATTAACAGACAGAACTCTGTTAATGCGAAACAGCACCGCTGATCAAACCTGCTGTTTCAAAGATACATAAAAGTAAAACTATTTGAATGTTACAGCTGTAATTAAAAAAAAGTCCTACCAAGGAAGTGCATATCAATATTTCGTAATCTCATGAAATGACTCTTTAAACATATTAAAAGTCACTTTAAGAGCGTCTTTCAGTTTTATATGGATAGCAGATTTAATCACATTCACTTCTATGTTAACTAAACTTTTTGTCTGTAAATTTCTCTAGAGTTTTACTACACTCAGTGAGAGGAAAGTGTGCAGAGGTTTCATTAATTATGCTTTGTTCAGCAAATGCCACTACAACGACATTTTAGCACTGATTAAAATAAATAAAAGGAATCCTGTTGGGCAAGCCACATAATCAGGTTAAACACTTCCAATAATGTGAATTTGGCTGCAATGTCCTTAAATCACTCATTAGCCATAGAGAGGTTTTTAGACAGTTCTATCTGCCGTCCAGCATATGGACCATCAAGGGATATAGGCGGCTTGTGACTTTCCTCACATAATATGGTTATTGTTAATTGGGTATAACTTATGTTATGATGCACAACAAACAAAAATATGTTATAGCAGAATGTATTTAATATTATTATGGTAACTGTACTTGTTGGACTTTGTAAGCTCGAGATGCAGGAAAGGACATTATTTTTACACTTCCCTGCCCACACGTTTGCGGATCATACTACTAAGTTGTCGATCATTTGTTAGCTATTTAATTTCAATTAAGTAATAACATAATATCCTGTGATATAGATTTATCCTTTTTATAATATCCTGCAACAAAGGCTTACAAATGCAGTGTGCATAGTGCAATTTCTGATGCATTTGCCATGTGCTCTACCCACAATTATAGTGTCATTGCTTGTGAAAGGGGCTGATGCACCTAGGTCATTACCGCAAATGCATTAAAATTAGTGAACGTGGTGCTTTGGGATCCTGAAGCTACCTCCACCAGTAGATGGTTGTAGGTGGTGGTAGTTCCAGGGTTTACCCTGCGTTATTAGATGCGCTATTGTAACTTCCATAACAGGAGGCAGGAAAAAGGCAGCAAAGCTGAGCGCAATTATACTGAAGTGCAAGGAGTGGCTTTGGTTGCTTGCAGATTTAATTAATCACAAAACTTTGTACAATTGCAACCACAACTGCATTTGTAATTGTAATGATCCCTTAACTTTATAAGTGCGGATACACTGATGATTATGCTGTTGTGTCTTGCCTTCAGAGGAAATTGGTTCGTTATTGATCAGCAGTGGATTCTTATAATCCTGTACTAGACAGCACTGCTTTATTTATAATATTATCCCTTACTTTCCTTAGTAGTCATACTGATCAATATCCCACTTTCTGTACCTCACCCCCTTTCTTTTAAATAGGAAGCTCTTATTAGCAGTGTCCTCTATACATTCTGTATCATTCAGTTTTTAACGTAAAGTTGAGTGGCTTTGCTGGCTTTTAAATCTTGGGTTCCAGTTTGATTCTGACCTGAGCACTCTGTGCAAGGTTTTTGTGTGTCCTCCTTGTTATGTGCCTGAGGGTTCTCCCACTCTCCATAAACATTCAAGCAAGTTAATTTGTCCTTGATGAAACTGACCCTACTATCTCCAGCGAGTGTGATAGGGACTGTAAGCTCCAATGCAGTTAAGATGAATAATCTCTGTAAAAGCAATGTACATCATGTTGGCACTATATTATAAAGGATAATAATTTGTAACCGTTGCCTACTTTGCTGTTTCACAGGATATGTTGCTTGTAAAAAATAAAACACTACATTTTATGTTGTTTATTTCATACTAAAATAAATGTGTTACAGGAATTCTGAATGATGATAATTTACTGGGAATAATGACTTTGCATAAGACGATTTCTGGGAATAGTTAAACATATTCTTGGTTGAAAGGTGAATGACTGTGACCTCTTTGTAACTTCCAGACTAGGTTTCAGTTGACCCAGCATCTGCAAGGCCATGTCATGTTATTCCTCCCTCAGTCATCATGAAACTCATGTGCGGTGCCAGCTTGTCATGTAATACCTATGCTTTTGTAATGAGTGCACAAACCTGTGTGGAACCAGCGGCCAACCTGAATAACAAACGCTCTTATACTGCAAGAGAAAAAGTTATTTTCTTAACACCTTCCTCTCTATATGTTCTGATAACTATTTTTCCTTTAGTGAAAGAGAAATTACTCCATCAGAATGAACAATGATATTTTAACTTTGCAGGTCACTGTTGTTATTTAAACAACGAATGTGATATATTTTAGAAACAAAAAATGACAGATACCTGTACGTGTATTTTTAATGCACTTTAGTAAATGGATGCCAAAATTAGTACTACATTATTAAAAAAATAGGACATAAACTATGTGTGTACAGTTCATCAGTAACATTTATAATAGATGGAAAGGGTCTTCTTTTATGTTAAAAAATGTTTGCTTTTCATG